>CM071932.1:20342685-20942685 GCA_016081115.2 Rehmannia glutinosa | reverse complement strand
TAATTAATTAAAATATTTTATTTTCTCAAAAATCCCTTGACTTCCTCGTCTTGCGATTTAGAATCTATAACGGGACTTATGTTCCACCTAATCTTTCAAGATATCGAAGATTGCTTATCCTCTCGATAATCATCTTCATCCAAATAACTCCACCAACGCCATAACTACCACTCGCAATTTCGAAAACTTTTCCGAATCGCTTTCCTAATCAATTAATAATACATTTCGATGCGGTTGACTACGAACTTGTATTTACTTTCCGCTGAGTCAACTTGGTGTGTCGAGCTCACAATCAGAATGGATACGTCGGGGATGGAACCGGGCAGCTCGGCAGAATTGAAATAAGGACTCAATTAAAGAATTTTTATGATTGATAGCTAATTTAGACTACCAAGTTTACGGTTTATTCACCAATTGTGCAAATTTTTTCATCTTTCAATTTATGAATTTTACTTAATTCCATAGCTTCAACATGATCTTTTTTATTATCATTTTCAACTATTATATTATTTGTGCCAAAATAATAAATATAATAAGTATTGTTATTTGCAGGATCTACCTGAATCAAGCACTAGGAAATCTATTAAAAGGCGTTGTGATACGTGTGAAATTGAGAGAATGTGGAACGTCTCATTTGGACTCTTCCAACATCATCAAAAAGATCGAGACTATTTTCTTGAAATGCATAAGGTATGTGCAATTGCTATTCGAAATATTTGCCCATCTAATCGATAAATCAAACCACACTATAGGATATGCATGTCTTTCCATCTCTCTTAAATTTTCATGTAAATCACTAATTTGAGATGCATATTAAGCGCACAATTGTTATTGATGCTCCTATATATTAAGTACTATAATGGTAGATTTCACTAAATGTGCATCAAATTGTTTTATATAAATATTTGAAATAAACTTTATTTAGAGGACCAAAAGAGTAAGAGTTGAGTTAGTAAAGTTTTTTGGATAATAAATCTATTTCAAAACTTACAAAAAAGTAATATATTCAAAAGGAATTCAATGTCCCTAACTGTGAATTACTAAGATTGAGTTTCTTTCAAGATATTTATTTTCTTATTTGAACAAAATAATGACAATATCCAAATGAATATATTGACAATTACAACATGTTAGACTATTATTCTCTTTACATTACTTATATTGGACAATAAATATGAGAAGAATCTTTACTTTGTGGACTCAATGTTAGACTATCAAACAACTTTATTTTGGCCCTTTGACCCCTCAAAAAAACAAATATCAATTTGATTGTGCAAGTTTTGTGCATTTAAGCTTGTATACATATTCGTATAGACAATAAAATCATTCAGGCCTTAAGTTGATGAAACTCTAAAATAGATTCTGGTTATACTTTAATACTATTTTGGTTTATATTTCCTAATAAATATAGTTCAGACTGAAACAGCTGAAAAGAATATGTATCACTTACTTCCCCATCGAAACGAAGATAAATCAATCGTAACGGTGAAGAAGTCGTCTGCCCAATAACTACATAATGTAGTTCCTCTAAATGAAATAATAAACTCTAACATCCAACCAAAATACAATTTACCACTACAAGAACGGCTGGAGGGTTGGGTATTACAAAAGAGTTAAATTGCTAAAAATATTAATAAAAATAATCTTGTAAATTATATTCACTCCTGATATGGGTGCTCAATTTTTATCTCCTGGTCAGCTCCAACATTTGTCTCTGAAACTTTTGAAAGCAATGGGGTCAGCTAAATGAGCTTTTTGGGTAAGGGAAATGGAATGCAACAATTACTAAGAAAGTAGTTTCCTTTAGCCTGAGCAAAGAACTTGGCATAAAAAAACAAATTTTGCAAACAAATTTATGTGTCCTCATGATTATCTTCCTAAAGCTTTCTGGTGCATTCTAGTGTCAATTTAGTCATTCATTCTAGTATTGGCTAGAATTGTTCTTTATTAATAATTTAGTCATTTTATTTTTTGTGTTGTAGGATTTGACTGAAAATGAACCAGATACAAAGTATTTTCTTCATGAAGCGTACTGCAACATCAACAACATTCGTGATGAGGGTGAAAAAGAAAGAACGACAAGTACTATTCATGTTTCTAGTGAAATTGGAAATGACAAAAAAGGTATGTGATATGTATTTCTCGTTTTAATAATGTTCATTTCTAGCACATTTAACTTTTGTGAAATTCAGATCATTATGATGATTGTATATATGTTGTGAAATTCAACAGGCCCTCCATTAGCACATGGAAGTGAGGAACCAAATGAAATGAATGATGAAGAAATTGAGATATTTTCTTGTCACGCCCCAAATGGGAACGCGACGACGATTCACAACTTAAATACAAGTAAATCCAACAGTCTAGACAAATATCAACATAACCCTAAATGAAACAGAGTCTAAAGCAGCGGAAAATAAAATACAAGTACAAATTTCAACTTAAGGTCTAACAATTATCTAAATACAAACCATCAGAAATATCCGAATTAACTTACAGTCCAAACTAAAATAAAGTACACAACATCCCAAACTTAAGTGTCAAAGGGTGTTTCTCAGCTACCTTGTCGAACTCAGCTTCAATGGCTTTTATTGACTGTTTAACTACCAATTCAGCGTTCTCTTCTACTGTCAGCTCTTTTGGTAGTTTGCTGAGAATTGAGTCTGTAACATCACTCTGATGTGGGGTCTTAGCAAACATGATTTTCAAGGGTGGCTTCTTCACAGAACTGTCTTCCCCTTGCTTGCTTCCCCTTTCACTCCTTCCTTATCACTCCGCTGTTCTTCTTTACTTACCTCTTCCCCCTTTTTGGCATCATCACCAAGGGGTAGAGCCAAGTTAGGGAATATTTCACTGAGGAGCAAATCTATCTTATTATTTGTCATGTTGTGCTTATCGTGAGTCTTGGAGTGTGTTGTTCTGAATTCGGATCTTAAGTGCATGGTCTCAGCTGCCATCAGCTTCATCTCCGTTTGGAGCACCTTTATTTGTTGTTCCATATTGGTCTCCATCCTCTGAATTTTGGACTTATGCTGAGCCTGGAGCAACTACATGTCACTCTTATGCGATTGATCCATCCTAAATATGTGGTCCCTTTGCCGTTGCTGGAACTTGGCGTTGTCTGAGCTCCAGATCACCATTTTTGTGAATGGGACTTGAAGTAGATGACCTGCTCACACCTTAATGCCTTTGTGTGCCCGACCAATTCCCGAATTCTCAATACAACTCCTCGAATATTTCTATTGATGTTGACATCTCTGTTGTCTAGCCGTTGGTCTAATGCTGCAAAACCATGCTCCATTTTCTCTATTTCAGCACAGATGGCTTTGAAGGCTTTATGGAAGTCGGCTGCCATCAGCAGACTGTTCCTTTAGCCATACAACATCGAAGTCGAATTCAATCGTCACTGTAGTTGTATCAGCTGGAGTTCCACATTCTTCAGGTGGGACCTGGACGGTGTATCTGGCATGTTCCACGGCTGACTCTGCTTCGAATGATATATTATCTTTGAATGGAAAGTATTTAGCAAATAATTCCTCAGGGAAAATAGGAATATCCATGTCCTCGACCTGTGGAGTTTTTCCCTTCACTTTCAAAATTTTCTCAGCTCTATGTGCCTCAACTGTTTCAGCGTTATCGGTAGTTTGAGCAACTGTGCTAGCCTGCTAAGCTAACTAATCCTCAGTTGTCTTAACAGTTTCCTCGGTATCAGGTGTTTTTTCCTGTTGAGTAGACTGATCCTAAGCTGATGTATCAGCGTCCTTGGAGGGTGATGGTACCATTGGGGTGGGCCACCAACCATTGTAACATTTAGAGGAGTAACTTTATAATTGGCTTGCCTCCTTCTTGCCTGTGCCTCCTCTGCAGCTGTGTCCTCATTTGATTTATCAACTCAGTACCCTCAGCAGTCTCAACCGCTGATGGCCCTTCTACAGTCCCTTTTGCAGTCTCAACTACAGTAGGGTCTTCAGTTGTTATCCCTTCAGCAGACGGAGTTGCTTTAGGGTCTTTAGTGGCATCCTTTGGAGTCTCAACTCCTTGGATTACACTTTCATGGCCAAGAGTCTCAACTCACGTTGCCTCACTAACTTAACTTTTTTGCCTTAGCCGCATCGCAGACTTCATCGGCTGCATGGCGAGTTGAAGTTTCAGTGAGACGATCTGAACCCCTCGAGCTTCGTCAACCTCGGTCTTTGAATGTTAAGATTCTCACATTCGCCTCCTAACTTCTTTTGTGGTTGGTCTCCCAGCCTCCTCCGACCTATCTCGTGGTGGTTTGAGTTTCCCCCTCCTAGCGCTCAGCCGAGTGTCGAGTAGTGGGGTCACTCAAAACCCGAGACCCGCTTGTTTGTCCAAATGAGTATTCAACCGTTGGGGCGGGTGTCTCAACACCTTCTGCAGGGAGTGGCTTGGCTAAGGTGCCCACTTCATCACCTTCTTTAGGCACATCGCCATCCTTCCTGGAATTATTGTAGGTCCCAAGGGATGTGAGTAAGGTTTAGAAGGGGGGTTGAATAAACCTTACCAAATTTTTGATTTTAGTCCTTTTAAAATTACAACATAGTTGACTCAAATAGCTGTGTCCTTGAGGGACAGCTAAGTTGGTTATTCAACTAAGTTAGCCACTCAACAGACTCGATAGAGTTGTTGATAGAATAACTCGGCTGTTTAACCTATACTTAACTTGGTTGGTTTGGTTTTATCAGCGGAAGACTTAACACCCTTCGATTAGATTTTAGCTTATTTTAAACGCTAGATTTTTAGCACTTAGTTATAAATCAGTTGGATAGCAAATATGATTCTATCAGCAGATATAAAGTAAATATGCAGGAAGATAAATGTGTTGAAAGTAAATGACACAAATATTTTTATAGAGGTTCGAAGATGGGGTAATTCTTCTAATCCTTTCTTCTCCAACTCCTGGAGGAATCCACTAAGTAACAGATCAGATTACAAAGTGGTGCACAGTCTGGAGACAGCCTTGATCACACAGCTGGCTTCTCTTGTGACTCAGCTTCTTCACAGGGCAGCTGCCTTGCTACTTCAGCTCACTTCTCAAGTTCTTGGATTTGATCATGAAGCCCTCCAACAAACATGATACTGGTTGGACCTTGAACCCTACCTACAATCCTGACTTGGAAAGTAGACCCCTTTTCATTCTTCAAAAGTTTCCTCTTCAACAGATTTGAAGTTGTCTTTCCTTCACAGCTTGTGTTGGATCGATTTCCTTCGAGTTTCAGGCTTGAGGAATTGCTTGAATATTAATGAGAATATTGCAGGTTAAATGCTTGAATAATGCTTGCTTGTTCGTGGTCTAGGTCACCTTTTCTCAATAACTTCCTCACCCTTTTATAATGTACATTTGAAATTTTGCCCGTTGAAGAGATAGGCTAATTTCAAATGTCACTTTTATTCATTGGCTTGTCTTGTTGCAGTCCTTGATGCAGACATTTCCTCGTATTAAATGTCTTCGCAGCATTGCAGGTGCCTGACACAAAGTGCAGTGTTTCCCATTGGTTTATTCCTTTTGCACAATTCTGGGACTAACACTTTAGACCTGACAGCTTTGACATATTACTATATGGAGTAATATTCTTGACTCTAATCAACGGATCTAAGTCAGTTGTCTTGATTAGAATGCTGTCTTTACCCCAGGTGACTTGAGTCAGCTCCAGTCATTGGATAACTCAACTGTCACTTCAACTTTGAGACTTGGCTTCTTGAGATGACTTGACTGACACTTCTTACAGCTATTCCTCAGTTGACACTCCTTCAGTCGAGTCCTTGACTTCCTTCTTGGCCATACTTAGCTGACACACAACAGAGTCTTCAATCATGTCCGTAGTTGACTTCTTGTATTCCTTGGCATAGCTGACTTGACTCAACTTTCTCAACCCTATCTATTACAATACAAATTACAAGGAAAATGGGGTGCCAACTTCCTAGTTTATGTTTTACATGGTATCATCAAAATCTACTCAATAGATTTCCTAACAATTTCCCCCTTTTTGATGATGCCAAAACTTAAAATCATACAAAGAAAGTAAACAGCAAAGATACATACAGACAATGCAGTAACAAAGAATGTATGCTTAAAATAGTTCTTTTATTGATTGGTTTTCTTTTCCTTTGCCTTATTACTATTTACATTTCAACCTCTAGGAGCAATATACATGCATCTAAGCTAAGATCAAGCCTTTCTTGTCGGGATACATACAGAGTGGTTTTGGTCGAGGAAATTCACCAAGTTTATTTAAGACTTACATGAATGTATTTACAATTGTAATACATGAAGGGGTTTCGGTGAAAGCCGTTTCACTTGAAGCTTTCTTCTTCGCCGCTTATCAACTTCTTTCTTTCTTTCTTTTTCTTCTTCAATATTCCTCTCTTTGCGCATTCCTTCATCGTCAGTGTTTTCTCTTTCTTTTTTTGGATTCTTCTTCCCACATTTTTTCTTTTAGACCACCAAATTGTTTCATGATTTTTGAACGCTTCCAAGCATCTTCCCAGGTCATCCCTTTACTTCCAAGCGAGCCATGATCTTCTTTTATCCGCCTTTGGTTTTCTTTTTCTCGATTGGTAGGGTCACGGGGAGTTTCCAAATTGTTTGAGGATTTCTTTCCTTTCAACCTCGAGGGGTTGGCAAGGTGATCATCAATTGCATTGAACTTCCTTCTTGAGGGGGGATCTCACATATTCTTCCCTCGCATCACTTTTTTTTTTTTTTCTTTTAAGCTCTTGAGGAACCTCTTCCTTTTTGGCATCATCAAACCAGGAACTTCCCAAGGAACATACTCCAAAATTTTCCCCTCTTGGAGTTGTATTGAGGGAGTCAGAGTATCATATGCGGCCCAAAACTCGAGTGAGTTGCCTCGGAAGACTGCCGCTTATCAACTTCATTTAGCCATGAGAATCTTGAATTTGTCATTCATGGCATTCTCGAGTCTTAGAATTTCATTCTTGTGGAATTGTTGCAATAGCTCCATCTTTGTTTTGTTGGTTTTATTCTTTCAATATAATCCTTCGACCTTTCACGATTAAGTGTTTTTGAGCATTCTTCCATACAAGGCTTTGAAGTATCATACTTTCGATTCTCATTCGGTATACGAACATTCTTGAGTCCATCCCTAATTTGCACCACGATCCTTCAAGTCTTTCCTGAGAGTGGCATCATGATTGTTTCATGTAATTTAGAGACGATGTCCTTCTATCTTCTCAATCTCCTCACGATCATCTTGAAGAAGCTAACTTGTCAAACCCTCGATTCAATGATCTTCGAAATTTGGAACAATTGTGTCGAAGTGGGAATGATGGGATCTTCTTTGATCGATATCTATCTTAGTTCAAAGAAATGGTTTCTTCTTCTAATTCAGGCAGGTTCTTGGAGACGGGAAATAGACCTTGAAAGGCATCATCGCGCACATATGGAATGTCTTGTTGATTTTGTGCCTGCGATGACTCAGCTCCATGTGCCTCTACTACGGAAGCTTCATCGGCAGAATCGTCACTACTTTGTGGGAGCTGTGGATCGAGATGATGGAGTCGTTACTGCTGCAGCTGTGGGAGCCTGCACAGATGACTCGATTCCTGCTGGGGCATTGGTGATGTTTTGCCCAGCTGACTGAGCTTCAGCTGTCTGAACAGCTTCCTCGGTCTCAGTGGATTTGTCTAAATGAATTACCTGGTCCTCTGTTGTATCATTAGCGTCATCGGATGATGATGAGACTTGTGGAGTTGGCTCATCATCAAAGTTAAACCTCATAGGAGCCGTCTTTTCACTGACTTGGCTCTGAGATTTATGAACATCCTCTGTAATTGGTGTGGACTCTGCTTCATCTTCGGATCCCAAAAAGGATGTTTCAATATTTTCTTGAGAGTCTTGAAGGGCACCAATGACTTCATCTGTGGAAGCACCTTCGACCAGAGGTATGTTCTCAATAACTGCATCCTTTTCCTTACCTAGGGAAGTCTCAACCTCCCCAAGACCTTCAGTACCCTTAGCAGTCTCAACTGCAGCAGGGCCTTCTACATTCCCTTCGATAGACGCAGTTGTCTTAGGGTCTTGGACGATGGCATCCAGAGGAGTCTCAACCCCTTGGATTTCACTTTCTGAGCCCAGAGTGTTAACTCCCAGGGCTTCACCATCATGTTCCTCGACTGTAATAACAACATCATTGGCTTTCAAGCAGTTAACACTTCAGCTGGGATAGACTCAACTATCCGAGCTTCGTCAATGTCACTCTGCTGATGTTCACTCTCTTTCTCAACTTCGCCTCCTTGCTTCATATGTGAGTCTCCCACAGAGCAACCTCCAACCCAGCTGTGGTGGAGAGAGTTTCCCCCTCAGCTAGCGCACCAGCTGAGTGACTGATTGTGGGGTCACTTTGCTCTAGAGATGCGGCTTTATCTGTTGAGTGTTCAGCCGCTGGGGCAGGTGTGAGAACACCTTCTTCAGGGGTAGGCTTATCTTGGGTCCCCAACTTCCCAGCTTCATCGCCATCTCCCTTGGATCCATCCTCTGATTGCACGGGAGACGTGGCTACAGCAATGACCGATGCAATTTGTTGTGCCACTCCCGCAGGATCACTCTCAGAAGAGTTTGTGATGACTCTCCGACCTTCCAACAAACGTTGCTCGTGCATGGCTTTGGATTTCTTCAAAGCATGCATCTCCAACTCAACTACAAAGACGAGGATCCATTTCCTCATCACTATCTGAGAGTATATCAAGATGTGTGTGAGTATGCTCTTGAGAGCCTGTAAATTAGCACATCTTGGATTTCTCCAAGGCATGACTTTGCTCGGCAACTCTCTCCTTTTCTTCCTCTTTCAAGATGCGGAGGACGTCCATGCAGTTGTCTTCATCATGGGCGGATCTGACATTTGCAACACCAAGAAATCGAAGAAGTTCTTCTTCTTCTTCAATAAACTCAGGGTGAGTGAATAGTACCCTTGAGTGATCCAGCTTCCATGCTCTCCATTCTCGTAGGCGTTGTTGAATATCTGGATAAACTAGAGAATACATGATCACATCATCATCATCATCTTCACCTTCACCTCCTTTTTCCGGAATGGGAGGTAAGAGATCTTGCTCTTCCTCGGATGCAGCAGCATCAGTTATAGGAGGAGAGACAACTTTTTCAGCATTAGAGACAAATGTCTCAGCTGCTTCACTTTCCTCAGTTGTCTTCCTCAAAGCTGGGTCTTCGACAGATATCTACTGATTACCATCAGCAGACTTTGCAGATGCATTAACAACTTCCGGAGACTGCGCTTCTTGATCACCAGCAGTCTCGGCTTCCTTCTCCAGCTGAGTAGCAGATTCAGCTATCTTTTCAAGTTCAGATTGTCTGATCAGGCTTCGTTTCCTTTGACGGACCAGTGGAACTTCTAGTTCAGTTTCAGCAGATTCATCAGAGGTGGGGACTTGGGTACTCTTCTTAGAGGGAGCTGCCTTCTTTGACTTGGCAGTCCTCTTCTTCTTTACGATTGTAGAAGGGAGTGAGGATTCCTTCTCAGACTCTCCTGCATGGGCAGGAGTCTCGGCTGCTCGGGCAGGTGACTCGGCTGCAGGGGCAGGAGCTTTCTTGGGCTTGGCTGCAAGGGCAACTTTCTTTTTCGGGGGAGGGGTCTCAGCAGATTCTTCAGGGTCAGCTGATTCCCCCTCACTTGTATCAGCTTTCTTGGCATGAGCTCTCTTCTGGGCACTGGAAAGGTTTGCCCTGAACATCTTCTTGTTCACGTGAAAAGGCTTGCCATGGCGAAGAGCAATGCCTTTCACCTCCATGAGGTGGCCAATCACAAGGCCATAGCCCAAAGAACATCCAAAGGACCCGTCCTTCTTGTAGGTCATGTTCAACACATTCTAGCAGAGTCTGTTGTAAACAAACTCAGCCCAGTTAACCTTCTTTCCTTGCATGATCGCAGCCATCACGATCAGCTTAGTTTTGGACAGCTGATTGAAGCTTCCAAACTTCATGTCGACACATTTCGAGACGACGTCCATCAGCTTGTGATAGTCATCCTTCAGCGAATCCTTCTTGGCTGTGAAAACCACTTTCAGAGCACACTCTGGCTTGGCCACTTCTTTCCAAGTTGCAGTTAAGTCGACATCTGCCTCCGCGATGTCCTTCAAGCCCTCTGTTGCCAATAAACAGTGCTCAGCAAGGTCTTTTGCACTGAGTTTGATGACCTTGCTGTGGACGGAAGATTTAATTTCATCGTCCTACACTTCTGCATTCACATAGAACATCACTACCTCTTCAAGGTAGGTATGAGAGTATTCCATCCTCAGAAAAGCCTTTAGACCGGACTTCTCCAACATTTCAGCTATCTTCAGAACCACGGTTTAATCAACACCTTGTTTGGTTATTCCATTAAAATATACTGAAGAACCGGTGTTGATATGCTTTGAAAGCTTCACAAAATCATGCTTTGAGGCCATTTTCAAAGATTTTTACCGAATGAGAAACGAGAAACTTGCTTTGAGAGATCTTAGGGTTTCAAAGAGAAAGATGCTTCTTTGCTTGAAGATGAATAGTTTGTGTAAGGTGAGAGAAATGCAAAATTCCGTATATAAGGGACGTGAAAGGACATATTTTGGATTTTGAAATTTTTTATCAAAATCAACGGCTAAGATTAAAACGTCAAAACCGCATTTAATTTCTCGCATTTAATGCATCAGTATTTATATCCAATCATATGGCTTACTGTGCAGCTTTTACTGTGACCGTCATTATTACGCTGAAGTCATCCTTAAAAACATTCCCGCTCAATTAAAACAATTGTGTTCTTGTCACCTAGCTCATAAATGATTCAACTTATATCCAACGTGACTTAACTCTGCTTCTCTCTTTTTGTGAAGTAACTCAGTTGTCAGCTAACTCGATACAGCTGACTTCCCGACAAGGCTGTTTCACTTGGCTGAAGTGTGAAACTTGCTCTGCTTTGATTTTCTCATCTTCTTTCTCTGCTGATTAAGTCTTTTGAGATTCAACTCAGCTCAATTAACCCTAACTCATTCTTAAGCTCTTCAAATCTTAATTCACATAGAGGCTTAGTGAATATATCAGCTAACTGTTTATCTAGTTGAGATGTATTCCAAGGTGATGTCTTTCTTTTCAACATGATATCTTATGAAATGATATCTGACATCAATGTGCTTTGTTCTTGAGTACAACAAAGGATTCTGAGTGATTGCAATAGCACTAGTGTTATCACACATAATTGGAATCTCTTTTTCTTCAATATCATAATCTCTCAGTTGTTGTCTCATCCATAGGACTTGGGCACAACAATCGCCCGCATGACTATGTACTACTCACCTTGTTTGTGGATGTGGCTATTGAGTTTTGTTTCTTGCTGAACCAAGAAACCAATCTATTTCCGAGCATTTGACATGTACCTGAAGTACTTTTTCTGCCAACTCTACATCCAACATAGTCTGAGTCTGAGTAACCAATTAGCTTGAATCCACCTTCCTTTGGATACCATAGGCCAACTTCATGACATCCCTTCAAATATCTTAGGATTCTCTTAGCTGCAGTCATGTGGCTCTCCTTTGGTGCAAATTGAAATCTTGCACATACACCTCCTACAAAGGTGATGTCTGGCCTGCTTGCTGTTAGATAGAGTAATGATCCAATGAGTGCTCTATATCTGGTTTGATCTACAACTTTGCCATCTGCATCCATGTCCATCTTGACTGATGTATTCATTGGAATTTTTACAGAAGACTTCTCTTCCATACCAAATTTCTTCATTAAATCTCTGGTGTATTTTGTTTGACTTATGAAGGTTCCATCCTTCAATTGCTTGACTTGAAGTCCTAGGAAAAAAGTCAGCTCTCCCATCATGCTCATCTGAAATTTACCTTGCATGAGGTTTGAGAACTTGTCACACAGCTCTTTATTTGTGGAACCAAAAATGATGTCATCCACATATATTTGAACAAGCAGTATACTCTCTTCATCTTGAATTCTGAAGAGTGTTCTATCAACTTTGCCTTTGGTGAATCCATTGTCAGTTAGAAATTGAGACAATGTATCATACCATGCTCTTGGTGCTTGTTTCAGTCCATACAGTGCTTTCTTGAGCTTGTACACTTTATCTCCAATAGTTTTCTGCTCAAAACCTGGAGGTTGTTCAACATAGACTTCTTCCTCTAACAATCCATTCAGAAATGCACTTTTCACATCCATTTGATACACAGTGAAGTCTTATGTGCAGGATAAGCAAGAAACATCCTTATTGCTTCCAATCTTGCAACAGGAGCAAATGTTTCATCAAAATCTATACCCTCTTCTTGGCAATACCCTTTGGCTACCAATCTTGCTTTGTTTCTTACAACAGATCCTTCCTCCTTCATCTTGTTTCTGAACACCCATTTTGTGCCAATAACATTTTGATGGGTTGGCCTCTGCACCAATTCCCATACTTTGTTTCTTTCAAACTGATTCAGATCTTCTTGCATGGCTTAAATCCAATATGTGTCATCCAATGCTTGAGACATATCTTTGGGCTCTATCTGGGAAATAAAACAAGTGCACATAGCTTCATGTTGTGCTCTGGATCATGTTCTTATGCTATCTCTAACATCTCCAATAACTAACTTTGGTGGATGGACTCTCAGCCATCTCACATGAGGTTGAAGTAAGTCTGCTGGATTCAGCTGTCTCGCAGCTAAGTTATCTTGAGCAGCTCTTTCATCTTCATTCAGCTGTAGACTTTCCAGCTGTCTTTGAGATTCAGCTATCTCATCTTCATCTGGGTTGATTGCTCTTACTTCAGCTTCAACATAAGGACTTTTCTTTATTGTTGGCTGATTCAGCTTATCAGCTAACTCTTCAATGTCTTCTCCAATTTACATTAGGTTCATCAAATACCACATGGATAGACTCTTTTGTAACCATAGTTCTCTTGTTCAGCACTCTATAGGCTTTGCTTTTAGCTGAGTATCCCAAAAAGATACCTTCATCAGCTTTAGCATCAAAAGCCTTCAAATTGTCCTTGCCATTGTTGTGGATGAAACATTTACATCCGAATATCCTAAAGTTCCCAATATTTGGCTTTCTCCCTGTCCAAATCTCATTGGGAGTCTTGGTCAGTTGCCTGTTGATCATGCAACTATTTTGAGTATAGCATGATGTGTTAATGGCTTTAGCCCAAAATCTCTTAGGCAATCCAGCTTCAGCTAACATGGTCCTTGCAGCTTCCTTGAGAGTTCTATTCCTTCTTTCAGCCACTCCATTCTGCTGTGGAGTTCTTGCAGCTGATAACTCGTGAGTAATCCCATTCTCAACACAATACTGAGTTATTTTCCCATTGACAAACTCAGTTCCTCTGTCAGATCTTATCTTTATAATGGTTTGACACTTTTCATTTTGAACTCTATTCATCAGCTGAGGTAACTTCTGCAAAGTTTCCTTCTTTTTACACATGAACATTGTCCATGTATATCTTGAATAGTCATCTACCACTACCAAGGTGTATTTCTTTCCACTTATGCTAGGTGGCTCAACTGGACCAAATAAATCCATATGCAACAGATGTAATATCCTTGTTGAAGAAGGACTTGGCTTATCCTTGAATGAAGACTTTATTTGCTTTCCCATCTGGCATACATCACATACACTTTCTTTCTTGTACATTGAGTCTGGCAATCCTTCTACAAGATTACTTCTTGCAAGCTTGTTGATTGTCTTGAAATTCAGATGACACAGCTTCTTGAAATTCATATGTCTGGAACAGCCACTATCCATGTACCAGGTTCCTTGGCACTCAGCTGTTCCTTGAACCTGCAATTAAGGAAATCAGTTTTTAGGTACCCATACTTGCCTGGGTCCTAAGGGGTTCGTGCTATAAGATGATCCAACCAACCTATAGCCTAAGGACTTGACTCTAAGAGGTTTCCATCTATCAGTGCCATAATCATAGTGCACATTAGCAAATTGCTTGGGGGTTTTAGGTTCATACAGCTGTCTCTTTTGTTTGTATGCCTGTGTTTGTGTTTTAGCAATTGCTTTCTTGGGATAGTTGTGAAATTTCTGAGTGTAGTGCTTGGGTGCGTATGTGTGCGGATAATAGCTCTTTTGCCTTTGGAATGACCTTTGCTAAGTTTTAGGTCTTTGCCATCTTGGCTTGTATTCCATAGGTCTTTGCTGATGTTTCATATTATTCCAATCATCATAGTTTGGATAGTTTCTACCATTCCCTTCATGTGTTTCTCTGATTGAATTTCTGGGGTTTTTGGTAGCTCTATTTGCTTTTCACAATGTATTTTCTGTTAGGAGTTTGCTGAGGAACTCGACTGGATTTCTTCTCAGCTGTCCTCTCAGCATACTGAACTGGCTGTTTTCCTTTCCCTTTGTATCCAAGGGCAGTTTGTTTGTGATTGTGCTTTGGATTGAATGTGGGTGCAACATTTGGTGTTTTGGATTTTTGAGATGCTTCATTACTTGAAGATCCTTTTTCCAAAATCACTCTTGGTGTTGGACTGTGCACAAAGGAATTGAATCCTATGCCTGTCTTGTCTCCACATTCTTTTTGACTCATGATAAGATCATCCAATGATTTGGGTGCCTTTGTAAATGAGGCAATCACATTTTTGTGATCTTTTTCCCTCTTTTCTATAGCAGCTAACTCTGCTATGATCTTGGCATTTTCAGCCTTCATCTTAGTGTTCTCATCAGTTGTGTGACTCAGAGTACTCAGCTCTTTAGTCAACTGTGAGTTTTGGCTTTTGTCGGGCTGTTTTCCTCATTTAGAATTGTGTGTGAGGATTTTTTGTGTTTAAAATCTTTCATCATTTTGCCTAATGAATCATAAAGATCAGTGGGTGATGAAGTGTGTGTATCACAATCACTATCATTTGAATCAAAATGAGATGAGTTAGAGTGTACCTCATCTTCTTGATCGGTTGATCTTGTTCTTTAGCCATAAGGCAAATCATAGCCTCTTCTGAGTAATCACTTGAGTAGTCGCCTTCACTACTCTCTCGAGTCCGCCGCTTTTTTTGGACTTGTTGTCTCAGCCTCTCAGCCTAACATGGCTTTCTTTTTTCTGTCTTCTTTCTCTCAAGACTTTTCTATCTTCCTCATTCCTATATTTGTTGATGGTGGATAGGAGCAGTCAATTGCAAAATGTCCTGGTTGTCTGCAGTTCCAACACAGGTTCTCAGCTCTTTGATCAGCTCTTTCTGTTCTTGGATTATCAGCTCTCTGATATTCAACCCTTTTATGTTCAGCTCTTTTGGGTGGCTTGTCTTCTCTTGATTTTGAAGGAGCTGAATGTCTCCTGGAGGTTTCACCCTTGTTTCTTTTATAGTTTTTATTGAAGAACTTGTTGAATCTTTTAACCATTAGGGCAATTTCCTCCTGGTCTATGGCTTTCTTTGGTTCAGCTCTCTTTCCATCACTAGCCATTAGTGCAGTTGTCTTGGGTACAGCTGTCTCCTCTTGCTCCTTCATTCTCAGCTCAAACTCATAAGCTTTGAGGTCTGAGAATAGCTCATGGTTAGATGTTCTTGAAAGGTCCATTGAATGTCTCAGGGCCATAGTCTTCATTTCCCATTCAGCTGGGAGGCTTCTTAAGATCTTCATACACATTTCCTTTTGTGTATATTCCTTCCCAAGAGCTGAAAGCTCATTTGTGATCTTAGTGAATCTGGCATCCAGCCGATCAATGGTTTCACCTGCAATCATTTTGAAATTTTCAAACTTTTGAACAACAATAGACAGTTTATTTTCTTTAATTTGTTCTAATCCTTCACAAATTTAAAGTTAGTTTATTCCAGATTTCCTTTGCAGATTTGCAAGATTTGACTTTATAAAACATGGCTTTGAAGGCTTTATGGAAGTCGGCTGCATGAGCAGACTGATCCTCTAGCCATACAGCATCAAAGTCGAATCCAATCGGCACAATAGTTGTATCAGCTTGAGTTCCACATTCTTCAGGTGGGACTTGGACGGTGTATCTGGCATGTTCCACGGCTAACTCTGCTTCGAAGGGTATATTAGCTTCGAATGGAAAGTATTTAGCAAATAATTCCTTTGGGAAAATAGGAATCTCCACGTCCTCGATATGTGGAGCTTTTCCCTTCACTTTCAAAATTTCCTCAGCTCTTTGTGCCTCAACTATTTCAGCGTCATCGGTAGTTTGAGCAGATGTGCTAGCCTACTAAGCTGACTGATCCTCAGCTGTCTTAACAGCTTCTTCGGTATCAAGTGTTTCTTCCTGTTGAGTAGACTGATCCTCGGCTGATGTATCAGCGTCCTTGGAGGGTGATGGCACCATTGGGGGTGGGCCATCAACCATTGTAAAATTTAGAGGAGTAGCCTTATAATTGGCTTGCCACCTTCTTGCATGTGCCTCCTCTGTAGTTGTGTCCTCATTTGATTTATCAACTCAGTACCCTCAGCAGTCTCAACCGTTGATGGCCCTTGTACAGTCCCTTTTGCAGTCTCAACTGCAGCAAGGTCTTCAGTTGTTATCCCTTCAGCAGACGGAGCTGTTTTAGGGTCTTTAGTGGCATCCTTTGGAGTCTCAACTCATTGGATTGCACTTTCATGGCCAAGAGTTTAAACTCCTGTTGCCTCACTACCTTCTTTTGCCTTAGCTCCATCAGCAGCTTCATCGGCCTGCATGGCAGTTGAAGTTTTAGCTGAGTCAGTCTGAACCGTCTGAGCTTCGTCAACCTCAGTCTGTTGAATGTTAAGATTCTTACATTCGCCTCCTAACTCCTTTTGTGGTTGGTCTCCCATAGCCTCCTCTGACCTAGCTGTGGTGGTTTGAGTTTCCCCCTCAGCTGGCGCACCAGCGGAGTCTTGAGCAGTGGGGTCACTCGAAACCTGAGACTCGGTTGTTTGTCCAAATGAGTATTCAGCCGTTGGGGCAGGTGTCTCAACACCTTCTGCAGGGAGTGGTTTGGCTAAGGTGCCCACTTCATCACCTTACTTAGGTACATCGCCATCCTTCCTGGAATTGTTGTAGGTCCAAAGGGGTGTGAGTAAGGTTTAGAAAGGGGTTGAAAAAACCTTACCCAATTTTTGATTTTAGTCCTTTTAAAACTACAACAGAGTTGACTCAAACAGTTGTGTCCTTGAGGGACATGACTAACTTGTTATTCAAACTAAGTTAGCCACTCATGACTTCGATAGATTTGTTGATAGAATAACTCGGTTGTTTAACCTATACTTAACTTGGCTGGTTTGGTTTTATCAGTGGAAGACTTAATACCCTTTGATTAGATTTTAGCTTGTTTTAAACGCTTGATTTTTAACACTTAGTTATAAATCGGTTGGATAGCAAATATGATTCTATCATCAGATATAAAGTAAATATGCAGGAAGATAAATGTGTTGAAAGTAAATGACACAAATATTTTTATAGAGGTTCGAAGATGGGGTAATTCTTCTAATCCTCTATTCTCCAACTCCTGGAGGAATCCACTAAGTAACAGATCAGTTTACAAAGTGGTGAAACGATCTGAGAAAGCCTTGATCACACGGTGGCTTCTCTTGTGACTCGGCTTCTTCTTCACAGGCGGTACCGCTGCGGCTTTAGCTCACTTCTCAAGTTCTTGGATTTGATCACGAAGCCCTCCAACAAACTTGATACTGGTTCGACCTTGAACCCTTCCTACAATCCTGACTTGGAAAGTAGACCCCTTTTGATTCTTCAAAAGTTTGCTCTTCAACAAATTTGAAGTTGTCTTTCCTTCACAGCTTGTGTTGGATCGATTTCCTTCGAGTTTCAGGCTTGAGGAATTACTTGAATATTAATGAGAATATTGCAGGTTAAATGCTTGAATAATGCTTGCTTGTTCGTGGTTCAGGTCACCTCTTCTCAATAACTTCCTCAGCCTTTTATAGTGTACATTTGAAATTTTGCCCGTTAAAGAGATAGGCAACTCATTAAATGTCACTTTTGTTCGTTGGCTTATCTTGTTGCAGTCCTTGATGTAGACATTTCCTCGTATTAAATGTCTTCGCAAAGATTGCAGTGCACGACACAAGGTGCGGTGTTTCCCATTGGTTTATTCCTTTTGCACAATTCAGGACTAACACTTTAGACGATGACTTTGACCTATTACTATATTGAGTAGTATTCTTGACTTTAATCAACGGATCTAAGTCGAGTTGTCTTGACGGACTCTTTGTCTTTACCCTGTGTAACTTGAGTCGGCTCGGTCATTGGATAACTCAACTGTCACTTCAACTTTGAGACTTGGCTTCTTGAGATGACTTGACTGACACTTCCTACAGTTGTTCCTCAGCTGACACTCCTTCAGTCGAGTCATTGACTTCCTTCTTGGCCATACTCAACTGACACACAGCAGAGTCTTCAATCTTGTCCGCAGTTGACTTCTTGTATTCCTTGGCATAGCTAACTTGACTTAGCTTTCTCAGCCATATCTATTACAATACAAATTACAAGGAAAATGGGGTGCCAACTTCCTAGTTTAAGTTTTACATGGTCTCATCAAAATCTACTCAATAGATTTCCTAACAATTGTCTTCCTCAGAGTGCACAAGAGATGTGGATGCTGGAATATTTTTCACCATCTCCATTATGTCAGGGCTAGGGGTAATCATGGCAGATGAAGATTCCCCAAGGCCCCTATTCATTTGTTGCTCGTGCATCTCATTGGATTCCCTTATTGCTTGTCGGAACTCAGATTTCTCGGCTGCAACAGCATGATCGATCTCTCAATATCACTATCACTGTTGTCAGATGATTCCAGGGCATATTCATGTGCATCTGTGAAGGCACGTGAATGAGGCTTCTTTGATTCTTCAACCGCCTTCGCCTTCTCGATGGCCTTAAGCTTTTCTTCATCCTTCCTTTCATAAAGGATGGTTGTGCACGAATCAGGGTTAAGAGCTGAGCTAACTGAGATGTTACCCAAGAAGCTCAGAAGTTCTTCTTGTTCTTCCACAAACTCAAGCCTCTGGAATTGATGCCTGGAATAACTCAGCTTCCAACGCCTCCAGATCTTAAGTCATTCTTGAATGTCAGGGTAGGCAGGAGACAACATTCCGAGGTTGTCATCCTCCTCCTGAATGGGTGCAAGTGGAGCATGTTCCCCCTCAAGTGTTTGAGCATCAGTTTGAGGGGAATGAACAGATAACTCCTCAGAATGGTCAGTTGTGTCTGCTCCGTGTTCCTCAGTTGTCTCCCAAACATCTGTGTCTTGTTCAGTATACTGATCTGCATCAGCAGTCTTCTAAACTTATGTGGTGATTACTTTACCACCTTCAACTTCTTTAGACTGCACTTTTTGAGCTTCAGTAGTCTCCTTCATTGGTTCAGTGCCTGATTCAGTTGGCTTCTCCAAGGCCGATTTCTTAACCAATCCCCTTCTTTTAGTTTGAACAAGAGGAATTTCGTCCTCTTCAGCTTCGTCGATGGCTTCTGGCTCCACCATCTTTATCTTTTTGGCTACAGCTGGATTGCAAGGCACAACTGAGTGCCTTTTCTTCACGACCGGAGAAGATGCATTCGTATCATTCTCCGTCTTGGCTGTTGAAGCAGGTGCAACTTCTGGGACAACTGCAAGGACAGGTGCTTGTTTAGGTTTGGCTGCAGAAGTAGGTGTATGATTAGTTGCAATAGCTCTCTTCATCTTCTGAACTGGTTTCGGAGAAGGAGTTGGGACGGTTGCAGCAGTGTCCTCGGGGATAGGATCAGCTGACTTCACCTTCGCTGGTGTCAGCTCTGCGTGCATGTGCTTGCCTTTGAGCACCGGATGAGTTGGCTTTGAACATTTTCTTGTTGACATGGAAGGGCTTCCCATGTCTAAGTGCAATCCCTTTCACCTCCATGAGATGGCCATTGACCAGGCCATACCCCAGTGAGCTTACAAATAGACCATCATCATTATAGTCTTGTTCAGAACATTCTGGCAGATTCGGCTGAAGATGAACTCAGCCCAGTTCACCTTTTTCTCTTCCTGGATAGCAGCCATCACCGTCAGCTTTGTCCGAGACAACTGATTAAAGCTGCCGAATTTCATGTCCACGCACTTGGACACGATGTCCATCAACTTGTGATTGTCATCCTTGATCAACAACTTATTGGCTGTGTAAACAGCCTTAGCAGCAGACTCTGGCTTGGCAATCTCCTTCCATGTCGCAGCCAGGTTCACGTTCTTCTCAACTATCTCCTTCATCCCTTCTGAGGGCAGCTGACAGTGTTTAGCTAAGTCCGCAGCAGTGATTTTGATGTCCTTGATGTGGACTAATGATGTTATTTCTCCATCGTGAACCTCAGCATTGACGTAAAATATAGCAACTTCTTCCAGGTACGTGTGGGATTCCATGGTGAGAAATCCCTTCAGACCAGATTTCTCCAACTTTGCTGCCATTTTCTGTGCCAGGGCCTTATCTACTCCCTGTTTCACCAATCCTTCAAAATCCACAGTTGAACCAGAGTGGATTTTCTCAGCCATTTTAACAAAATCGTAGTTAGATGCCATTTCTTGAGAAATAAACGGTGTAAAACTTGTAAAACAGACGCTTGAGAACTAGGGTTTCACTGGTTTTGCAAAGAAAAACTTGAACTTGCTTGCAGGAGAAGAGAGTATTGTGAGAGGACGGTTTTTGGAGTTTGAAAAGGTTGGTCAAGATCAACGGTCAAGATTAAACATTTGAAACCGCATCAATTTCCTGTATTAAATGCAGCAACATTTATATCCAATCATAGGCTAAATGTGTATAGGTTTTATTCTAACAATAATTACGTTGACATAATGCCCAAAAACATTCCCGCTCGTGGAAAATGACTGTGTTTTGTCACTTAGCTCATAAATAACTCAGCTATCTTCCATAAGTTACTTAGCTCTGCTTCTCTCTTCACATGATGATCACTCAGCTGTCTTCTAACTCGATACAGGTGATTTCCTGTCTTGGCTGTTTCACTTGGCTGGAGGGTGAAACTTTGCTGATTTTTCATTTCTCTCTTTTTTGACTCTGCCAATTGAGTCTTCTGAGTCTCCTAACTCAGCTCAATCAAACCTAGCTCATTCTTAAGCTCTTCAAATCTCGATTCACATAAAGGCTTAGTGAATATGTCAGCTAACTGCTTATCAGTTGAGATGTATTCTAAGGTGATGTCCTTCTTTTCAACATGATCTCTTATGAAATGATATCTGACATCAATGTGTTTTGTTCTTGAATGCAATACTGGATTCTGAGTGATTGCAATAGCACTTGTGTTATCACACATAATTGGAATCTCTATTTCTTCTATATCATAGTCTCTTAGATGTTGCCTCATCCATAAAACTTGGGACAATAGTTTCCTGCAGCTATGTACTCTGCTTCAGCTATGGATGTAGCTATTAAATTTTTTTTTCTTGCTGAACCAAGAAACCAATCTATTTCAAGCATTTGTGGTGCGTTAAGTACTCTTCATGTCTACTCTACATCTAGCATAGTCTGAGTCTAAGTAGCCTACCAACTTGAATCCTCCATCCTTTGGATACCATAAGCCAACTTCTTGGCATCCCTTCAAATACCTTAGGATTCTCTTGGTTTCAGCCATGTGACTCTCTTTTGGTGCAGATTGAAATCTGGCACATACACCTTCAGCAAAGGTGATGTCCGCCTACTTGCTATTAAATAGAGAAATGATCTAATGAGGGCTCTATATCTGGTTTGATCATGACTTTCCATCCGCATCCACATCCATCTTGATGATGTGTTCATGGGAATCTTTATGATGACTTTTCTTCCATACCAAATTTCTTCATCAAATCTCTGGTATATTTGGTTTGACTTATGAAGGTTCCATCCTTCAATTGCTTAACATGAAGACCTATAAAGAAAGTCATCTCTCCCATCATGCTCATTTCAAAGTTCCCTTGCATGAGTTTTGAAAAATTGTCACACAACTCTTTATTTGTGGATCCAAATATGATGTCATCCACATAGATTTGAACAAGCAATATACTCTCCCCATCTTGAATTCTGAAGAGTGTTCTGTCAACTTTGTCTTTGGTGAATCCATTGTTAATTAGAAACTGAGACAATGTGTCATACCAGGCTCTTGGTGCTTATTTTAATCCATAAGATGCTTTCTTGAGCTTGTAGACTTTATCTCCAATAGTTTTCTGCTCAAAACCTGAAGGTTGTTCAACATGGACTTCTTCTTCCAAAAGTCCATTTAAAAATGCACTCTTCACATCCATTTGATACACAGTGAAGTTCTTATGTGCAGCATAAGCAAGAAACATCCTAATTGCTTCCAATCTAGCAACAGAGCAAAGGTTTCATCAAAATCTATTTCTTCCTCTTGGCAATACCCTTGGGCTACCAATCTTGCTTTGTTTCTTACAACAGATCCTTCCACATTCATTTTTTTTCTGAATACCCACTTAGTACCAATAGCATTTTGGTGGGTAGGTCTTTAAACCAATTCCCATACTTTGTTCCTTTCAAACCGATTCAGCTCTTCTTGCATAGCCTGAATCCAATGTGTGTCATCCAATGCTTGAGATATATCTTTAGGCTCTATTTGGGAAAATCAAGTAAACATGGCTTCATGTTGAGCTCTGGATCTGGTTCTTATTCCATCTCTAACATCTCAAATGATTAACTCAGGTGGATAGTCTCTCAGCCATCTCACATCTGGTTGGAGTAAGTCTGCTGGATTCAGTTGTCTCGCAGCTAAGTTGTCTTAAACAGCTTCTTCATCATTATTCAGTTGCAGACCTTCCAGCTGTCTCTGAGATTCAGCTATCTCATCTTCATCAGGATTTAGTGCTCTTACATCTGCATCAACATTGGGACTCTTCTGCATAGTTGGCTAATTCCTCTTCTCAGCTAACTCATCTATATCTTCTCCACTCACATTAGGTTCATCAAACACCACATGGATAGACTCTTCTATGACCATAGTCCTTTTGTTCAACACTCTATAAGCTTTACTTTCAGCTGAGTATCCCAAAAAGATTCCTTCATTAGCTTTAGCATCAAAAGCTTTTAAGTTGTCCTTGCCATTGTTGTGGATGAAACACTTACATCCAAAGATCTTGAAATATCCAACATTTGGCTTCCTCTCTGTCCCAATTTAGTAGGGAGTTTTAGTAAATTGTCTGTTGAGCATGCATCTATTCTGAGTGTAACAAGCAGTATTGGTGGCTTCAGTCCAAAATCTTTTTGGCAAACCATCTTCAGCTAACATTGTCCTTGCAGTTTCCTTGAGAGTTATGTTCCTTCTTCAGCTACTCCATTCTGCTGTGGAGTTCTTACAGCTGATAACTCATGAGCAATATCATTTTCAACACAATACTGAGTTATAATCCCATTAACAAACTCAGTTCCTCTGTCAGACCTTATCTTTATAATGGTTTGACTCTTCTCATTTTGAACTCTTCTCATCAGTTGAGGCAATTTTTGCAATGTTTCCTTCTTTTTACACATGAAAATAGTCCATGTATATCTTGAATAATCATCTACCACCACTAAGGTGTATTTCTTTCCACTGATGTGGCTGGTTCAACAAGACCAAATAAGTCCATGTGCAACAGATGCAATATCCTTGTTGAAGAAGGACTTGGCTTGTCCTTGAAGGATGATTTGATTTGCTTTCCCATCTGGCATGCATCACAAATTCTTTATTTCTTGTACATTGAGTCAGGAAATCCTTCCACAAGATGACTCCTTGCAAGCTTGTTGATTGTCTTGAAGTTCAGGTGACTCAGCTTCTTGTGCCACAGCTAACTTGATTCGGCTATGCTCTTTGCTAGCAAACATGTGCTTGGTGCTTGATTGACGACCCACTACATACATGTTCTTCTGCCTTGTTCCTTGAAGCACAATTTCATTTGATTCAGCATCTTTGATTTGGCAAACTCCTATGTTGAATCCCACATTGTAGTCTTTGTCACAGAGTTGACTGATGCTCAGCAGATTGAAGTTGAGGCCTTCAATATATGCAACATCTGTCATCTTCAATCCATTCTTCTTTATGGATCTTCTGCCTTTGATTTCCCCTGGAGCTTCAATTCCTCCAAATATAACTTTTTCACCTTTGATTTCCTTAAACTTTGGCAGATTTCTCTTGTTTGATGTCATATGTCTGGAACAACCATTATCCATGTACCAGGTTCCTTGGCACTGAGTTGTTCCCTGAACCTGCAATCAAGGAAATTAGTTTTTAGGTACCCATACTTGCCTGGGTCCTGAGGGGTTAGTGCTATAAGATGTTCCAACCAACTTATAGCCCGATAATCTGACTCTAAGAGGTTGCCATCTATCAGTTCCATAATCATAGTGTACATTGGCAAACTACTTGGGGGTTTTAGGATCATACAACTGTCTCTTTTGTCTGTATTCCTGTGTATTTGTTTGAGCATTTGCTTTCTTGGGGTAATAGTGGAATTTTTGTGCTTGATGGGTTTTGTGCCTGGGTGCATATGTGTGCTGATGATAGCTCTTTTGCCTTGGGAATGACTTGTAGTAAGGTTGATGTCTTTTCCATTTTGGCTTGTATCCCATAGGTCTTAGCCGATATCTCACTTAGTTATTCCAATCAGCTTGGTTTGGATAGTTTCTACCATTCCCATCATATGATTTTCTTTCTTTGAAATCTCTAGGGTTGTTTGTAGCTGTTTAGCTTTCATAGAGTATTTTTTATTTGGAGTCTGCTGATGGACTTTCTGAACTTTATTTCAGCTATCCTTTCAGCATACTCTACTGGCTTCTTGCCTTTTCCCTTATATCCAAAGCCAGTATGATTGTGATTGTGTTTTAGTGTGGGTGTTGGTGCAACATTTGGTGTTTTGGATTTTTGGACTCCTTCATTACGTGAGGATCCTTTTTCCAAAATCACTCTTGGAACTTGGGCATGCACAAAGGAAATGAATCATATGCTTGCCTTATCTCCACACTATTTTAAGTCATTATAAGTTCATCCAATGATTTGGATGTCTTTGTAAATGAAGCAATCACATTTTTAAGATCATTTTCCCTCTTTTTAGCAGCAGCTAATTGTGCTTGGATCATGGCAATTTCAGCCTTCAGCTTTGTATTCTATCAGTTATGTGACTTAGAGCACTCACCCCTTTAGTCAGCTGTGAGTTTTGGCATTTAAGCTGGTTGTTTTCCTCATTTAATAGTGTGTGTGAGGTTTTGACGTATTCAAAGTCTTTCATCATTTTGCCAATTGAATCATAAAGATCTCTGGGTGATGAAGTGTTTGTGTCACAATCACTATCAATAGAATCTGAATGAGATGAGTTAGAGTGTACCTCATCTTCTTGATATTTTGAATCTTGTTCTTTGGCCATGAGGCATATCATAGCCTTTTCCTCAGTATCACTAGAGTAGTCCTGTTTCACCACTGTCTCGAGTCTGTTGGTTCTAGACTTGGTTGTTTCAAAGAATCTCGGCAGCCAACATGGCTTTCTTCTTTTCTTGTCTCCTTTCTCTGAAGACTTTTCTATCCTCTTCATTTCTATATTTGTTGATTGGTGGATAAGGACAGTCAACAGCAAAATGTCCTGGTTGTCTGCAGTTCCAACACAGGTTTTCAGCTCTTTGCAAGTTAGCTCTCTCAGTCCTCTGATTATCAGCTCTCTGATATTCAGTTCTTCGATGTTCAACTCTCTTGGGTGGCCTGTCTTCCCTTGCTTTGGATGGTGCTAAGTGTCTTTTTGATTATTCACCCTTGGTCCTTTTGTAGTTCTTATTGAAGAACTTGTTTAACCTTTTTACCATTAGGGAAATTTCCTCCTGGTCTATTGTTTCCTTTGGCTTAGCTTTCTTCCCTTCACTGGCAATCAGTGCAGCTGTCTTGGGCTACAGCTGTTTCTTCTTGCTCCTTTCTTCTCAGCTCAAACTCATATGCCTTGAGGTTTGAGAATAGCTCATGGTTTGATGTTTTAGAGAGGTCCATGGAGTGGCTCAGGGCCATGACCTTCATTTACCACTCAGCTGGGAGAGACCTCAGGATTTTCATGCACTTCTCCTCCTTCTGTGTGTACTCCTTTCCCAGAGCTGAAAGCTCATTCGTGATTTCTATAAATCTGGCATCCAGCTGATCCAGACTTTCACCTGCAATCATTTTGAAATTTGCAAATTTTTGGACTGCAACAGTTAATTTATTTTCTTTGATTTGTTCAGATTCTTCACAAATCAAAGTAAGTTTTTCCCAAATTTCTTTGGCTGATTTGCAAGATTTGACTTTGTTGAACATAACCTTTGTCTATGGTTTTGTAAAGAATGTCCTTGGAAACATTGTCAAGTTTGTATCTTTTTCTATCTTCGTTGGTCCATTCACAACGAGGCTTTTCCACCATAGCATGTTTGGGCTCTGCTGCAGCATCCTCTCCTTCAGCTGGAGGTGCTCTTCTTACAGCAGTGTTGACCTTTAGAATTTGTAGTGGCCCATCCTCTATCACTAGCCACATTTCATCGTGCAAAGCTGATAGATGAGCCTGCATACGAATTTTCCAGTCATCAAACTCTTCCTAGTAAGCATGGGAATGCGAGTTATATTTGCTTCCATGATAATAACTTTGCTTTTGAAATAAAAGTTTTAAAAACTCAAGTATTGTTTCTTTTGAAAAGACTGAGATCTAGTTTAGTAACCAGTACGGAAGGCTCAATGAACCAACCGCTCTAATACCACTTGTAGATCCCAAGGGTTGAGTAGTAAAATTTAGAAGGGGGGTTGAATAAACCTTACCAAATTTTCGAATTTAGTCCTTTTTAAATATTTTTAGAGTTAATACAAATCAACTTAGTCCTTGAGGGACAGCTAGGTTGGCTTACTCAGCAAAGTTACCCACTCAACAGACTTGACTGAGCTGTTGATAGTATAACTCAGCTGGTATCAGCTAACACTTAACTTAACAGTTGATTTGGTTTTTGTTCAGCGGAAGACTTTTCACCCTTGTTGTTTTAAACTTGCTATTCAACATTTGTTTTTAGCAATGGATATTATCAGTTGAGTTTAGCAATTATAACTTAACAGCGGATATAAAATATATGAAAGAAATTAAAGTGATGTAAGTAAATAAGACACAAGCAATTTTATTAATGGTTCGAGGATGGGGTAATTTATCTAATCCACTCTTCTCCAACTCTTGGAGGAATCCACTAACTAACAGATATTGGTTACAAAGTAGTCAACAGTCCGAGTCCGCCTTGATCACACAGTTTGTTGCTCCTGGGACTCAGCTTCTTCACAAAACAATTGTCTTGCTACTTCAGCTCCCTCGAACTCTTGGAATTGATCACACAACCTTCCAACGAGTCCAAAGCTTCTAGTTCGAACTTGAACCTTACTACTTCTGCTTCAACCTTGGAGAGTAGACCCCTTTTGTTCTTCAAACAGTTTTCTCTTCAACTTGATTCTTCACTGAGCGTGTTGGATTGAGTTCATTCGATTTTAGGCTTGAGGATTATCTTTGAAAGCTTGAGAGTATTTGCAGGTTTGCTTGAATGCTTGTATACTTGTAATTCGTAACTGGTCTAGGTCTTTTTTTGGTAACCTTCTCTCACTTGCTTCCTCAGCCTTCTATAGTGCAGATTCGAAAATATGTCCGTTGAAGAGATAGACATATGTTTCAAATCTCACTCGTAGGTTATTGGCATGTATATTACAAGAATTCACACATTTTATGATGAATTTCTTCTCGACGCATAACTATTTGTCATAATTTGTTAATTAAAAGTGACAACTTTTATTTTTGTCATTGTAAAGTACAATATTACGATGCCATTTAATTTCGTCACTATTGGTATCAAATGTCGTCACTAAATCGCCTATTTCATGACGATTAACTGAAACTCGTCACTGTATTTCATAGAAGGTGGAATTTGATACCAAAATTTTGGCGGAAAATATTTTGATGACGAATTGGTGATAATTGGTGATGAAATTTAGTGTCACGAATTATTTCTTTTAATGACAACATCATAATTTGTCATTTTTCACTCCAACAAAATAGTGACACTCTTATTTCGTCAACAAAGAAATATTTTATGACGATTATTTTTTGCACGCATAAAGATTTGTCATTATTTGTTAATTAACAATGACGAAAGTTATTTGTGTCATTTCAAAATACGCTCTTATGACATCATTTAATTTTGTCACTATCAATATTATATTTCGTCACTAATTGGCATATTTCATGACGATTAATTGAATTGTGTCACAGTTATTTGTAAAAGGTTGGAATTCGCACCAAATTTTTGGAGGGACGTGTTTTAATGACAAAATAATAATAATTGGTGATGGCATTTGATGTCACAAAATATGTTATTTCATGACCACAACATATTTTGTCATTGATTACGCCAAAACATTAGTGACAATTTTATTTCGTCAATAAAATTCCTAATAATGACAATAAATATGAATTCGTGGAAAATTGAAAAACTCCTTAAAATTCTAAAAATTACAAAAAATGCCCTTGAGGTTTGATTTCGTTTTACATGTTACCCTTCATAACCAAAAAAAACATTTCAAAACCCCCTAACATTTAAAAATGTATTGCAATTACCCCCTTAAATTTAAGGTAAAATCAAATCGAAGGGCTTTTTTAAAAGTTTTGAAACATCTTTTGGTTATTTTGTAATTAGTCCACATTAAGAATTTTAGTTCAAACAATTTATTCCTTTTTGTCATTTTCTTGCAAACAATTTTAATTCGACCCTACACCATGCTTTTCTTCTTTTCATTTTATTCTAATTGAAAGCTAAAAATTTGAAAAGGCTAAAGTGAGGGGTACATGCAGGATTAACAATTTCCAAAAAAGATCAAATTGAGAAATTTCCTGGTATTTGTATTCAAAGAATTTGAGTTATAAAGAAACTTTCAAAAGACTTTAAATAATTCTAATATGAGATTTACCTCCAATGTAGCACAAGTATCATCTGGAAAAGTAAAGGGATATATTATGTATTTCGAAAACACTTCAACAAACAAATCAACAGTGGCCATAACGATATATGATTAAATTGGCCAATGCACTCAATTATGTATATATGGATATGCTAAAAGCACACAAATCCGATGTGGCGTTTAGAACCCAAGGGAATCCACCACCATTTCCACCCCAACCCAACACGCTTGAGAGCAAAAAAATAGAAAAGAGAGAGAGAGAGAGAGAGAGAGAGAGAGAGAGAGAGAGAGAGAGAGAGAGAGAGAGAGAAGAGAGAAAAGGAAGCTTAGCATAGAGAAACCGACAAAGTATGGATCCCGGAAATTATATCATGTGCATTCTTCATTATATCTAGCAGAGATGTTTATCGCTATCAAAATAGATTTACTTCAAGAGATTGTATAGACAATTCTTGGATTTTATGCCAATGATTATACTACTTCCTCTTCAAAGAACGAGATATACAAGAAAACATGTAATATAAGGACAAAACCTACTCAAGCATAGGAAAAGAAAAATTAGAAAGCTCTTTGCGCTCACCCTTAAATTTGATAAAACTATAATGGGTTAATTATAAAAAGTACCCTTGAGGTTTGATATAATTACCAAAAAAATCCAGTTAACTTTCAAAATTACAAAAAGTACCCCTAAGATTTTAGTGTGTCTAATATTTACCCCTTCATAAGCAAAAAATATTTCAAAATACCCCTCACATTCATAAAAATATTACAGTTAACCCCTTAATTTTAACACTAAATCAAACATCGTGGGTACTTTTTGTAATTTTAAAAGTTTAATGGATTTTTTTGTAATTAGGTCAAACCTCAAGGGTACTTTTTGTAATTATCCCAACTATAATTCGAGAAACTACATTTTTAATCTGTACAGTTAACAAGTAGGTTGTCTTGTGCATATTCCTAAACAACCCATTTTTTGGATCACTCAACCACACAAACATCTATATTTGAATTTGTACAGCCAGATATCATTAAGAATAAGGAGGCAAAATAAGAGTATCGCAACAAGGATGTGGCTAAGTATTGGCAAGATGATACAATGACTTAATTAATATGAAATACAGTTTTGAATGTTCTATGAAGTTATGAGGAGTAAAGTCACCATCTTGCACTCAAGCTTAAGAAATGGAAAGAAACTATTAGGTAATGGACTCTGTAATATGACATTTTGAACTCAAGCATAAAGAGGAATAATTTGCTAATACATTGTCCTTTCATAGAAACAAGACGTTATCGAACTAAAGAATTTGGGGGACACCGCAAAAAACGGAATATGTTGAAGATCGGGATCATAGTCGATGCTACTACAAGCAGTATGGTGAGCATTGTGATTCCATTTCCACCAAACAATACTAATCCCAGCAAGACAATTGCCAGTAAGAATCTGAGTAAATCTATTGATTTTATTATTTACCATAATCTGATAATGTCTTGAATCATGCCCTAGACAACCACTCTAAATCCAAAGAAACCCCATCAAACCACCACGAAGCAAATGCAGAAAAATTCCTCACAGTAAATAACACCATAAACACTCACAACAAACAGTATTGCTATCAAATTCACATTAAAATTACGATGGAATGTTGACATTGAAGTGCACATATTCATCACCGAATGAAAATGAGTTTCTGACTTTGATACCTGCATAAAACAACAATGGAAATTATTTTTGCACATCTAGATATTAATCACAATGTAGATTATCTAAGTTTCTTAAAGATCTGGAAAAAGGCACTCAGCTACTCGGAATATGGGACCAATCAAAAGGGGGACATTTAACTTGATAACTATGTTGCATAAAACCAGAAGCATCTCAATCACAAATACATGTCCAAGAATGGTGGAATTAATGAAAAAAATATATATTTCCATAAAAGGCATCCCCAGCTGCTTAAATTTGTTTCTTATTTTTTTTTTAAATATAAACAGTTGCACACAGAACAACTTCTATGACTCCCAAGTTTCCCATCAAGACTAGTATTAAACATGAAATATACAAAAAAAAAAAAATACAGGTGGTACACTACAAATAAGCAAATAGTTAAATCATCTTAAAAAAACTGATGCTATGTAACTCAATCCAAGGTCCATGGAGCATTCACATATGTAATTTCCATACATAGTCTTGTCAATGAAGATCATAATCAGATATCTAAATTAAACAAAGCTACAGGGTTCCTGCAAGCAAGACTGATGCAAACATGACAACATCTCCAGTCCAGTCCACATATATCTATAAACAATTGCAAATTTCATGTGCCATACGACAATTTTGATTATGGAAAGAGAGGTGCTACCACTATGTCCACGTTTATCACCATAAACAAAATTAAATCTCAAGGTCAGAAAAAAAAAATATATATGCAGATGATGCAATTATAAGTGCAGAGATGTGCAAGTCCCGCCTAAGGCAATGTTCCTATCAACGATTGCTTGTCACTATATTATGTTTGTCATAGGTGATTTTTTTTCGCACATATTCATCGATTTGTCTACTTAAATTATGGTTCAAGTTGCTACTAAAAACAATTGGCTAATAATAATTGGTGATGGCATTTGATGTCACAAAATATGTTGTTTCATGACCACAACATATTTTGTCATTGATTACGCCAAAACATTAGTGACAATTTTATTTCGTCAATAAAATTCCTAATAATGACGATAAATATGAAATCGTGGAAAATTGAAAAACTCCTTAAAATTCTGAAAATTACAAAAAATGCCCTTGAGGTTTGATTTCGTTTTACATGTTACCCTTCATAACCAAAAAAACATTTCAAAACCCCCTAACATTTAAAAATGTATTGCAATTACCCCCTTAAATTTAAGGTAAAATCAAATCGAAGGGCTTTTTTTAAAAGTTTTGAAACATCTTTTGGTTATTTTGTAATTAGTCCACATTAAGAATTTTAGTTCAAACAATTTATGCCTTTTTGTCATTTTCTTGCAAACAATTTTAATTCGACCCTACACCATGCTTTTCTTCTTTTCATTTTATTCTAATTGAAAGCTAAGGCTGAAAAGGCTAAAGTGAGGGGTACAGGCAGGATTAACAATTTCTAAAAAAGATCAAATTGAGAAATTTCCTGGTATTTGTATTCAAAGAATTTGAGTTATAAAGAAACTTTCAAAAGACTTTAAATAATTCTAATATGAGATTTACCTCCAATGTAGCACAAGTATCATCTGGAAAAGTAAAGGGATATATAATGTATTTCGAAAACACTTCAACAAACAAATCAACAGCGGCCATAACGATATATGATTAAATTGGCCAATGCACTCAATTATGCATATATGGATATGCTAAAAGCACACAAATCCGATGTGGCGTTTAGAACCCAAGGGAATCCACCACCATTTCCACCCCAACCCAACACGCTTGAGAGCAAAAAAATAGAAAAGAGAGAGAGAGAGAGAGAGAGAGAGAGAGAGAGAGAGAGAAAAGGAAGCTTAGCATAGAGAAACTGACAAAGTATGGATCCTGGAAATTATATCATGTGCATTCTTCATTATATCTAGCAGAGATGTTTACTGCTATCAAAATAGATTTACTTCAAGAGATTGTATAGACAATTCTTGGATTTTATGCCAATGATTATACTACTTCCTCTTCAAAGAACGAGATATACAAGAAAACATGTAATATAAGGACAAAACCTACTCAAGCATAGGAAAAGAAAAATTAGAAAGCTCTTTGCGCTCACCCTTAAATTTGATAAAACTATAATGGGTTAATTATAAAAAGTACCCTTGAGGTTTGATATAATTACCAAAAAATCCGATTAACTTTCAAAATTACAAAAAGTACCCTAAGATTTTAGTGTGTCTAATATTTACCCCTTCATAAGCAAAAATATTTCAAAATACCCCTCACATTCATAAAAATATTACGAGTTAACCCCTTAATTTTAACACTAAATCAAACATCAGGGTACTTTTTGTAATTTTAAAAGTTATGGATTTTTTTGTAATTAGGTCAAACCTCAAGGGTACTTTTTGTAATTATCCCAACTATAATTCGAGAAACTACATTTTTAATCAGACAGTTAACAAGTAGGTTGTCTTGTGCATATTCCTAAACAACCCATTTTTGGATCACTCAACAACACAAACATCTATATTTGAATTTGTACAAACCGGATATCATTAAGAATAAGGAGGAAAAATAAGAGTATCGAACAAGGATGTGGCTAAGTATTGGCAAGATGATACAATGACTTAATTAATATGAAATACGATTTTGAATGTTCTATGAAGTTCGAGGAGTAAAGTCACCATCTTGCACTCAAGCTTAAGAAATGGAAAGAAACTATTAGGTAATGGACTCGTAATATGACATTTTGAACTCAAGCATAAAGAGGAATAATTTGCTAATACATTGTCCTTTCATAGAAACAAGACGTTATCGAACTAAAGAATTTGGGGACACCGCAAAAAAAGAATTTGGGGGATCAGTCGATGAGCATTGTGATTCCATTTCCACCAAGCAATACTAATCCCAAAGCAAGACAATTGCCAAGTAAGAATCGAGTAAATCTATTGATTTTATTATTTACCATAATCGATAATGTCTTGAATCATGCCCTAGACAACCACTCTAAATCCAAAGAAACCCCATCAAACCACCACGAAGCAAATGCAGAAAAATTCCTCACAAGAAATAACACCATAAACACTCACAAAGAAACGAAAAGATTGCTATCAAATTCACATTAAAATTACGATGGAATGTTGACATTGAAGTGCACATATTCATCACCGAATGAAAATGAGTTTCTGACTTTGATACCTGCATAAAACAACAATGGAAATTATTTTTGCACATCTAGATATTAATCACAATGTAGATTATCTAAGTTTCTTAAAGATCTGGAAAAAGGCACGCAGCTACTCGGAATATGGGACCAATCAAAAGGGGGACATTTAACTTGATAACTATGTTGCATAAAACCAGAAGCATCTCAATCACAAATACATGTCCAAGAATGGTGGAATCAATGAAAAAAATATATATTTCCATAAAAGGCATCCCCAGCTGCTTAAATTTGTTTCTTATTTTTTTTTAAATATAAACAGTTGCACACAGAACAACTTCTATGACTCTCAAGTTTCCCATCAAGACTAGTATTAAACATGAAATATACAACAAAAAAAAAATACAGGTGGTACACTACAAATAAGCAAATAGTTAAATCATCTTAAAAAAACTGATGCTATGTAACTCAATCCAATGTCCATGGAGCATTCACATATGTAATTTCCATACATAGTCTTGTCAATGAAGATCATAATCAGATATCTAAATTAAACAAAGCTACAGGGTTCCTGCAAGCAAGATCGATGCAAACATGACAACATCTCGATCCGGTCCACATATATCTATAAACAATTGCAAATTTCATGTGCCATACGACAATTTTGATTATGGAAAGAGAGGTGCTACCACTATGTCCACGTTTATCACCATAAACAAAATTAAATCTCAAGGTCAGAAAAAAAAATATATATGCAGATGATGCAATTATAAGTGCAGAGATGTGCAAGTCCCGGTCTAAGGCAATGTTCCTATCAACAGTGCTTGTCACTATATTGTGTTTGTCATAGGTGATTTTTTTCGCACATATTCATCAGATTTGTCTACTTAAATTATGGTTCAAGTTGCTACTAAAAACAATTGGCTAATTTTGTTCAGAGTACTTGTCTGTCTTTGTGCTATTGTTAACTATTATGAGCAAAGAGAGAAAATGTAATCTTGTATATTCATTAATGACAAGAAAATTTACAAAACTACAGTATGTGATATTTATACAGAAGTAAGTAAAAAGCTGTTGAAACAGAGTGTTAACTATTCTAACAAACTAACTGCTAATCTAACTAAATAATTGATAACTAATTAAATCCTAATACTCCCCCTCAAGAGGGCCGATGAATGTCGAAAAGGGCCATCTTGGACATGCTTCTGTACATCAGGTTTCTACTACACATGATTGAGCCCCGTCAATTGTTACTAACTCTCGTGGTCAATTTATGGGCTCGTCTGGAGATTTCTTTAACAACCTCACTGATGATCAACGTTATCACTTAATGGCAATGATTTCCAGTCATACGCATTCCCTTCCTTCAACTGGTTCTAAGGATAATTCATGTTCCACAGGTATATCTATCGCTACAGAATCTCGTGATTGCGAATATTTGGAAACATGCGGGATCCAAATTGCATCTTATATATACTCCAAGAAAACTAAACATAATTTACGGGAGATCATAAATATTGTATATGGAAATTTAGCAACACCAAACATCAGTTATACAAATTAAGCAACAAAACTGGACTTAACATTAGCACAAACATTTGGTCTGCACAAGAGTAACAACATGTATACACAAAACCAAAACATGTCTCACCTCTGGAATTGGCCTGAATAGAGCAACAACGATGCGAACTGAGGTGATCGTCGACGAATAATGAAACTGGCCTGAATGGAGCAACAACGAATAAATTTTTCGTGAAGAATAATTTCAATGAAATTTACAATATATTTGTATTAAATACAAAGTTTATTAAAATAAATAATTAAATTATTATATAGCATCAAATGAACATTTCTGTTGAATATGATTTAGCTATTATATTCTTAAATATATGCTAAATTGCTAAGCTTAAATTATCCAGACAGACTTCAAATACAAAAAACAGAATTCATTTTACCAACCCAGTTTCACGTTCCAGAATACACCAAATTTCCAGCATTTTGAATAGGTACACACCAAGTTTCCCAATTAAATATCATAATCACTTTCATTATCAGAATTGCTATTTTTTTGAGAATCTTCTTCACTACTAACATAGTCAACCAGAGTGTCATCTAACTCATCTTCCTCATCGGCATCATCTAAGTTTGGTAACTCAGCAACTACCGTTAATCGTGTAATTATTGACTCATCAATCTCTTTGGGATCCACATCGTCCCAACTTAGTGATTCTATTTCAACAAGACTAACTTCAAATTCATCATTTGCATTATTCTCTTGATATACTCCATCTTCCACGGAGAAAAGTTCATCAATTTCCATATCTTCATTATGTATCTCATCAACATCAAAAACATGTCTATGTTGGAATAGTTGCACTACTCTCCAATCACGACCTAATTTAGGATCATGAATATAGAAAACTTGTTTTGCTAGATCTGCTAGTATATAAGGGTCATCCTCGTACCATTTTCCAGTAATTTTAACACTTATTATATTTTCTTCTTTTTGTATCCCCGTTCTTTTTTTTTCTCCCAAGATCAAACCATTCACATTTGAATATAGTAACATGTCTATCTTTCACAAAATATAGCTGCATTATATCAGATAGAACCCCATAAAATTCAATGGTATCTTCGCCTTGGTTACCCTCCACCGCGATCCCGCTATTTTGAGTTTTACGATGACCATCACGTTCTTTGGTTAGAAATCTGACTCCATTCACAATGCAACCAGCATACTTTCTTACACATCTGTGTGGTGCACATACAAGTGAATAAAAGGATTCGTTTGCTTCTGATGGTTCTTCTTGATATACTTGAGTCATCTGAAAATATAATAATTTAAAAATGAACAATGGGTAGAAAAGAAATTTTAATTTGAATTTTCTTGTAACTTCAACATTACATGTTTCTTGAACAATGCAGGAAACTGCTCTTTGTGTTCTTGGTCTATATTTTGACAACCATTCAGTAAAAGCTCTCCCTTGTGCCTCCTACAATTAATATCAATATATATTTTGTTAGGAAATTTATTTGTTAGATTTTGATGATACCATGTAAAACTTAAACTAGGAAGTTGGCACCCCATTTTCCTTGTAATTTGTATTGTAATACATAGGACTGAAAAAGCTGAGTCAAGTCAGCTATGTCAAAGATTACAAGAAGCCAACTGTGGACTATGTGAAGACTTTGTTGTGTGTCAGCTGAGTAAGGCCATGAAGGAAGTCAAGGACTCGACTGAAGGAGAATCAGCTGTGAGAAGTGTCAGTCAAGTCAACTCAAGAAGCCAACTCTACAAGTTGAAGTGATAGTTGAGGCAATCCAATGATTGGAGCAGACTCAAGTCACCCCCGGTGTAAAAAGCAAATCAAGTCAAGATAATCGACTTAGATCCATTGATTAAAGTCGAGAATATTACTCCATTTAGTAATATGTCAAAGCTTCCAGGTCTAAAGTGTTCGTCCCAGAATTGTGCAAAAGGAATGAGCCAATGGGAAACACTGCACCTTGTGTCAGACGCTTGCAAATGCTGGAATGCCATTTAATACGAGGAAAGGTCAACATCACCAAGGCTGTAGACTAAGAAAGGACAAGCCAACGAACACATAGTAACATTTGAAATTAGCATATCTCTTCAACGGGCAAAATTTTAAATGGGCACTATAAAAGGCTGAGGAAGCTATTGAGAAAAGGTTACCTGAACCACGATTAAGCAAGCTATACTCAAGCAAGTAATCTGCAAATTCTCAAAGCTTATTAAGCAATTCCTCAAGCCTGAAACTCGAAGAAGCAAGAATATTCTCATAGCAATTAAATCAATCGAAACAAGATATTCAATCCAACACAAGTTGTGAAGGAGAGACAACTTCAAACTATTGAAGAGGAAAATATTTGAAAACAAAAGGGGTCTACTTTCCAAGTCAGGATTGTAGAAAGGTTCAAGGTCGAACCATCATCAAGTTTGTTGGAGGGCTTAGTGATCAAATCCAAGAACTTGAGAAGTGAGCTGAAGTAGAAAGGCAGCTACCCTGTGAAGAAGCTGAGTCGCAAGAGAAGCCAGTTGTGTGATTAAGGCTATCTCCAGACTGATAACTGCTTGTAAACTGATTTGTTACATAGTGGATTCATCCAGGAGTTGGAGAAGAGAGGATTAGAAGAATTACCCCATCTTCGAACCTCTATAAAATATTTGTGTCATTTACTTTCAGCAAACTTACTTTCCTGCATATTTACTTTATATCTACTATTAGTATCATATTTGCTATCCAACTGATAAATAACCAAGTGGTAAAAATCAAGTGTTAAAAACAAGCTTAAAACAAATCAAAGGGTGTTAGGTCTTCCGCTGTTAAAAACCAAACCAGCTAAGTTAAGTATTTGGCTTAAGCAGTTGAGTTATACTATCAACAGCTCTATCGAGTCTGTTGAGTGGGTAACTTAAGATGAAAATCCAACTTGGTTGTCCCCCAAGGACAGTTGTTTGAGTCAACTCTGTTGAATATTTTTAAAGAACAAAAATCGAAAATTTGGTAAGTTTTATTCAACACCCCCTCCCCTTCTAAACTTTACACCACACCCCTTGGGACCTACAAGTGGTATCAGAGCGGTTGGTTCATGGAGCCTTCCGCACTGGTCACTTAACTAGATCTCGATCTTTTCAAAAGGTTTTAACACTTGTGTTTTTCAAAGTCTTTCATTTTATCAAGCAAAGTTATTATCATGGAAGCAAATCTAACACACATTCCTATGTTTACTGTTGAGGAATTTGATGATTGGAAAATACGCATGCAGACTCATATATCTGCATTACATGATGAAATGTGGCTTGTGATAGAGGATGGGCCACTGCAAATACTCAAAGTAAACACAGTTGTACGAAGAGCAGCTGCAGCAGAGGGACAAGAAGTTGTTGTTGAAGCAAGACCAACCATGGTTGAAAAACCAAGAACTGAGTGGAAATATGAGGATAGAAAGAGATACAACATGGATAATGTGGACAAGGATATTCTCTACAAGATATTAGACAAACCCATGTTCAACAAAGTCAAATCTTGCAAATCTGCAAAGGAGATTTGGGAAAAGTTGACCTTAATTTGTGAAGGATCAGAACAAATTAAGGAAAATAAATTAACTGTTGTTGTTCAATAATTTGAAAATTTTAAAATGCTTGCAGGTGAAACTCTGGATCAGCTGATGCCAGATTTACTGAGATTACAATTGAGCTTCAACTCTTGGGAAAGAATATACACAAAAGGAAATGTGTATGAAGATCTTAAGAAGCCTCCCAGCTGAATGGGAAATGAAGGTTATGGCCCTGAGACATTCAATGAACCTATCAACGACATCCAACCATGAACTATTCTCAGACCTCAAAGCCTATGAGTTTGAGCTGAGAAGGAAAGAGCAAGAGGAAACAGTTGTGCCCAAGACAGCTACATTGATGGCCAGTGAAGGGAAAAGAGCTGAGCCAAAAGAAGCCATAGACCAAGAGGAGATTTCCCTGATGGTGAAAAGATTCAACAAGTTCTTCAATAAGAACTACAAAAGGAATAAAGGTGAAACCTCCAGAAGACATTCAACACCCTCAAAGGCAAGGGAAGATAGGCCACCCAAGAAAGTTGAGCATCAAAGAGCTGATTATCAGAGAGTTGATAATCAAAGGACAGCAGAGCTGATCAGAGAGCTCAGAACCTGTGTTGGAACTGCAGACAACCGGGACATTTTGCTGTTGACTATTCCTATCCACCAGTCAACAAGTACATGAATGAAGAAAAAAGAAAAGTCTTCAGGGAAAGAAGACAAGAAAAGAAGAAAGTCATGTTGTCGCTAAGATCACGAGCCACCCAAGTGCAAAGAGGCAAAGACACGGATAGTAGTGAAGCAGACTACTCAAGTGATTCTGAGGAAGAGGCTATGATCTGCCTCATGGCCAAAGAACAAGATCAAGAAGATGAGGTACACTCTAACTCATCTCATTTTGATTCAAGTGATAGTGACTGTGATACACACACTTCATCACCCACTGATCTTTATGATTCATTAGGCAAAATGATGAAAGATTTTGAACCCATAAAATCCTAACACACCATTTTAAATGAGGAGAACAGCCAGCTTAAAAGCCAAAACTCACAGCTGACTAAAGATGAGTACTCTGAGTCACATAGCTGATGAGAACACTAAGATGAAGGCTGAAAATGCCAAGATCAAAGCAGAGTTAGCTACTACAGAAAAGAGGGAGAAAGATCTTAAGAATATGATTGCCTCATTTACAAAAGCATTTAAATCATTGGATGAACTTATCATGAGTAAAAAAGAATGTGGATACAAGACAGACATAGGATTTAATTCCTTTGTGCATAGTCAAACTCCAAGAGTGATTTTGGAAAAAGGATCTTCAAGTAATGAAGCATCCCAAAAATCCAAAACACCAAATGTTGCACACACATCTATTCCAAAGCACAATCATAATCATATTGGCCTTGGTTATAAAGGAAAAGTAAAGAAGCCAGTTGAGTATCTTTGAAAGGGATAGTGAGAAGAAATTCACCATGACCTCAATGAGACTCCAAACAGAAAATACTCTGTGAAAAGCAAACAGAACTACCAAAAACCCTAGAAATTTCATCAGACAAATACATATGATGGGAATGGTATAAATTACCCAAACCAAGCTGATTGGTATAATGTGAAATATCAGCAAAGACCTATGGAACGCAAGCCTAAATGGCAAAGACCTAAACCTCAGCAAAGGTCATTCCAAAGGCAAAAGAGCTTTTTTCAGCACACATACGCACCCAAGCACTACACTCAAAAATATCACAACTATCCCAAGAAAGAAATTGCTAAAACGCAAACACAGGCATACAAACAAAAGAGACAGTTGTATGATCCTAAAACCCCCAAGCAATTTGCCAATGTGCAGTATGATTATGGCACTGATAGATGGCAACCACTTAGAGTCTGACCATTTGGCTATAGGTTGGTTGGTACATCTTATAGCACTAACCCCTCAGGACCCAGGCAAGTATGGGTACCTAAAAACTGATTTCCTTGATTGCAGGTTCAAGGAACAGCTGAGTGCCAAGGAACTTGGTACATGGACAGGGGTTGTTCCAGACATATGACAGGAAACAAGAAAAACCTGTCAAGATTCAAGGAGATTAGAGGTGCAAAAGTTATATTTGGAGGAAATAAAGCTCCAGGGGAGATCAAAGGCATAGGATCCACCAAGAAAAATGGATTGGAAATCACAGATGTTGCTTATGTTGAAGACCTCAACTTCAACCTGCTAAGTATCAGCCAACTCTGTGACAAAGGCTTCAGTGTAGTATTTTGCATGGGAGTGTGCCTGATCAAAGATGTTGAATCAAGTGAAATAGTGTTGCAATAGTCAAGGCAAAAGAATATGTATGTGGTAGATTGGGCTATTGCTACACCAAGCACATGTCTGCTAGCAAAGAGCACAGCCGAATCAAGTTGGTTGTGGCACAAGAAGCTGAGTCATCTGAATTTCAAGACAATTAACAAGCTTGCAAGGAGTCATCTTGTAGAAGGATTGCCAGACTCAATGTACAAGAAAGAAAGTGTATGTGATGCATGTCATATGAGAAAGCAAATCAAATCTTCATTCAATGATAAGACAAGTCCTTCTTCAACAAGGATATTACATCTGTTGCATATGGATTTATTTGGTCCAGTTGAGCCAGCTAGCATAAGTGGAAAGAAATACACCCTAGTAGTGGTGGATGATTATTCAAGATATACATGGACAATCTTCATGAGTAAAAAGAAGGAAACTTTGCAGAAGTTACCTCAGCTGATGAAAAGAGTTCAAAATGAGAAAAGCCAAACCATTATAAAGATAAGATCTGACAGGGGAACTGAGTTTGTCAATGGGATAATAACTCAGTATTATGTTGAAAATGGTATTGCTCATGAGTTGTCAGCTGCAAGGACTCCACAGCAGAATGGAGTAGCTGAAAGAAGGAACAGAACTCTCAAAGAAGCTGCAAGGACCATGTTAGCTGAAGCTGGATTGCCTAAGAGATTTTGGGCTGAAGCCATAAATACAACATGCTATACTCAAAATAGATGCATGATTAATAGGAAATTGACCAAGACTCCCTATGAAATTTGGACAGGGAGAAAGCCAAATGTTGGATATTTCAGGATATTTGGATGTAAATGCTTCATCCATAATAATGGCAAAGATAATTTGAAGGCTTTTGATGCTAAAGCTGACGAATGTGTCTTTTTAGGATACTCAGCTGAGAGTAAAGCCAATAGAGTGCTGAACAAGAGGACTATGGTCACAGAAGAGTTTATTCATGTGGTTTTTGATGAACCTAATGTGAATGGAGAAGACATTGAAGAGTTAGCTGATAAGGTGAATCATTCAACTATGCAGAAGAGTCCTTATGTGGAAGTTGAAGTAAGAGCACTCAACCCTGATGAAGACGAGATAGCTGAATCTCAGAGACAGCTGGAAGGTCTACAGCTGAATGAAGATGAAAGAGCTGTTCAAGACAACTTAGCTACGAGACGGTTGAATCCAGCAGACTTACTCCAACCTGATGTGAGATGGTTGAGGACCATCCACCAGAGTTAGTTATTGGAGATGTTAGAGATGGCATAAGAACCAGAGCACAGCATAAAGTTATGTTCACTTGTTTCATTTCCCAGATAGAGCCTAAAGATGTGTCTCAAGCATTGGATGACACACATTGGATTCAGGCCATGCAAGAAGAGATGAATCAATTTGAAAGGAACAAAGTATGGGAATTAGTTCAAAGGCCAACCCATCAAAATGTTATTGGTACAAAACGGGTTTTCAAGAACAAGATGAATGAGGAAGGATCTGTTACAAGAAACAAAGCAAGATTGGTAGCCAAAGGGTATTGCCAAGAGGAAAGTATAGATTTTGATGAAACCTTTGCTCCTGTTGCAAGGTTGGAAGCAATAAGGATGTTTCTTGCTTATGTTGCACATAAGAACTTCACTGTATATCAAATGAATGTGAAGAGTTCATTTCTAAATGGACTGTTAGAAGAAGAAGTTTATGTTGAACAACATCCAGGTTTTGAGCAGAAAACTATTGGAGATAAAGTCTACAAGCTCAAGAAAGCTTTATATGGATTGAAACAAGCACCAAGAGCATGGTATGATACATTGTCTCAATTTCTAACTGACAATGGATTCACCAAAGGCAAAGGTTGATAGAAAACTCTTTAGAATTCAAGATGTAGAGAGTATACTACTTGTTCAAATATATGTGGATGACATCATTTTTTGTTCCACAAATAAAGAGCTGTGTGACAAGTTCTCAAACCTCATGCAAGGCAAATTTGAGATGAGCATGATGGGAGAGCTGACCTTCTTCCTAAGACTTCAAGTCAAGCAATTGAAGGATGGAACCTTCATAAGTCAAATCAAGTATACCAGAGATTTAATGAAGAAATTTTGTATGGAAGAGAAGTCTTCTGTGAAAATTTCAATGAATACCTCCGTCAAGATGGACATGGATGCAGATGGCAAAGCTGTTGATCAAACCAGATATAGAGCCCTCATTGGATCTTTGCTCTATCTAACAGCAAACAGGCAAGACATCACCTTTGCAGTAGGTGTATGTGCAAGATTTCAATCTGCACCAACAGAGAGCCACATGACTGCAGCTAAGAGAATCCTAAGATATTTGAAGGGATGCCAGGAAGTTGTCTTATGGTATCCAAAGGAAGGTAGATTCAAGCTGGTTGGATACTCAGACTCAGACTATGCTAGATGTAGAGTTGACAGAAAGAATACTTCAGGTTCATGTCAAATGCTTGGAAATAGATTGGTTTCTTGGTTCAGCAAGAAACAGAATTCAATAGCTACATCTACAGCTAAAGCAGAGTACATAGTTGTGAGCAGCTATTGTGCCCAAGTCTTATGGATGAGACAGCAGCTGAGAGATTATGATATTGAAGAAAAAGAGATTCTAATTATGTGTGATAACACTAGTGCTATTGCAATCATCTAGTGTTGTATTCAAGAATATAGCACATTGATGTCAGATATCATTTTATAAGAGATCATGTTTAAAAGAAAGACATCACCTTGGAATACATCTCAACTGATAAGCAGTTGGCTGATATATTCACAAAGCTATCTGAATCAAGATTTGAAGAACTTAAGAATGAGTTAGGGTTAATTGAGCTGAGTTAGGAAACTGAGAAAACTCAATCATCAGAGAAAGAAGATGAGAAAATGGAAGATAAGCAAGTTTCATATTTCAGCCAAGTGAAACAGCCCAGTCGGGAAGTCAGCTGAATCGAGTTAGCTGACAGCTTAGTTATTTCATGAGAAGAGAGAAGCAGAGTTAAGTCACTTTGGATATAAGCTGAATCATTTATGAGCTAAGTGACAAAAACGCAGTCGTTTTAATTAAGCGGGAATGTTTGTAAGAATGACGTCAGCATAATAATGACTGTCGGTACAAAAGCTGCACAGTAAACTATATGATTGGATATAAATGCTATTGCATTTAATGTGGGGAATTTAATGCGGTTTTGAAGCTCTAATCTCAACCGTTGATCTCGATCAAAAAATTTCAAATTCGAAAGACGTCCTTTCGCGTTCCTTACATATGAAACTTCATTTTTCTCTCTCCTCACGCAAACTATTCATCTTCAGACAAAGAAAGAGCATTCTCTTTGTAACTAAGTGAAAACCCTAGTTCTTACAAGCAAGATTTATCGTGTTATAATCGGTAAAATCATCTGAAAATGGCCCCAACTCATGATTTCGTGAAGCTCTCAAAGCAAATCCACACTGGTATGATCAAACAGGGTGTTGATGAACCCCTGGTCAAAAAGATAGCAGAGAAACTGGAGAAGTCCGGCCTGAAGGACTTTCTAACGATGCAGTTTACACATACATACTATAGGTCCAAAGGGGTGTGAAGTAAGGTTTAGAAGGAGGGGTTGAATAAACCTTACCAAATTTTCGATTTTAGTCCTTTAAAAATTATTCAATAGAGTTGACTCAAACAGCTGTGTCTTTGATGGACAGCTAAGTTGGCTATTCAGTTGAGTTACCCACTCAACAGACTCGATAGAACTGTTGATAGTATAACTCGGTTGTTTAACCCAAATACTTAACTTGGTTGGTCTGGTTTTTAACAGTGGAAGACTTAACACCCTTTGATTAGTTTTAGCTTGTTTTAAACACCTAGTTTTTAGCACTTGGTTATTAATCAGTTGGATAGCAAATATAATACTAACAGCAAATATAAAGTAAATATGCAGGAAAGTAAGTTTGCTGAAAGTAAATGACACGAGTAATTTATAGAGGTTCGAAGATGAGGTAATTCTTCTAATCCTCTCTTCTCCAACTCCTGGAGGAATCCACTATGTAACAGATCAGTTTATTTAAAGCGATTATCGATGGAGACGACCTTGATCACATAATTGGCTTCTCTTGCGACTCATATTCTTCACAGGCAGCTGCCTTGCTACTTCAGCTCACTTCTCAAGTTCTTAGATTTGATCACGAAGCCCTCCAACAAACTTGATAATGGTTCGACCTTGAACATTTCTACAATCCTCACTTGAAAAGTAGACCCCTTTGATTCTTCAAAAGTTTTCCTCTTCAACAGATTGAAGTTGTCTCTCCTTCACAGCTTGTGTTGGATTGAATATCTTCGAGTTTCAGGCTTGAGGAATTGATTTAATTGCTATGAGAATATTGCTTGCTTGTTCGTGGTTCAGGTAAGCTCTTCTCAATAACTTCCTCAGCCTTTTATAGTGTCCATTTGAAATTTTGCCCGTTGAAGAGATAGGCTAATTTCAAATGTCACTTGTGTTCGTTGGCTTGTCTTGTCTTAGTCTGTAGTCCTTGATGTTGACCTTTCCTCGTATTAAATGACATTTCAGCGTTTGCAGGTGCCTCACACAAGGTGCAGTGTTTCCCATTGGCTTATTCCTTTTGCACAATTCTGGGACAAACACGTTAGACCTGGCAGCTTTGACATATTACTATCTGGAGTAATATTCTTGACATTAATCAACGGATCTAAGTCAGTTTTCTTGACTTGATGTTGCCTTTACCCCAGGTGACTTGAGTCTGCTCCAATCATTGGATTCACTCAACTGTCACTTCAACTTGTAGACTCAGCTTCTTGAGTTGACTTGACTGACACTTCTCATAGTTGTTCCTCAGTTGTATCTCCTTCAATCGAGTCTTTGTCTTCCTTCATGGCGTTACCCAGCTGACACACAGCAGAGTCTTCACACAAATGATTGACTTCTTGTAATCCTTGACATAGCTGACTTGACTCAACTTTCTCACTCCTATCTATTACAATATAAATTACAAGGAAAATGGGGTGCCAACTTCCTAGTTTAAGTTTTACATTGTATCATCAAAATTTAACAAATAAATTTCCTAACACGAACCTTGAAGAGGTCGCCATGTTCTATGTGAACGCAGAGGTACAGGACGATGGAATCCATTCATCGATCCACAGCAAAGTCATCAAACTCAATGCAAAAGACCTTGTTGAGCACTGCTTTTTGCCCGCGGATGGATTGAAGGACAACGCTGAGAAGGATGTGGAGTTAGTTGCTGCTTGGAAAGAAGTTGTCAAGCCAGAGTGTGCTGCGAAGGTTGCAAGAAGGGGTCTCTGAAGGATGACTACCACAAGCTGATGGACGTCATCTCAAAGTGCGTGGACGTGAAGTTTGGAAGCTTCAATCAGCTGTCCAAGACTAAGCTGATCGTGATGGCTGCGATCATGCAAGAAAAGAAGGTCAACTGGGCTGAGTTCGTTTTCAGCCGAATCTATCAAAATGTGCTGAACAGGTCCTACAAGGATGATGGGACCTTTGGCTATTCTTTGGGTTATGGCCTAGTGATTGGCCATCTGATGGAGATGAAGGGTATTGCTCTCCACCATGGAAAGCCCTTCCATGTCAACAAGCAGATGTTCACGGCGAACCTTTTCAGAGCCCAGAAGAAGGATCATGCTAGAAAAGCTGATACTAGTAAGGGAGAATCAGCTGATCCCGAAGACACAGGTGATACCTCTCCATCTCTCTCTCCAAAGCCAATATCCAAGAAGAGAGCACCTGCTCCCGCAGCCAAGTCCAAAGCTCCTGCCCATGCATCCGAGACCCCCACCCCAGTATCCGAGATAGATGAGGAACCCCAAATTCCCTCCCCTATCGTGAAGAAGAAGAGGACTGCCAAATCTAGGAAGGCAGCTACCTCTAAGAAAGGTGCCCAGTCCCTCACGAGTGACGAGCCTACGGAGGTGGAACCTGAGATCCAGCTGGTTCGCACCAAAAGAAGACGGTTGTACAAACATTCTGAGCTTGAGAAGACAGCTGAGTCCGGCACCCAGCCGGAGAAAGAAATTGAGACTGTTGATGCTCAGGAGGAGTAGTCTCCAGAAGTTGTTGATGTAACTGAGAAGACTGCTGATGGTGATCAGCAGAGAACCGATAAAGACCCAGTTGTGCGGCAAACAGCTGAGGAAATGGAAGCAGCTGAGACAATAGAACCTTTGAAAGAACAGGTTGTCTCACCTCCTCGGACAGACCGGAGAAGAAGGCAATGATGATGATGACTTAATCATGTACTCTCCCATCTCTCCTGACATTCAAAGAAGATTAAGAGAATTGAGGGCTTGGAAGTTGGATTATTCTAGGCGTCAGTTTACTCGCCCAGTATTCATAGAGGAAGAGGAGGAACTTCTTTGGTTCCTTGGAAATGCATCTATCCAAGATGCCCTCGATGAAAAGAGTTGTATGGAAACCCTCCAACTTATTAAGGAGGAAGAGAAGGAGAAAGCGGCGGAGCAAGCTCGAGCCTTGGAGAAATCCAAGATGTGTGTATTCACAGGGACTCATGAGCATACACGTGAGCACCTTCATGAGTACACTGAAAGTGACGAAGACATGGATCCAACTGCTGCAGTGGAGAAGTCAGAATTGCAGCAGGCTTTACAAGAATCCAGAGCCATGCACGAGCAAAGCCAGCTAGAAGGTCCAGGAGAGGCCTCAAAAATCTCTCCCAGGATAGATCCATTGGGAGTGGCACAGCTGATTGCAACAGACATTGCTGCAACCACGTCTCCCATGCGTTCAGCTGATGGCTCGCAGGGAATTGGCAATGAAGCTGGGACTTTGGGCCCCCAAGCTAAGCCAACCCCTGATGAAGGTGTTAACACACCTTCCCCTGTGGCTCAAAACTCAGAGGGAACAAGCCGCATCTCGGGAGCATAGTGACCCCACTCGTTATTCACCCGGTGGTGAGCCACCGAGGGGGAAACTCTTGAGGTTGGAGGTTCTTTGTGGGAGACCAACCATTGAAGATAGGAGGCGAAGGAAAAAAACTCACAGAAGAGCAAAGTGACATTAACGAAGCTCAGACAGTTGAGTCTGTCTCAGCTGAATTATCATCTGCATTGAAGGCCGACGACGCTGTTGCCGCTTGAGGCAAAGGATGGTGAAGCCCTGGGAGTTAACACTCTGGGCTCTGAAAGTGCAATCCAAGGAGTTGAGACTCCGATGGATGCCACTGTCCAAGACCCTAAGACAGTTGCGTCTATCGAATGTATAGTAGAAGACCATAAGACATTTTCGATTGTCGAAGGAAATGTACAAAGCCTATGTGATTGAGAGGCTTTGGGGGTATTGAAGGCCTAAGGGAGGTTGAGACTTCCATGGGTAAAAATGAAGGAGATAAGAATATTCCTCTAATTGAAGGTGCTACCACAGAAGAGGTGATTGGTGCCCTTCATGACTCCCAAGAGAACATCGACACATCATTTCTGGGGTCAGCGGATGAAGCTGAGTCCACCCAGCATGAAGATCCAATAATGGACACATCTGAAGATGTTCTGAAATCTCATAGCCAAGTCAGTGACAAGACGGCTCGAATGAGGTTCAATTTCTCTCACACCGTGACATTGCCACCGATTTGCCGCTGCGGCCGAGGGCACGAGTGCTCGATTCTACTCATCAAGAACAAGGAAAGGCTCCACAGAAAAAGACTCGGGGATCCCATTTGTTCGAGATGATGTTTTTGAAGAAAAATTCCCCTTCACCATTGAATTGCCAGACTTAGAAGCTGAATCTGCCAGAGACTTATGGAAATATACAAGAGGAAGAGCCCATCATCCATCGGATACGATTGTACCAATGGACTTAGACTTTGATGCAGAGCGGCCAACAGCCGAGTCGGCCTTAGTAGATGAGTTCTGTAAAGCCTTCAAGACTATCTGCGAAGAGATTGAGAAGATGGAATGCCATCAAGCATCCTTGCATCTCAGACTGGACAATCGGGATGCCACCCTCTTAGCTGATTTAAGAGGAATTATTGTCAGGATTCGGGAAAGGTCTATGCAGCAGACAACTATGAGGTCCGAGCAAGTCCGTCACTTCAAAGCTTTATTTGCGAAGTTGCTATTGTGGAGTGCGGACAATTCAATGTATCAGCAACGGATGAAGGAGTATATGGTAAGGATGGAATCCTCCCACAAGTCAGATATGGAGCTGCTCCAACACTTTCACAAGACTGAGATTGCCTGACTCGAGAATAATATGAATGAAAAATTCAGCCTTCTCATGGCTGAAATGAAGATTGTGACAGCTGAGTCGAAGGCCACCCGCTCAGAATTTCGTAAGGCATAAGATGCAGCAGACTCCAAGCAAAACTCGACGAACAGCTGACTAGATTTCATCCTCAGTGGATTGTTCCCTGGGATACCTCTCTCTTTTGGTGATGATGCCAAAAAGGGGGAAGAGGATACCCTTAAGGGACTGAAGGAAGAAATAAAGAAAGGAGGTGACACAGCTGAGGGGGAAAGAAGTTCGAAGGATGTGAAGTTGATGTACGTTGAAACCCCATAGCTTGGTGAAGTCACTGCCTCCATTCTCAGCAAGCTACCTGTGAATCTTCTATCGAGAAAGCTGCAGTGGCCATGGAAGATAAAAGAAAGGCCATAAGCTACATTTGAGGAGGTAGCTGAGAAACAAGAAGCTCGCGTTCTAGAAATAATGAAGCAATATGGTGGTCCTCCAGCCGGAAAGGACTACACTACGATCAAGCCCCCAAAGAACATTATTATGCCTGATGATGGATCTAAGCCCAGATCGATAGAGGAATTCAAAACTCTGGAATCAGAAGGCTACTTTCAAGGGATGACTCTCACTCAAGCCTGGGACTTGTACTGGGAGAAAGGATTGGACTAGTGTAAAGCAGCTGATAAGCAGCAGACATCCAACAAACAATTAGCTGGAAAGCAGAAGACTCCAATACAGTACACTCCCAGAGGAAGAGGAGCTGAGTCAGGAAGGGGAAGAAGTGGTGGTGGAAGGGGCTCTCAACCTCGACCAAAGCCAAAAAACATCGCATACGTAGATCCAGACAAGAAAGGTCTGATATATTGGGCTAGATATGACCACCTGGCCAATCTCAAGGTTGAACGAAAGAACACTGAAGCAAAGAAGAGGCAAGATGAAGAAAATGAAAGGCAAACAAGAGAATGGCTCGAGAGGAAGCAAAGGGATGACCCTGCTGCCAAACGATCCTATGAAAAGAAGAAAAGAGAAGAAGAAGAAAGAAAGAGGAAGAGAGCTGATGCTGATAGGAGAAGAGATGAAGAAGAAAGGACAAGGAAGCAGCAAAGGCGTTGAAGTGTGCTGCGAACCCCTTCATGTATTTTGTTGTAAATGCATTTGTGTAAGTCTTCTGTAATAAGCTAAGTGAATTTCCCTATAATTTTCACTCTGTATGTATCTTAGCTTAGATGAACATTGTATTGACGCGTATAAATATATAGCTCGATACTTGTTGTAAATGACTTTGTAAAGGACAAGAATGCTATGATCAATAAAATGATTCTTTCAAAGCATACATTCTTTGTTACTGCACTGCTTGTATTTCTTTTTGCTATTTACTTATTTATTTTAAGTTTTGGCATCACAAAAAGGGGGAAATTGTTAGGACATTTATTTGTTAGATTTGATGATACCATGTAAAACTTAAACTAGGAAGTTGGCACCCCATTTTCCTTGTAATTTGTATTGTAATAGATAGGACTGAAAAAGTTGAGTCAAGTCCGCTATGTCAAAGATTACAAGAAGTCAACTGTGGACTATGTGAAGATTTTGCTGTGTGTCAGCTGAGTAAGGCCATGAAGGAAGTCAAGGACTCGACTAAAGGAGAATCAGCTGAGGAACAGTTGTGACAAGTGTCAGTCAAGTCAACTCAAGAAGTCAAGTCTACAAGTTGAAGTGACAGTTGAGTCAATCCAATGATTGGAGCAGACTCAAGTCACCTGGTGTAAAAGCAGCGGTCAAGTCAAGACAATTGACTTAGATCCGTTGATTAAAGTCAAGAATATTACTCCATTTAGTAATATGTCAAAGCTGCCAGGTCTAAAGTGTTCGTCCCAGAATTCTGCAAAAGGAATGAGCCAATGGGAAATACTGCACCTTGTGTCAGACGCCTGCAAATGCTGGAATTCCATTTAATACGAGGAAAGGTCAACATCACCAAGGTTGCAGACCAAGAAAGGACAAGCCAACGAACACAAAGTGACATTTGAAATTAGCATATCTCTTCAATGGGCAAAATTTCAAATGGGCACTATAAAAGGCTGAGGAAGCTATTGAGAAAAGGTTACATGAACCATGAACAAGCAAGCTATACTCAAGCAAGTAATCTGCAAATTCTCAAAGATTATTACGCAATTCCTCAAGCCTGAAACTCGAAGAAACTCGATCCAACACACACTGTGAAGGAGGGACACCTTCAAACTGTTGAAGAGGAAAACATTTGAAAACAAAAAGGGTCTACTTTCCAAGTCAGGATTGTAGAAAGGTTCAAGGTTGAACCATCATCAAGTTTGTTAGAGGGCTTCGTGATCAAATCCAAGAACTTGAGAAGTGAGTCAAGTAGCAAAGCAAGCAAATCAAAGGGTGTTAAGTGCCTGCTACTAAAAACCAAACCCGTGAAGAAGAACTTATCGAGTCGAAAGAGAAGCCAGATGTGTGATCAAGGTTGTCTCCAGAATGATAACCGCTTGTAAACTGATTTGTTACATTGTGGATTCCTCCAGGAGTTGGAGAAGAGAGGATTAGAAGAATTACCCCATCTTCGAACCTCTACAAAATATTTGTGGTGTTTAAAGAAACTTATTTTCGCATATTTACTTTATATATGTTGTTAGTATCATATTTGTTATCCAAGCGATAAATAACCAAGTGCTAAAAATCAAGTGTTAAAAACAAGCTTAAAACAAATCAAAGGGTGTTAAGTCTTCCGCTACTAAAAACCAAACCATGGAAACTCGCTTATCAAAGTGTTTCCAAGTTAAGTATTTGGCTTAAACAATGAGTTATACTATCAACAATCTTAAAATATCCTTAGTCCGGTTGAGTGGGTAACTTATCCGGAAAGCCAACTTAGATGTCCCCCAAGGACATAGCTGCTTGAGCCAACTCTGTTCAATATTTTAAATGGACTAAAATCGAAAATTTGGTAAGGTTTATTTAACCCCCCCTCTAAACCTTACACCACACCCCTTAGGACCTACATATTTCAAATTTATAAATATGTGCATTACATCTAAATTGTGTCTTAACTTCAACTTACTCCAATACGGCAAATTAAAAAGAATGTTACGTTTAGTCCAATTCAACTCCTCAGGCTTCCGCTTTCTTTTTTTGTTGCCATGCTTCCCTGGTGTCACATTTTCTATTCTTTCTAATTGCATTAATACATCCCAATTAAATCTTTAGGTGTTTCGCTATCTTCTTTTTTTCCGTTAAACTTTCTACTTCTTCTCCAACCATGATCTTTCGGTAAAAAGCGACGATGTCCCATGTAACATATCTTATTTCGCAATCCTAAGGAATATGTGTGCTCATTACAAATGGGACAAGCCATGTATCCTTTAGTACTCCATCCAGATAGATCACCATATGCCGGAAAATCGTTTATTGTCCACAAAACAAAGAAAACATGCAATTGGAACTTTTTTTACAAAACATCAAGGGTTTCGCCCCTTCTAGCCACAATTCTTTCAACTCTTCTATTAAAGGTTGTATGTAGACATCAATATCCTTTCAGGTGAATTCTTTCTGGAATTAGCAAAGACAACATAAAAAATGGATGTTTCATGCAATCTGGGAGGGCCTTGATTTAATGGGGCTAGAATCACTGGCCACATGTTGTAAGTGGTGCTTAAGTTTCCAAATGTATTAAAACCATCTGTTGCTAGAGCTAGTCTGACATTTCTAGGATCATTTCCAAACCATGGAAACTCGCTATCAAAGTGTTTCCATGCTATGGAATCTGTCGGATGTCGCATATAATCAACATCAATGTATTTTTCTTTATGCCACATCATCTTTTTAGATGTTTTCTGGGACATGAAAAGGCACTGAAGTCTAGGCTTCAATGGAAAATACCTTAAAATCTTTTGGGGTATCTTCTTCCTTATGCCGTCATTGACTTTTCATCGAGAAGTCCCACAAGTAGGGCAAGTCTCCAAGTTTTGATTCTCCTTCCAAATAAGGCACAATCATATTTACATGCATGAATACATTCATATCCCAATCCCAAATCTCATAGAAATCTTTTAGCTTCATAGTAAAAACTTGGTAGTGTCTCGCCGTCAGGAAATGATAATTTCATCAACCTCAAGATCATATCTATAGTTTTTTTACTCAACATATTATACACTTTCAAGTGAAGTAACTGGATGATAAAAGATGTCCTTAAAATCTTCTTACAACCAGGGTATAATTCTATTTCAAACATTTATTATCAATGCCTCAAGATATGCTTAGGAACACCACCGATGTCATTTTGTACACATTTCGTATTATTGCTATCATCTGTCGCTTCTTGATAGTATTGCTCTCCAAGGTCGAATAACATTTCATTAAGACCATCATCTTCGTCATTTTCATCATTATTGTCTAATGACCCACTATTGACTCGATCACCCACATTAACATATGGAGACTCTCGATTATTTGAACTTGGTTCACCATGATAAAAAACGTGATGTACCCTGGATCTATACTCGCACCAAAATATGGTTTTTAAGCGTTGTTTGATCTTTTATTAATAAATTCAAACAGTCTATACATGGGCATCGAATGTCGCATTCCTTATCGGTATGCGATTCAAAAAATTTCATAAAATTGTTTACCCCATCTATGTAAGCTTTAGACCACTTGATCTTCATATTTTGTGATTCACGCGATCCAACTCTTGTCCATTTTGCACTCCAACTAATATAGAACGGCAAGGCGAGACATGTAATTATATATCAATATTAAATGATGTGAAAATTTAGAATTAATCATAAGAAAAAATTCCCACCGTTTATAAACAGAACTATATAAATGCATATCTAATTTTTGAAATTTAGATGTTATCAAATACTGTAATAATGTTTTATCATGGTTGTTCTTGGGACAACACATTTTCACTACCAATTAGCATTTTGTAAGAGCTTAGTTAATAATTTGATTAATTGTTTTCATGTATATACTTAGAATGGCTCTGGGAGCTCGCAAACTGAAATTGAAAACAATCTCCAACAAGACTCAACAAAGTATCATAGTAGGATGCTTCATCTAATTCGATACCTCGTAGAAGTATCAGACAATTTTTTGATAGAACAAAATGTGGTGCGAATGAGGCAATGGTAAGAAGAATTCGAAATGCAAAATGGATCCTCCGAAAGGGTGAGACCACTACAACAAATCACACCAATAAGGGTGACAACATGCCACAAAATTCTGAAGTTCTACCTAGTCAAAGTCCGGAAGTTCAGTCACATCCTGAAAACATTCAAGATCCAACACCTGAAGAGAATGAAATCATAGGTACACGCTATTTACATTCTCAATTTTTTGTTGCTTGCTATATTGTTTGATTTCAAAGTATGTGGCCACAAGTAACATTTGGTCAAAGTAACAAATGCAAATTGTCCTATCTACGACTCTTACAATGATGTGTAGCATTGTAACTAACGTTTTATCGTATGTGAAAGTTTTTGTTGTGCTTGATGGCTCATTTTATTGATTGCATATGTGATTTACCACATCGATAAAAGCGCAAATGAATACAAAAGCTTAAGGACTAATGGAAAAACACAAAATGTAATACAATGTTAATTAGATGGGAATTGTGCTATTATAATCCTCGAATCGTGGAATTGGTCAAAAACGAGTTTTTATATATATGTAGTTCATATCAACATGTTGTTTGGATGACAAAGCATAGTTTTTTTTTACATCCAAAATATAGTTTTTTTTTATAGAGGGTCCTTGATTTCATTTTCCTTTAGTGCGGTAGGGAATAAGAACATAGATAGTGCTCACCCATTTGTTGTTGTATGTCTTCATTCCTAGTGAAAATATGAAGTTATTGATACCTTGTTGAACTACCACGATCCAGACGCTTTATTATCTTACGTAATCGTATAAGCATCTTTTTAGAAACAAGTTTGTAGGTGATTTTGAACATTTATGTTCCAAGTTAGAAGCTGTTTTTTCTTCATAAAAGAAAGAAAAAATGACATTCTATGTAGATGAGTTTTGGATAAAGGAAATATGTATCTGTCTTCGAGAGACACGGTTCGGAACAATGGTCTTTGGCCAAGTGTGAGCCGTGAAAACCTTTCATGTACATTAACCTTCTACGTAGTTTATCTTAAGGGATAATTACAAAAATGCCCCTGAGGTTTGGGCTAATTACAAAAAAACCCAGAGATATTTTAAAATTACAAAAAACCCCACAAGTTTGATTATGTCTTAAATTAAAGGGTGTAACTGTAATATTTTTGTAAATTTCAGAGGGGGTTTGAAATATTTTTTGCTTATGAAGGTGAAAATATAAGACAAAATCAAACCTCAAGGGTGTTTTTATAATTTCTAAAAATCTCTAGGTCTTTTTGTAATTAGCCTGAACCTCAAGGGTTTTATGTAATATTTTAGAGTTTTCACATTAACTTGTTAATTTGTGATGTTTTATGATAACCTATCTCTCGAATACCGAATAAAAAAAAAAAAAGGGACCAATCGATAGTTACATTTGTAATTGACACATATATATACATATCTATAGTATATTTGGTCAAGAATCTTACACGTGAAGTGTCACAAGAGAATGGGCTTTCTTAGCATTTGACTGTTTTGATTTTGATATGAAGCAATATAGAGCGACTCCTTTTTACCTTTTGAAGTCTCAAATTCATCTCTTAATTGTATTAGAGAAATTAAAGAAGTGTCTCGTATTCCTTCTCTCCTTGAGGCACTTATATGGTGAATGGATTTGCCACACTAATCCTTAAGTGGTAGTGCTTTCTTCACTGTTTAACGAAGTCTCAAATCCCGATGTCAGTATCATTGTTCTGAAAAAGACGTCTTCAAGGATGTATTAGTATATTGTAAAAAAAAGTAGAAGAAAATTTTAAGATTAATTTGAGAATTATTTTTTAAAAAAGTTTTACTTTTTTTTTTTTTTTTTGGTTGCTTTGGGAGGAGGGAGGTTGTGGGGTTGGGTTGGTTTGTACCCGTGGTCGTAAATTCATGTTTCCATCCATTTGCAAATTAAAAATAAGAAATTAGTTGTTCTCATCACATGTTTCATGATTGGCGGAGGTTTGCTTACGATAATTCACAAGCTTGAATGAAGAAGCATTAAAATCTTCGATTTCTAAACTTGGTCAAAGAGCAATTGCTTTGAATTTGAGATGACTTCTAAAGTAACAAATTACAAAAACTACCCCGAGTTTTGAGCTAATAACAATAAAAACCAAGAGATTTTTCAAAACTACAAAATCCCCTTGAGATTTGATTATATATTACATTCTACCCCTTCATGAACAACACACATTTTGAATACCCTCATTTTTGTTATTATTATGTCATCCTTTTTGATGTGCATATGTGCTTACAATCCTCGTGGGAATGTCTCAAAGAAAAGAGGACGTGGTCAAACAATGGGCAAAGGCATCATGAAGGCGTTTGTTGCTTCCGGGAATAAAATGAAGATAGTTGTGGATCCACTGCTCGGAAGGCCTAAAACTCAAGAGAAGTCTTCAAAGCTTTCTGGTCAAATTGGTGTAGTAACTCGAGACGTCCTACCAGTGCCCAAGAAATGGAAAGAAGTGGATGAAGAAAAAGGTTTGAACTCTGGGTTTGATCATATAAAGGTACGCATGAAATATTTTTAGTTTTGTTTTTATTTTCTATATAATCTAAAATGATCTTATATGTGTCACTTGTAGATCCACATGGATGTTAATGTTGATGATCCGGGAGTGCGAAAATGCATGATAGAGAGGTTGAAATCTAGTACACGATAAAAGCGCTACAGGCTTCATCAACATTTCAAGAAGTATGCAACATTGGAAGAGGCTAAAAATAATAAGCCATCTTCTATTAATAAACATAATTGGGAAGTCTTGTGCGAGTATTTCACAACACCTGAATACAAAGTAATATCACCTAGCTTAAATTAAACATATGTTTAAATTTTATAACATGTCTTAGTTTTTATTATATGTGTACCTTAACTTGCAATATCACTATTCTTATTTTGCAGAACCGAAGTGTAATCAATACTGAAAATCGGAAACAAGTACGAGCACCACATATTTCAGGAAGAACACCTTTTACTGTTCTTCAACATGAAATCGTGAGTGTTTTAGGTAACCTTGAGTGGATAATGTTTCTTTAATTTTCTTTTTCTTTTTGGATTGTGATTTTTTTCATTTTCTCATTTTTTTTTATAGTCTCAAAAAGAGCTGAATGGAGAAGAATGTGATATGATTGAATTATATAAACGTACTCACTATAAAGAGAAAGATGGTTGGTCAAGAGTTGAGGCTCAAGAGAATTGGGTAATCATTCACATACACATTTTTATTGTATATTTTAGCTTGTGGCATGATATTAATTGTATATTCGTATGTCCAATATTCAAATAGGAGTTTATGATATCAAAGCGAGCCCAATATACGGAGGAAGGAATTGAGAAGAGTGTCAACCAAATAGTTCTTGAGGTCCTTGGCCATGGATCTGGTTATAGAAAGGGCCGTGGCTATGGCCCAAAACCTCCAAGTAGACGCACCACATCGCATGACTCAAGTACTCAACAAATGCAAAATAAACTTCAAGAGACACAAGAGAAGTTACAAGAATCGGAATCTCAAGTGAGTGGGCTTAAGTCACAAGTGGGTGATTTGAAAGACCAGCTCAGTCAGCAAGGTGCTTGTATTGAAAAGCTTATGGCATTCATGGCTGCGAGTGGGAATACTCTCTAAGCCGATATAATTAATCTAAGTACTCTTTTGTTTTAATTTGGATATTTAATGTTTTTTTTCCTGACATTGTTCAAGTAGTTTATTGTCCATTTGAAATATGGATATCTTATCATTTCTCTTATATTGATAAATAATTGTATTCTACTTAATCAAACATGATTGATTTTATTTTTATTTTATTTTGCATGCTTAACTGCATTTGAACTTGCACTTTATAGTATTATTAATGTATTGATAGAATATTTTACAAATTAATATTTAAATCATTATATATGTGCAATTAAAAAAAAATGTGCCAATTACTAGGGGTGTCAATCGTGTCGTGTTTCGTGTTCGCGGGTCGTGTTTTTACACAGATAATACAGATCTGACCCGAACCCGACCCGTTTAATTATTCGTGTCAAGATACACGACCCGAACGCAACCCGTTTATGACACGGGTAACCCGACACGACACGGAAAACATGTATAATTTAAACTTGACACAAAAAAATAAAAAATAAAAATCAGAAAAAATTGAAATTACATATAAAAATACATTAAATATTTAAAATTATTAAAAAAATACATTTAATAATTTTTCCATCATTACATAACCAACTAAAACATAACAAAATATTAAAATAATATATCACTATAAAATTAAATGGGTTACATAGGTCAATCGTGTCGACCCGGGGGTCGACCCGACCTGACCTATTTATTTTTCGCGTTATCCGTGTCCGACCCGATTTTGACCCGAACCTATTAAGGGTTTTACCTGTACTTGGTAAATTCGTGTTAGGTTCGTGTCGGTTATCGTGTCGTGTCACAAATTGACGCCCCTACCAATTACACTGCTTATAATACTTATTTTCATGACAATTATGTTGTCATGTAAGAAAGCTATCAATTGGTGACAATGAATTATTTCGTAACTTAAACACTCATTTATTACAATAAACTTAGTCATCACTAAAAAAAATCTATTCTTTGACGATATACAATTTGTCATTAAAAATACACTATAATGATGACTTGTATCGTCACAAATATTTTCAAACTTGTCACTGTATAAATTTATTATGTGATGATACATTTTGTCACCACATACTAATTTTTATGACGGACGATTTCATCATTATTTCGGTGCAATTAGCGACGCTAATAAGCTTTGTCATATATTGCGATTGTTTCCATGACAAATAAAATCATCACGTTACATATTCTTTTGGTGACAACACATATCTCGTCATTGAATTGTAATTATTGGTGACACATTCTTTTGTCATTAAAAATATACATTAAGTGGCACGCAATATTTCGTAACGTTAAATCACCTCTTTCATGACAAGCTGTGTAATATATGATGAAATTATAAATACAATCGCGACACCAAAATTCGTCATTAGAATTTGATGAATTTGGCAATGCGATCATTTTCGTCACTAAAAGTTAATGCTATGATGACAAAACATGCTTTTGTCATTAAAAAGATATTTGTTTGTGACAAAAAAACAATATAAATGACAAAAAAATTATCGTTGATGTGACGATGTAGGCGTAATAATAAATGATACAAATAGTGACAATCATTATTAGTGTGACCAAAGGTTAATTTTGTAGTGACAAATTGCAAAAAATGTCATGTATACCTTTTATGACGGGGCTACAGTGACGATCTTTATGATGCTCAATTTTCGTCACCAAATACATTTAGTGATGAAAAAACGGGTTTATATGATGATATTTTTCGTCATGTTATCCATATTTCTTGTAGTGTGTCTTGTCCTTGCAGCATTAATGAGGATCATAGCATGAGTTTGATGCTCTGCAGCCTTTCCTTGGTCTCTGCAGGTTTTCAGGTACATCCCATTGGTTCCTTGCTTTTTGCACTCTTTCAGCAAAACAGCTTTATTGTTGGCAACCTAACACAGACCTATTTCCAGCAAAACCTTGACTTGTGTTGACAACGGATCTCTATCAGCTTTTTTCAAGTCTTGTCTGTTGCATACTCCTTTGACATTCGATTCCAATCATCTTGGAATGATTTAGCTATCAATCAGCTGACTGAGACAGCTTTTCTGTCACTTGATTGATCCTTCACTTGGCTTCACACGGTTGGGTCTTCTTTTCAATCTTCAGTTGACTCTTGTAATCTTCAACTTAGCTAACTCCAACTCAGCTCAAATAGTCCTATCTATTACAAGTTGAATTACAAAGAAAATGGGTGCCAATTTCATATTCTAAGTTTTACATGATATCATCAAAAAACATAAATTTTCCTAACACATGGCCTTATCAAGAGTTTTATAAAGTATATCCTTGGCAACATTGTCCAAGTTATATCTTTTTCGATCTTCATTTGTCCACTCGCAGCGTGGTTTCTCCACCATGCCAGGTCTAGGCTCTGTAGGTGCTTCATCTTCTCCTTCAACAGGGGCAGTCCTTCTTACAGTTGTATTAACCTTTAGGATTTGTACTAGCCCATCCTCAATCACGAACCACGTCTCATCATGTAGGGCTGATAGATGAGCATGCATATGTTCTTTCCAATCATCAAATTCTTCAACAGTGAACATTGGAATGTGAGTTAGATTTGCTCCCATGATAATAACTTTGCTTTTGAAAAAAAAGATTTAAAAACTCAAGTGTTGATTCTTTGAAAAAGAATGAGATTTAGTTCAGTAACCAGTGTAAAAGGCTCAATGAACCAATTGCTCTGATACCACTTGTAGGTCCCAATGGGTGATGTATAAAATTTAGAAGGGGGGACTGAATAAACTTTACCAACTTTTCGATTTTAGTCCTTTTAAATAATTTCGAGTTAACTCAAGTCGCCTAAGTCCTTTGAGGACAGACGGACTAGGTTGGCTTACACAACAAAGTTACCCACTCAACACTGACCGAATTGTTGATAGTATAACTTAGTTGTTTTCAGCTAACACTTAGAAATGCAGTTGACTCGGTTTTACCAGTGGAACACTTTCACCTTATAGTTTTAAGTACATTTTCCAACATTTGTTTTAGCAATTTTATTATCAGCAGACTTAAGCAATTTTAACTTATCAGCAGATATGAAAATAATGCGAGAAATAAAATGCGCTGAAAAATAAATAGACACAAGCAATTTTTATAGTGATTCGAGGATGGGGTAATTCCTCTAGTCCACTCTTCTCCAACCCCTAGAGGAATCCACTAAGTAACTTGACTTGGTTACAAAGTAGTTAACAGTCCGAGTCAACTTTGATCACACAGCTTGCTGCTTCTGGACTTAGCTTCTACACAAGATGGTTGTCTTTCTACTCCAGTTTCCTTCAAACTTTTGGACTTGATCACGTAGCCCTCCAACAGGATCAAAGCTTTGATTCGATACCTTACTACTTATCCTTCAACCTTGGAGAGTAGACCCCTTTGTTCTTGAAAATAATTTTTCCTCTTCAACTGATGGAGTTGTCTTTCCTTCACTGAGTGTGTGAGACCGATTTCTTTTGAATTTAGGCTTGAGGATTTCTTTGTAAGCTTGAGAGATATTTGTAGGTTATTGCTTGAATGCTTGTGCTCGTTCATAGATTGGGTTACCTTCTCTCAAATGACTCCTCAGCCTTTTATAGTGCACATTTGAAAATATGTATGTTGAAGAGATAGACACATTTTTCAAATCACACTTCATGTCAGTTGTTGGCTTGTCTTGTCTTGAAGCATTGATGGAGACCGTACCTTGAATTTAATGCCCTGCAGCCTTTCCTTAGCCTCTGCAGGATTTCAGGTACATCTCATTTGTTCCTTACTTTTTGCACTCTTTCAGCAAAACAGTTTTATTGTTGGCAGCCTGACACATGCCTATTTCCAGCAAAACCTTGACTTGTCTTGACAAACAGATCTCTTTAAGCTTTCTCGAGTCTTGTCTGCTGCATACCCCTTTGACATTCGATTCTAATCATTTTGGAATAACTTTGCTATCAGTCAGCTGACTGAAATAGCTTTTCTATCACTTGACTGATTTTTCACTTCACTTCTCTCAGTTGCCACATAGTTGGGTCTTCACTTCAATCTTCAGTCGAGTCTTGTAATCTTCAACTTGGTTGTCTTCAACTCAGCTCATACAGCCCTATCTATTACAAGTTGCATTACATTTGAAATAGGGTGTCAACTTCCTAATCCAAGTTTTACATGGTATCATCAAAATCTATACATAAATTTTCCCAACAGTTATAAATTATTGCATTTTTAGTAATATTTTTTACTTAATTTGGTTTATAATTGCTATTGGGTCCTTTATTTGTTATTGCTACATTAATTATATAATCTTTATCCTTTAGTACAAACATGTTTGCCCGTTTACTATTTATTAAAAATACATATAACTCATCTGAAACAGTAATACATAACTAATCCGAAAAAATATTACATGTTTCAAACACTCAGAAAAATAGTTTTTTATATCAAAAAAATCAAGTAACTGAAAATGATAGTTATACTAGGAAAAATAACAAAAACAAAATCCTCGAGTTTAATGCCTATTTAGTTACAAATTATTGAAATATTTTTATTTAATGCTTCTTTAGTTATAAATTATTGCAATGTTAGTAGTGATTTTTGCTTATTTGGTTTATAATTGTTACTGAGACATTTATTTTATTTCTAACTATTTTTTAGATTCTTGCTCATTTAATACAACATGTTTGCATGTTAAGTACAATTTAATAAGCAAAAGCATAACTCATCCAAAAATATTCACACATTTACGCGATCTTTGTTTGAAAAAAATAAACTTGACAGTGTGTTTTGCTTAGTGCTTATTTAGTTATAAAATATTGTTGGGAAATTTATTGCTTAGATTTTGATGAATGCCATGTAAAACTTACTAGAAAGTTGGCACCCCATTTTCCTTGTAATTTGCATTGTAATAGATAGGGTTGTACGAGCTGAGTCAAGTCAGTTATGCCTGGATATGTAAGAAGTCAACTGAAGACTAAAATGAAGACTCCACTGTAAAGCAGCTGAGTATGGCAAGAAGGAGAAGTCAAGAACTCGACTGAAGGAGTATCAGTTGGGATACAGCTGTGAGAAGTGTCAGTCAAGTCAACTCAAGATAACCAAGTCTCAAGTTGTTGTGACAGATGAGTCTCTCAATCATTGGAGGCACAGAAGTCAAGAATATTACCTAAACAAGTAATACTTCCATGCTGCCATGTCTTAAAGTGCTCACCCTCGAAGCGTGCAAAAGGAATAAACCAATGGGAAGATCGCACCTTGTGTCGACTCGAAAAGTGAATGTTCATTTAATACGAGGAAATGTCAATATCAAGGACTGCAACAAGAAAAGCCAACGAACACAAGTGACTTTTGAAAATCAGCCTATCTCTTCAATGGGCAGATTTTGAAAGTTCACTATAAAAGGCTGAGGAATTACTTTGAGAAAAGGTTATCTTGACAACCTGAACCACGAACATTCAAGCTATTATTCGAATCAGAACCTCGCAAAATATTCTCAAGATATTCAAGCAAATCCTCAAGCCTAAATTTCAAAAGAAATTGATCCAACACCAAGTCAGTAAAGGAAAGACAACTTAATCATTTGAAGAGGAAACTTTTGAAGAATCAAAGGGATCTACATTCCAAGGAGGATTGTAGAAAGGTTTAAGGTCGAACCAGTCTCAAGTTATTGGAGGGCTTCGTGATCAAATCCAAGAAGCTTGAGCAAGTGAGTGAAGTAGCAAGGCAGCCGATGTGAAAAGCCGAGTCGGACGAGAAGCGCCTTTGTGACCAAGGCATCTCCTGATCGAGTCCCAAAGGATCAAGTCATTTGTGTGATCAAGACTTGTATCTGGACTGGACTGATAACCACTTTGTGCTCGATCAATACTTAATGGATTCCTCCAGGAGTTGGAGAAGAGAGGAGTAGAAGAATTACCCCATCTTCGAATCTCTATAAAAATTATTGTGTCATTTACATTTCAAAGATTTACTTTTCGCATATCATTTTATATCTCACGATAATTTGCTATCCAACTCGATAATTAACAAAGTGCTAAAACCAAGTGTTAAAACAAACTTAAACCAAATTCAAGGGTGTTAAGTCTTCCGCTGAAAATCTCATCACATGACCAAGTTAAGGTTTAGACTAAACAAATTGAGTTATTCTATCAACAAACTCAATCGAAGTCATTGAGTGGCTAACTCATTTGGTTAACTAACTTAGCTATCCCTCAAGGACTTAGTTGTGTATTTAACTCGTATTATTTTAAAAGGACTAAAATCGAAAGTTGGTAAGGTTTATTCAACCCCCCTTTCTAAACCTTACTCACACCCCTTGGGACCTACAAGTGGTATCAGAGCGGTTGGTTCATTGAGCCTTCCGCACTGGTTACTGAACTAGATCTCCAATCTTTCAAAGAAGTTTTTAACACTTGTTCTTTCAAAAGCCATTTTTTTAAAAAAAAAAAGCAAAGTTATTATCATGGAAGCAAATTTGACACGCATTCCTATGTTCACCATTGAAGAATTTGATGACTGGAAAATACGTATGCAGGCTCATCTATCAGCTTTACATGATGAGATGTGGATAGTGATAGAGGATGGGCCACTGCAAATAATGAAGGTGAACACAGCTGCAAGGAGAGTTGTTGCAGCTGAGGGAGAAGAGGTTGCTCCTCCTAGACCAGCTATGGTTGAAAACCCAAGAGCTGAATGGACAAATGATGACAGAAAAAGATACAACCTTGACAATGTGGCCAAGGATATACTTTACAAGACTTTGGACAAAGCCATGTTCAACAAAGTCAAATCTTGCAAGACAGCCAAAGAAATCGGGATAAATTAACCTTAATTTGTGAAGGATCCGAGCAAATTAAGGAAAACAAATTATCTCGTTGTTGTTCAAAAATTTGAAAACTTCAAAATGCTTGCGGGTGAAACAATGGACCATTTGGATGCTAGATTCACCGAAATTACAAATGAGCTCTCAGCACTTGGGAAAGAATACACGCAGAAGGAGATGTGTATGAAGATACTAAGGAGCCTCCCAGCTGAGTGGGAAATGAAGACCATGGCTCTAAGGCACTCGATGGACCTAGCAAAAACATCCAATCATGAACTATTCTCAGACCTCAAAGCTTATGAGTTTGAGCTGAGAAGAAAGGATCAAGAGGAGATAGTTGTACCCAAAACAGCTGCACTCATAGTCAAGGAAGGGAAGAGAGCTGAGACCAAAGAAATCATTGACCAGGAGGAAGTTGCCTTGATGGTTAAAAGATTCAACAAGTTCTTCAACAAGAACTACAAAAGAAACAAAGATGAATCCTCCAGAAGGCATTCAGCTCCCTCCAAGTCAAGGGAAGATAGGCCACCAAAGAGAGCCGAGTATCAAAAGGTCGAATATCAAAAGTCGACAACCCAAGAAATGAGAGAGCCGATCAAAAAGTTGAAAACCTGTGTTGGAATTGTAGACAACCAGAACACTTTGCTATTGACTGTCCATATCCTGTAGTCAATAAATACAGGAATGAAGAAGAAAGAAGAGTCTTCAGAGAAAGAAGGCAAGAAAAGAAAAGAGCAATGTTGGTCGCCGAGACCGCCGATGCCTAAGTCAAAAGAAGCAAAGCAGATTTCAGAGAGTAGTGAAGTCGACTACTCAAGTGACTCAAGAAGAAGAAGCCTTAATCTGTCAAATGGCTAAAGAACAAGATCAACCCGACCAAGAAGATGAGGTACACTCTAATTCATCTCATTCGATTCTAGTGATAGTGATTGTGACACACACACTTTATCACCCACTCGATCTTTATGATTCATTAGGCAAAATGATGAAAGACTTTGAGCACATTAAATCCTCACACACACTATTAAATGAGGAAAAAAAGCCCAAATTAAAAGCCAAAACTCACAAGTTGACTAAGGAGCCGAGTACTCTTCACATAGCCGATGAGAACAAATAGTCAAGGCCGAGAATGCTAAACTAATAAGCGAGAGATAGTCGCTATAGAAAAGAGAGAAAATGATCTCAAAAATATGATTGCTTCATTCACAAAGGCATCTAAATCATTGGATGACCTTATTATGAGCCAAAAAGAGTGTGGAGATAAGACAGGCATAGGATTCAACTCCTTTGTGCATAGTCAAACTCCCAGAGTGATCTTGGAAAAAGGATCTTCAAGTAATGAATCATCTCAAAAACCCAAGACACCAAATGTTGCACACACATTCATTCCAAAGCACAATCACAAACATATTGGCCTTGGATATAAAGGAAAAGGAAAACAGCCAGTTGAGTATGCTGAAAAGGACAACTGAGAAGAAATCCAGCAGAGTTCCTCAGCAAACTCCAAATAGAAAGTACTATGTGAAGAATAAACAGAGCTACGTAATCCCCTTAAGTTCTATCAAAGGAACACAAATGATGGGAATGGTAGAAACCACCCAAGTCAAGTGATTGGAATAATGTGAAATATCAAAGAAAGATCTATGGAATACATGCCTAAATGGAAAAGACCTAGAACTCAAGAAAGGTCATTCCAAAGGCAAAGAGCTATCATCAAGCACACATATGCACCCAAGCACTACACTCGAGAGATATCACAACTACCCAAAGAAGGCAATTGCTAAAACACACACACAGCATACAGACAAAAGAGACAATTGTATGAACCTAAAGCCCCAAGCAATTTGCCAAAGTGAATTATGATTATGGCACAGATAGATGGAAACCTCTTAGAGTCAAATCATTTGGCTATAGGTTGGTTGGTTCATCTTACAAGATTAACCCCTCAGGACCAGGCAAAGTATGGGTACCTAAAAAATGATTTCCTTGATTGCGGAGTTCAAGGAACAGTGAAAGTGCCAAGGAACATGGTACATGGATAGTGGTTGTTCCGACACATGACAGAAACAAGAAAAATGTCAAAATTCAAGGAGATTAGAGGCGCAAAAGTCATATTTGGAGGAAATGAAGCTCCAGGGGAAATAAGAGGAACTGGATCCATCAAGGAAAATGGACTAGAAATCACAGATGTTGCATACGTTGAAGGCCTCAACTTCAACTTGTTAAGCATCAGCCAACTCTATGACAAGGGCTATAATGTTGGATTCAGTATGGGAGTATGCCAAATCAAAGACACTGAAACAAATGAAGTAGTGTTGCAAGGATCTAGACAAAAGAACATGTATGTGGTATATTGGTCGACTGCCACACCAAGCACTTGTCTGCTAGCAAAGAGTAGAGCTGAATCAAGTTGGTTTGTGGCACAAGAAGCTGAGTCATCTGAATTTCAAGACAATCAACAAGTTTGCAAGGAGTAATCTTGTAGAAGGATTGCCAGACTCAGTGTACAAGAAGGAAAGTGTTTGTGATGCATGCCAGATGGGAAAGCAGATCAAATCATCATTCAAAGAGAAGTCAAGTCCATTTTCAACAAGGATATTGCATCTATTGCATATGGATCTATTTGGTCCAGTTGAGCCAGCTAGCATAAGTGGAAAGAAATACACTCTAGTAGTGGTGGATGATTATTCAAGATATACATGGACAATCTTCATGTGTAAAAAGAAGGAAACCCTGCAGAAGTTACCTCAACTGATGAAAAGAGTTCAAAATGAGAAGAGTCAAACCATTATAAAGATAAGATCTGATAGAGGAACTGAGTTTGTCAATGGAATAATAACTCAGTATTGTGTTGAAAATGGTATTGCTCATGAATTATCTGCATCAAGGACTCCACAGCAGAATGGAGTAGCAGAAAGAAGGAATAGAACTCTCAAGGAAGCTGCAAGAACCATGTTAGCTGAAGCTGGATTGCCAAAAAGATTTTGGGCTGAAGCCATCAATACTGCATGCTATACTCAAAATAGATGCATGATAAATAGACAGCTGACAAAGACTCCCTATGAAATTTGGACAGGGAGAAAGCCAAATGTTGAGTACTTTAGAATATTTGGATGTAAATGTTTCATCCACAACAATGGGAAGGATAATCTAAAGGCTTTTGATGCTAAAGCTGATGAAGGTATCTTCTTAGGATACTCAGCTGAAAGCAAAGCCTATAGAGTGATGAACAAAAGGACTATGGTCACAGAAGAGTCTATCCATGTGGTTTTTGATGAACCTAATGTAAATAGAGAAGACATTGAGGAGTTAGTTGATAAGCTAAATCAGCCAACTATGCAGAAGAGTCCCTATGTTGAAGCTGAAGCTGGAGCAATTAATCAAGGTTGAGATGAGATAGCTGAATCTCAAAGACAGCTGGAAAATATGCAGCTAAGTGATGATGAGAGAACTGCTCAAGATAACACAGCTGCAAGACGACTGAACCCAGCTGACTTACTCCAACCTGATGTGAGATGGCTGAGAGACCATCTACCAGAGCTAGTCATTGGAGATATAAGAGATGATGTAAGAACCAGATCCAGAGCTCAACAAGAAACAATGTTCATTTGTTTTATTTCCCAAATAGAACCTAAAGATGTGTCCCAAGCATTGGATGACACACATTGGATTCAAGCCATGTAGGAAGAGTCAATCGGTTTGAGAGAAATAAAGTGTGGGAATTGGTGCAAAGACCAACCCATCAAAATGTTATTGGCACAAAATGGGTTTTTAAACAAGATGAATGAAGAAGGTTCTGTGGTAAGAAACAAAGCAAGATTGGTAGCCAAAGGGTATTGCCAAGAGGAAGGAATAGATTTTGATGAAACATTTGCTCCTGTTGCAAGATTAGAAGCAATAAGGATGTTTCTTGCCTATGCTGCACACAAGAACTTCATTGTATATCAAATGGATGTAAAAAGTGCATTCTTAAATGGATTATTGGAAGAAGAAGTCTATGTTGGACAACCTCCAGGATTTGAGCAGAAGACTCTTGGAGATAAGGTGTACAAGCTCAAGAAAGCCCTATATGGATTGAAACAGGCACCTAGAGCATGGTATGATACATTATCTCAATTTCTCGACAGATAATGGATTCACCAAAGGCAAAGTGGACAGTAACACTCTTCGTAATTCAAGATGGAGAGAGTATACTACTTGTTCAAATATATGTGGATGACATTATTTTTGGATCCACAAACAAAGAGCTGTGTGATAAGTTCTCAAACCTCATTCAAGACAAATTTGAAATGAGCATGATGGGAGAACTGCATTCTTTCTAGGACTTCACGTTAAAGAGCTGAAGGATGGAACCTTTATAAGTCAAACAAAGTATACTAGAGATTTAATGAAGAAATTTGGTATGGAAGAGAAATCTTCGTTAAAATACCAATGAATACATCACCAAAATGGACATGGATGCGATGGTAAACATGTGGATCAAACTAGATACGAGCACTTATGGATCATCGCTCTATCTCACAAAGAAGTAGGCGGACATCACCTTTCTTCAGTAGGTGTATGTGCAAGATTCCAATCTCGCTCCAAGGGAAAGCCATATGATCGCAGCCTAAGAGAATCCTAAGATATTTGAAGGGGATGCTAGAAAGTCGGCTTATGGTATCCAAAGGAAGGTGGATTCAATCTAATTGGCTATTCGACTGACTATCTTTGAATGTAGAGTTGACAGAAGAGTACTTGTGTACATGTCAAATGCTTGGAAACAGATTGGTTTCCTGGTTTAGCAAGAAGCAAAAACTCAATAGCCACATCCACAAATTGCCGAGTACATAGTTGCGGGCAAAATTTGTTGTGCCCAAGTCTTATGGATGAGACAACAAATTGAGAGATTATGATGTTGAAGAAAAAGAGATTCCAATTATGTGTGATAACACAAGTGCTATTGCGATCACTCGAGTAATCCCGTGTTGCACTCAAGAACAAAGCACATTGATGTCGATATCATTTCATAAGAGATCATGTTGAAAAGAAAGACATCACCTTGAATACATCTCAACCGATAAACAAGAATTGGTGACATATTCACAAAGCCATTATGTGAGTCAAGATTTGAAGAGCTTAAGCACGAGCTAGGGTTAATTGAGCTGAGTTGACACTCAAAAGACTCAAGGAGAAGAGATGGAACGTGAAAAGATGAAAATAGAGCAGAGCGTGTGAATCAGCTAAGTGAATCAGCCATATCGTTAAGTCAGCTGTATCAAGTTAGCTGACAGCTGAGTCACTATGTGAATAGAGAGAAGAAGAGTTGAGTCAGCTAAGGAGTAAGCTGAGTCATTTATGAGCTAAGTGACAAAAACGCAGTCATTTTTAATAAGCGGGAATGTTTTTAAGGATGACGTCAGCGTAATAATGACAGGTACAGTCAAAAGCTGCACGACCAAGCCTATGATTGGATATAAATGTTGCCGCATTAAATGCGGGCAATTAAATGCTAATCGGCGTGCTAAATCTGAGCCGTCGATCTTGATCAAATTTCGAAAACCGAAAGCACGTCCTTTCATAACCCATATATACCATTTTGTTCAGTTTCTCTCTCACATTACTCAAAAACTGTTCATCTCTCCAAAAGCAAAGAAAGAATTTTTCTCTCAAAACCCTACCAAATCTTCAAAGCAAGTTTGTCAAAGTTTTCTCGGTAAAAACTCAGAAAAACGTCATCAACCTATGATTTCACCAAGCTAGGGAAGCAAATCCACACTGGTTCTACCATGAATTTCGAACGAATGGTCAAACAGGGTTCCGATGAAACCCTTGTGAAGAAGATAGCCGATAAAATCGAGAAATCTGGACTGAAACCCTTTCTCGCAATGGAGTTTCAGATGACATACGTTGAGGAGGTAGCACAATTCTACATGAACGCTGAGGTTCACGACGAGGGCATCAAGTCCTCTGTTCACGGAAAGGAGTTTACAATCACTGCTGAAGATCTAGCGGAGCATTGTTTGCTGCCGTCGGAAGGAGTATCGGAGATATTTGAGGTCGATGTAAACTTGGTCTTTGCATGGAAGGAAGTGGCCAAACCAGAGTGTGTCGCTAAAGTTATCTACAGCGCAAAGAAGTTGAAGGAAGATTATCATAAGCTGTTGGATATTGTGGCCAAATGTGTAGACATAAAATTTGGAAGCTTTAATCAGCTATCCAAAACCAAGTTGATCGTCATGGCTACGATCATGGAGGAGAAGAAGGTAAACTGGGCAGAATTCGTCTACAGCAGACTCTGCCAGAATGTTGGAAATAAGTCCTTCAAGGATGATGGGTCATTTGGAGGATCTATGGGATATGGCCTTGTAATTGGCCGCTTGATGGAGGTGAAGGGTGTTCCCTTTCTACATGGAAAATCATTCCATGTTAACAAGAAAATGTTTCGGGCTAACTTGTCTGGAGCCCAAAAGAGAGCTTACGCCAAGAGGGCGGACACTAGTGAGGGGGAATCAGCTGACCCCGAGGAAACAGTTGTTGCCTCCCCTCCGAAGAAGAAAGTTGCCCATGCGGTGAAAGAAGATCTGTTGCCCCAAGAAAGAAGAAGAAAGATGCACCTACCCCCTGCAGCTCGAGTCACCCGCCCCCGCAGTGTCTCCCGCCCTCTGCCCGCATAGATGGAGAATGAATCTTTAATACCTTCTACAGAATGAAAAAGAAGAGGATCGCAAGGTGAGAAAGGCAAATGCTCTAAGGCGATTCCAAAGGCCTTTACCTTTGAGGAACCGAAGGAAGTAGAACCAGACATTCCTCTGGTAAAAACTAAGAGAAGGATAAGACTTACCAGGCGTTCAGAGCTTGAGAAGACAGATTGAGTCCGCCACTCACCGAAAAGATCTCTCGAGATCGTTGAAGAAGTGCGATCTCGTAAATTATTGATGAAACCGCCAAGTCTCTGGCCGAGGCCGATCGCAGAGGCACATCAAGACCCACTATGGACAATGAGGCAGTGAGAGGAACAAGAAGAAGCGGAGACAGCAGAATCCCCTGTTGACAGGACTGTGTCTCCACCTGTCTCTGATGCTGCTGAAGGAGTTGAGCAGCAGAGTATGTTGCCTTCTATTCCTGAAAAAGGAAGGGCAACAGGGAGATGATGATGAGAACGATGATGATGTAATTATGTACTCTCCACTGTATCCAGACATCCAAAATCGTCTGCGAGAATGGAGAAAATGGAAGTTGAGTCACTCTAGGGTACAGTTTGAACACCCAGAGTTTATTGATGAGGAAGAGGAACTCTTCAAGTTCCTTGAAGTTGATACAGTACTGCAAGCTCTTGATGAGGATAACTGTATTAATATGCTGCAAATTCGGAAGGAGAACGAACAGATTAGGGCAGCAGAGGAAGCAGAGGCTCATGAGAAAGCCAGCGTTTGTCCTCTTACTGGAACCAGCGATCACACTCATCCTCATCATGACGTACTCTCAGAAAGTGATGAGGACTTGGACCCAGCTGCTGCTACAGAGGAGTTGGAAATGCAGCAAGCCATGCGGGAATCCAGGATGATGCATGAGCAACAGCTGACGGAAGGACCAGGAGAGTCTTCCAAATCTTAGTTGGAGATTGATCCATTGGGAGTGGTACAGCAGATTGCCACTGTTATTGCTGCAACCACTTCCCCAGCTCACTCAGAAGATGGATCAAGGGAAATAGCGATGAAACTGGGAACTTGGGGACCCAAGTCGAGCCAACCCCTGTTGAAGGTGTCTTACCACCTACCCCCATGGCTGGACACTCAAAGGACATAGCCGGGAGTCTGGAGAAGAGTGACCCCATCACAAGTCACTCAGCTGGTGTGCCAGCTGAGGGGGAAACTCCCTCCACTGCAGCTAGGTCGGAGGATGCTGCAGATGACTCCACCATGAATCTAGGAGGTGAAGTGGAGAAGGAACAAGAAAAAGAAACACAGTAGGTTGTCACTGATGAAGCTCGGGCAGATGAGTCTGTCTCAGCTGAAGTGCCAACTGCTCTGCAGGCTGAGGACGCTACTGATGCAGTCAAGGCACAGGATGGTTCTGCCCCAAGAGTTAACACTCTGGGCACTGAAAGTGCAATCCACGGAGTTGAGACTCTGGTGGATGCCACCATAGAAGACCCTAAGACAGCTGAGTCTGTCGAAGGGAATGTCCAAGGCCTTGCTGCAGTTGAGGTTGCAGGAGGTAATGAAGGCCTACAGGAGGTTGAGACTTCCCGAGGTAAAGAGGCAGCAACACAGAACATCCCTCATGTTATCATTGATGCATCTGAGAAGTAAATAAGTGCCCTTCATGATTCCCAAGACAACCCTGACATAACCTTTCTGGGATCTAAAGGAGAAGATGAAGTTGAGTCCTCTCCTGTTGCTAATCCAAAAGACTCAGCTGAGGATGTTCTTCCAAGTACGAGTAAGTCGGACCTCAAGGCTACTCGTCAAACGTTCAATTTTAATGATGAGCCACCCCTTCAAGTCTCATCATCTTCCGATGATGCCACCGATACGGCCGAGGAACAGATAACTCAAAAGGAAAACTCGTTGAGATCGAAGAAGAAGCTGTTAAGACAGCTAAGGCTCAGCCAGCTGGGTCACTACCACAAATGGCCCCAGCTGAATCACAGTCAACTGCGCAGGCTCCCAACATTGCAGCAGATTCGACTCAACTGGGCACATGACGGGCACGAGTAATCGTGGAACATATCCCATATGTCCGTGATGATGCATTTGAAGAAACTTTCCCTTTCTTACTGGAGTTGCCTGATCTTGATGAAGAAACAGCTAGAGAGCAGAGACGCTACAATGTCAGACCTGATCCAGTCATTCCCACAGATACCATCGTCCCCGTGAATTTTGATTTTGATGCTGCTTGGCTGCCAGCTGAGACAGAGGTGACAGCTGAGGTTCGAGAAGTCTTCAAGGTAATCTTTGCAGAGATTGAGAAGATGGAAAGGCACCAGGCATAATTGGATATGCGGCTGGATAACAGAGATGCAAATCTTACAGCCGATTTGTGTGGAATAGTGGTCAGAATCAGGGAGTGGTGGCAACAAAGCAGCAGACAATGTGTGTGGAACAGGTCTGATATTTCAAAGCATTGTACAATAAAGTGTTGATCTGGAACGCTGATAATGCTGACATGAAGAGGAGGATGCAAGAAACTATTGGTGAATGCATGACTCCCACAACATCGAAATGCAATCACGTGAATTTCACAAGAAAGAACTTCGTAAGGCCGAGGAGAATATGGAAAATAAATTCACCGCTCATGGCTGAAATGAAGCTGGTGGCGGTGAATCCAAAGCCACCCTTCGAATTTCGTCAAAGATACTCCGCAGCAGACTCAAGCACAACTCACCTATCACCACTGGACTTCATGATGGCTGGTCTATTCCCAGGGGTTCCTCTCTTCTTTGATGATGTCAAAAAGGGGGAAGAGGAATACCGAAAGACGTTGAAAGAATCGGCAGTTGAGAAGAAGGACGCAGCTGTTGAGAAGCAGAAGAAAACAGCTGAAGAGCAGAAGAAAGATAAGGGAAAAGTAGTTGAGGGGGAAGGTTCAAAGGATATGACCTTAATGGTTGCTAGAACCCCTCAACAAGGACTTGTCACAGCTGACATCATAAGAAAACTTCCAGTGACTCTGCCGCTCCAACACTCTGATGTGCCCATGTCTGAGAAGAGGAAAATCGTAGAAGCAGAGATGAAGGAGGTCGAAAGAAAAATGGATGCCCGTGCGATGGACATATTGAAATAATATGGAGGCATTCTGGCAGGAAGAGCCATTGATGCCATTTCAGATATCGGAAACGAGCCTAGATCTGTTGATGAATTCAAAACACTCGAATCCGAAGGATACTTCGAAGGCATGTCCATGGCCCAAGCCTGGGACTTGTATTGGGAAAAAGGCCTCAAGCTGTGCGAATAAGCTGACAGCAAAGAGACTCCTAATGATCACTCTGCTGGTCACTCGCTGGAAAGAAGAAGGCCCCAAAGACAATACACACCCGAGAGGAAGAGGTAGAAGCGAGTGGAGGAAGAGGTTTCGGACCAGACCTCTACCCAAAAACATCGAATACATAGATCCGGGGAAGAAATGAGGGATCTATTAGTGGATTTGATGCCATAGCAAATCTTGAAGTGGCAAGGAAGAATCGACTATGTCAAAAGGATTGAAGAAGAAAATAAGAGACAAGATCATCGTGGGAAGAGAGTCAACGAAGACAAGAAAGGAAGAGAAAAGACGAAGCCGGTAAGAGCCTACGAGAAAAAAAAAAACCAAGAAAAAGAAGAGAAAGAGACCAGAAGACGACAGAGCTGAAGAGGAAAGAAGGAGACAGCGAAGGCGATGAAGTGTTGTTGTCCACCCCTTCATGTATTTTACTATTGTAAATGCATATGTATGTAAGTCTTCTGTACGTTGAATAAGAATCTGGAATTTCTATATTTTTGCGTAGATATAGAATGCTATGTTTGCTCTGATACACTTTGTAAACAGCTGTGTAAAGGACAAGAATGTTATGATCAATAAAAAGATCAATTCTACGCATACATTCTCTGTTTCTACATTGTCTGTATGTATCTTTGCTATTTATATTTTGTATGTATGTTTTAAGTTTTGGCATCATCAAAAAGGGGGAAATTGTTGGGAAATTTATTGCTTAGATTTTGATGAATGCCATGTAAAACTTAGACTAGAAAGTTGGCACCCCATTTTCCTTGTAATTTGCATTGTAATAGATAGGGTTGTACGAGCTGAGTCAAGTCAGCTATGCCTGGATATGCAAGAAGTCAACTGAACTAAAATGAAGACTCACAGAGAGCGGTGAGTATGGCAAGAAGGAGAAGTCAAGAACTCGACTGAAGGAGTATCAGCTGGGATACAGCTGTGAGAAGTGTCAGTCAAGTCAACTCAAGATAACCAAGTCTCAAGTTGAAGTGACAGATGAGTCTCTCAATCTGGGGAAAAGGCAGTCAAGTCAAGAAAACTGAAAAGAATCCGTTGCACAGAAGTCATGTTTATTACCTAAACAAGTAATATTTCCATGTCTGTCATGTCTTAAAGTGCTCGACCCCTTAAGCGTGCAAAAGAAATAAACCAATGGGAAGCATCGCACCTTGTGTCGACTCGAAAAAGTGAATGTTCATTTAATACGAGGAAATGTCATTATCAAGGATCGCAACAAGACATGCCAATGAACACAAGTGACTTTTGAAAATCAGCCTATCTCTTCAATGGGCAGATTTTTGAAAGTTCACTATAAAAGGCCGAGGAATCACTTTGAGAAAAGGTTACCTTGACAACCCGAACCACGAACATTCAAGCTATTATTCGAATCGTAACCCGCAAAATATTCTCAAGATATTCAAGCAAATCCTCAAACCTAAATTTCGAAGGAAATCGATCCAACACCAAGTCGTGAAGGAAAGACAACTTCTAATGTTGAAGATGGAACTTTTGAAGAATCAAAAGGGTCTACATTCCAAAGAGGATTGTAGAAAGGTTCAAGGTCGAACCAGTCTCAAGTTATTGGAGGGCTTCATGATCAAATCCAAGAAGCTTGAGCAAGTGAGTCAAGTAGCAAAGCGCAGCCGCCCTGTGAAGAAGTCGAGTCGACGAGAAGCCATTTGTGTGACCAAGGCATCTCCAGATCGAGTCCCGCAGGATCAAGTCATTGTGTGATCAAGACTTGTATCCGGACTAATAACCACTTTGTACTACGATCAATACTTAGTGGATTCCTCCAAGAGTTGGAGAAGAGAGGAGTAGAAGAATTACCCCATCTTCGAACCTCTATAAAAATTATTGTGTCATTTACATTTCAAAGATTTACTTTTCGCATATCATTTTATATCTCACGATAATTTGTTATCCAACTGATAATTAACAAAATGCTAAAACCAAGTGTTAAAAGAAACTTAAACCAAATTCAAGGGTGTTAAGTCTTCCGCTGAAAATCTCATCACAGCCAAGTTAAGGTTTAGACTAAACAACTGAATTATTCTATCAACAGCTCAATCGAGTCTGTTGAGTGGCTAACTCTGCTGGTTAACTAACTTAGTTGTCCCTCAAGGACTTAGCTGTGTATTTAACTCTGTATTATTTTAAAAGAACTAAAATCGAAAAGTTGGTAAGGTTTATTCAACCCCTCCCCCCTTCTAAACCTTACTCACACCCCTTGGGACCTACAAATATTGCATTGTTAGTAATGATTTTTATATTTTTTGGTTTATAATTCTTACTGGGTCCTTTATTTTTTATTGCTAAATTAGTTTTAGAATCTTGCTCGTTTAGTACAATATGTTTGCCGGGTTACAATTTATTTAAATAACATAACTCCTCCGAAGACATTAATATTCAGCTCATCTGAAAAACGCTTCTCATGCTTGAAACATATAGAACAACAGTTTTTTATATCAAAAATTAAGCAACTAAAAATGGTAGTGACACTAGGGGGAAAACAAAAGAAAAAAAGATCCTCGAGTGTTGGCCTAACTCCCAGATAAACAATGTCACATGACCCCAAAACAAACATTCTTTTAAAACTCAAACAATACATTTCTTGTCCATTAAACGAGGCAACAGTTTTTTTCTTCCCACCACAAAATTTTTTGACTCTTCAATGTTCTTAAGTCCCAATTCATTCACATTATCAAGTACAATAGCAGCGCAATACTTTACCCCCAAAGACGAAATTTGAGCCAAGTTGCCCTTCTGAAGCCCACTATCCCAGTTCCGAGTGCCACCCCCATATAGGTCTCCATATGGCACATCGCAAATACGCCACAGTCGACCTTGTTCTCGTTGTCCGGCCAGGGACGGATCCAGAAATTTTTTAGAAGGGGGGCACAAAATATAATAAATATAAGGGATAATTACCAAAAAAAAACCTGAGGTTCGGGTTAATAACAAAAAAATCCAGAGGTTTTTGAAATTTGTAAAAGACCTCTTGAGGTTTGATTTGTTTTACATTTTTCCCTTTCATAAGCAAAAAAACATTTACCCTTAACTTTTATAAAAAAAAATTGCAGTTACCCCCTTAAATTAAAATCAAACCTCAAGTATTTTTTTTTTTTTTTTTTGGTAATTTTCAAAAACCTATGAGTATTTTGTAAATAGCCTAAACCTTAGGGGTTTTCTGTAATTATCCCTAAATATAATTATAAGTGAATCCCTAAAAAATTGTTCTAGTAATCTAGCAATTATAAGGAGAGAACATTAAAGGGGACATACTTTGTTTTCATTCCTAATTAATTTATAAAATAAATAATAAATAGTATTAAAAACCAAAAAAAAAAGTTATGGGGGCACATGCCCCCACAAGTGTTAATGTGCATCCGTCACTGGTTGTCCCTCCATGCTATTGTCAATCTTGCTATTGATGATTGTTCAACAGATAAACTATGACTCGTACAATCTTTAGACTTCAAATACCATGAAAAAAGATCACACTACAAAAAAAAAAATGCAAAATCTCTATATTAAAAATGCAATTTACTAAACTAACAAAGCAACATTTATGTGAAAAGTGTGCAAACACTTAATTTTCGAACCAAAAAATATTGCAAGGTATGTACACTAAAAATGAACATTTACTAAACTAACTAAGCAACATTTATGTTAAAGGTGTGGAAACACTGAATAAAATTTCGAACAAGCAAGAAATACGAAATATATACACTAAAAATGCAATTTTACTAAACCAACTAATAAAAAAAATTAAAAAAATACAAAATCAATATATATAATAAGAATATACACATTACCACCAAAACATAATAACACATATCACAATAATAAAACTGCCCACAGACAATATCACACAAAACTAAAGCAATACACACTGAATGCGCAACAAAACATTGCTAATAAGCAAATAATATGAACTAACTAAGCAACATAACTATATTGGGCACATTTAGTAATAAAAAAGCAATATTTAATGACTAAATGTGCAAACAAAAATAATAAATAAGCAACAAAACAAACAAACACGTCTCTAATTTAATTAGCATACACTCAAACATGTAGACATTCTCAACTAAAAGACACAAAAAAACAAATAAAAAGTACTAAACATGCAAATAATAAAATCGAGATAAACGATTTGTTTAGGAAAATAAAATTGATAGTTATTTTGGCAAAAGGGGCGAAAATTCTCCCAAAATCAGATAAAATCGGAAGTTAAAAAAAAATCCACCCATAAATCATGGACATCAAATTACCAAAATATCCCTTTAACTTATCAATTAGAGATAATATTATTTTATTACCCTTATAACTAATTAAAAAAAGTCTAAAATGTATATAAAAAAGGCAAATTAAATCTTGACCATCCAAACAGAATAACAACCATCCAGATTTGTCCTCATATTCTTACCTCAGGACCCTGGACTTATTTGATCCAAATCATATATGTGTATATGTATATGTATGTATGTATGTATGATTTGGATCGAGTGAGTCCAAATAATTTAAGTGAGTACGTGAGACCAAATTTGGAGCATTGGCCTCTTTATTTTACGATGCAGATTTAATTAATTTTTATTTTAATTGATATTTAATTAATGGTTGTTTAGGGTAAGTAAGCAATTTTATTTAAATATCAGTTAAAAATGAGAGTTATTTTTTGTAGTGCTCGTTCACATTCCCGATTTTGGGGATTTATTTGAAACCATATCTCTGGCCTTATCCGCTGTGAGAAATATATTGCTTATTGAGGACAAATAAAAGCAACATATTTACGTATATATGCAAAGACAAATAACCTATTTAAATCAACACATTTGCAACATCTTAGCAACATTGTGTGCATAAATAAGCAACATATTTGTCCTCGATAAACAACATAGTTGACATATATATAAAAAGACAAATGAAAGGAAAGAGTTAGTGATTGCAACATTGTCTGCCTAAATAAGCAACACATTTGTCCTTAAAAAGCAACATAGTTGTCCTTAATAAGCATAATATTTCTTACAGTGGAAATATGCCAATTGTGATTACAAGTTTGACTGTGAAAGGAAAGAGAGAAGACCAGAGATACAGTTTCAAATAAATCCCAAAAAAGCAACATATTCGTCTAGGACAAACATGTTTTTTTTAAGCACAAAGTGTTGCTAAGTTAGGTGCAAATGTGTTGATTTAAATCGGTCATCTGTCTTTGTATATATAAGTAATTCTAATTTTTTGTATCAATTGTGTTGCTTATTGAGGACAAGTATATTGCTTATTTAGGCAGACAATTTTGCTAATGGTGCTCTTTTTGCAGTTATTATTGGAATATTTTTGGTGAAGAAGAAGGACGCACCGCCCCAATTTACCGCGATTTTGATGTGGATATAGATGGTAAGATCACTTCTAATGATTTGGGTGTAACCATTTCTAATTTTAGGGAATGATTGTTTTTATCGGACTAATATACTATTTATCCATTTTAATTAGGGTTTATTTTTTTAGGCATATTTAATACAAGCCGTCAAATATTTTTGATCTGAATTGTAGATTTGTTCATATGCACTTACCTAATGCAGTGGTCTCACATAACCCTCCCCCTATATATATACATATATAGGGTTGTTGATTTTTTAGTACCTGACTTATAGGCACTTTTCTGGTTTGGTACCTAATATTTCCGAGTTATCAATTTAGTACTCATAGTTCACATTTTTTTATAAATTGGTACCTATTCACTTTTAAAGACTAAAATGCCCCCAAGAGTTTTTTAATTGTTGTTAATAAGTTTTTTAATTAGAATTATTAAATTTAAAAAATAATTTTAATTAAGAAATAACTTATTATTATTTAAAATTAATTTATTAAATTCTTAATTGTAAAAGATAAAATAAATTCAGTCAATTATATTTTATAAAATTCAATTTAAAAACTAATTAAAAATTAATATATTAATAAAAAATTGCTATAATTTTCTTATTTACTATCTTAATTTTAAATTTTAAATTATTTAATTTTCATTTTAATTTTTAAAATTAGTTAACTAAACTAATTTTTCTTTTCAATTAATTAAATTTTAATTTATATTTATTAATTTACTAATTTAACGTAATTAATTGTTTTTTCTAAAAATTCATTAATATTTACAGAAACTTCTTGTCATTTTTCTTAAATAAATTAATTAAAAATTTAATTGATTTTATAATTTAAATAAGTATACTTAAAAATTTATTTTGAGTATACTTATGTTTGTTAAGTCATTTTCCTCCTTAAAAGTGAATAAGTATCAATTTATAAAAAAATGTTAAGTATGGGTACTAAATTGGTAATTCGAAATGACAGTATTAAAAACCAAAGAAAGTGCCTATAGGTCAGGTACTAAAAAATCAATAATCTATATATATATATATATATATATATATATATATATATGTGTGTGTGTGTGTGTGTGTGTGTATAGGATCTCGTGAGAGACAGTCATTTACCGTTAGACCATAAGGACTAATCACAACCGTTCCCATTAAATAATTGGTGGCTGAGATTAGAATGAATAAAATTAGATTAAATATTTAATTTTTTTTTTTTTGTTTTGAGGTTACGCACACATACTTCACTGGGGATAGAACCTCTGACCTCCCACACATTGGAGGGAGTGATACCACTAGGCCAAATGGATAAAATGTAAAATCACAATAATATGTAACATCCTTACCATTAAATACGGGTAGATAAAAATGGAAATAAATCAAATAATATCAGTTATGTTCCATACATATATCATTCCCACAAAAATCGCCACGAAATCTCTCTCTCTCTCTCTCTCTCTCTCTCTCTCTCTCTCTCTCTCTCTCTCTCTCTCTCTCTCTCTCTCTCTCTCTCTTCTCTCTCTCTCTCTCTTATTGTGAATCTAATGCATATTTAAAATAAATATACTGCATAGATAGTTATCAAACACTGCACGGTTAGTTGTTGTTTAATGCATACATGGTTATAATATACTACATATTCATATTCTATTTAGTGCATAGATAGTAGTGAGTTAATGTTAAGTTAATTGTTGTTTGATGCATATATATATGAGGCAACATATAGTTAGTTGTTATTTGATGCATATAATTATGATACAATTCGTAGTTAGTTATTGTTTGATGCATATATAATTGTAACACAATGCATAGTTAGTTATTGAATGATATTCGATTTAATGCATATTTTGTTTGAATAAATTGCATATTTAGATACATATATTGCTTATATTGTTGAAAACTTACTGCATAATTATGTTCATTTTGGTGCATACGTAAAGGAGACATATTCCATATTGAGAATCAATATGATGCATATGTAAAATAACTAAATAGCAGGAGATCATCTCATATCAGATATCAAATCCCTTAAATCAAGTAAGTGAACAGTCACGTTTCTAAAAAATAGTCAAATAATGAAAGTTCTAAAATACACTTTATAAAGAGAAATAAATAATTAAATAATTAAAAATTTGAAATAATCTCATCCATTGATTTTGACGAATAAATGGTTGGGACTAGTCCACATTTATCTTACATAAAGACATATGCCTCATGTGATCCAATCTCAATATATATATATATATATATATATATATATATAAGAGGGGGTTATATGAGACCACCTCATAGGGTAAGTCCATAGGGACCAATCCTAGCCACATATCTAGATTTTCTAATGGCTGTGATTTTAGAGCTAAAATTACAAATTAAATGCTGGAAAATAGAGGAAGGGGTAAATTAGTAATCCTACAAAATTACCCAATATTCATTGGATTCTGTTCACATTATGATCACACAATCTCTCCAAATCTCACATCAAATTCAACGTGAACAATCTCATTCTCCTTCTTCTTCGAACAAATCTCAGTCACCTTCTTCTTCGAACAAATCTCAGTCACCTTCTTCTTCAAACAAATCTCAGTCACCTTTGCTTGTATAGAACAAAGGCAATCCTTCCAAATCTCATAGCAAATCAACGTGAACAGTCATCCATCTTCTTCTTCAACGCACGACTGTGAGAAATCATTCATCTTCTTCAATGCACTATTGTGTGAAAAAAGTTGCAGACAATTCGCCATAGTTGCTAGAGCTCGACTTCAGTTCGAAGTTTGCTTATGAAGATGTAATGTGTTGCTTCTGTAGATGTGTCATGGTGCTTTTATATACCATTAACTACATAAGCAAGTCATAAGCAACAAACTCATACTACATAAGCAACAATCATATACTACATAAACAACAAAAAACCCATAATGCACTCGAATACATTAACTACATAAGCAAGTCATACAATCAAATATACTACATAAACAAACAAATATTACACAATGAATATACACTACGTATGCACCACGGATACATTAACTACATAAGCAAGTCATAAGCAAAAACTCATACTACAAAAGCAACAAGTTTATATTACATAAGCAATGAATATACACTACGTATGCACCACGAATACATTAATTACATAAGCAAGTCATATACAACAAACTCATACTACATAAGCGATAAGCCTATACTACATAAGCAACGAATATACACTACACATGCATCACATATACATTAACTACACAAGCAAGTCATAAGCAACAACCCTATACTACATAAGCAACAGAGATTTTTTTGAAACTGAAACGCTGGAGAGAGAGTGTGCGTGAAGAGTGGATGAAATCGCGTGAAAGAGGGAATGAAATCTCAATAACTGATTCTATAATGCAAAATGACCACCCTACCCTTCTTAGTTGCTGAAACAAAAAAAAATAAACATAAAAACCCCCTAAAAATCTAGACCACCCAAAATTGTTAATTTATGGTTAGAATATGTCATCATGGACTCACCCCAAGTAGGAGGACCTATTTGATCCATATCCTATATATATATATATATATATATATATATAATGCACATATCTTATAATATATTTACCTGTATTAATTACGCCATTAGTTACGACTTAATCTCTTTAAATTAAGGATAGTATAGATTGCACATCAACTTATCCTTTTATGTACAGTAAATACAAAAAACACCCTTAAAGTTATTTAATTACAAAAGACACAACTATTTCAAAAACAAATACCCCTTAAAATTTGTTTCTATATTATAAAGTTGCACATTGGTTTCTATGTTACAAAATTGGATTTTCAAGAGCAGAGTATTTGTTAAATAAATACAAACTTCGAAGGATGTTTGCAATACAATAAGGGGAGTATTTGTAGTATTGAAATAGACCTCAAATTTTTAATAATTATCCTAAACTTCAAGGGTAGATATATTCTTAAGTATGCTTGTACAGTAGTTCCATAGAAGCCTTCTAAACATGTACTCTTGAACAGTGTTTAAAAACAGAACCGAACGGATGGGCAAAGCAGTCATTACTAGCGGTGCACACAGTTCAACACAATTCAACAGCTGGTTCAACCGGCTTGAAAAAAAAGATTAATTTTGTCTTGTTATATTATATAAAATTATATTTTAATATGTTAATTATTAAGTAATACATTTTTTAAATGGAAAATATATAAACAACCAACTAAAATAAAATCTAACATCGCTCAAAATTCAAATAATCATATAAACATGACAATACAATATTTAAAATTCTAGAATTTAGTAAAATACTTAAAAATAAAAATAAATAAATAAAAGATCTAGCCGTACCGGTAGTTTTTGACCAGTTTTGACCAATTCAACCATAAAGACGATTTTTGGGGACTAACCAGACTGGTCCAACCACTGGTTCCTGATTCAACTGATCGTATCAGCTGGTCCAGTCTGATTTTTAAGACATTGCTCTCAAGAAATCAAATACCACCATTATATAGATGCCAAAACTCAAAACCCAGTTATAAACAAACAAAAAGCAAGACCAATTCACAAAATATGCAGGCTCCAAAAAGAGCTAGGCAGGCGAGCCTACGTTTTGGCAGGACCAGGCAGGATTATGCGGAGAATAGATGGAATTAGGTGAGGGCCTGATCAGAAGAAAGACAAACATGGACAGATAAGGGGAGCCTAGCGATTAAGCTTGGACTAGGAAAGGCTATACGGGGATTTTTAAAACAAAGAAAATAAAACGCTCATTAAATATAATCATGTTGAATTACGAAATTAAAATGTGCTGTCAAAATACCAGCCAGGTTAAGTACACGACAAACACCGCATAAACTTCAAAGATAAAAACTTTTTAACGACTCTGATTATGTTCTACATATGAAAACAGGATTTCAAGAAATAGAAAAGGCAGATGCAAGTAAAGAAAGGCTCTCTTCTCAGTGTTCACCAGGCAATGACTTGATGATGTCCGAGTCACCTACAATGTGGAGAAGCAATACATAACATAAGGGGCCAGCCAACAATTTAAGAGAGAGAATAACAAGCAATTGAAACTATCATGTACCTGGATCAATAATGCTGAGGCATGAAACACGAAAGTATTTTCCACAAGCAGTTCCCAAATCGACATTATCTGATTCACATTCCATAAGTCAGGTCAGTGAAAGAGAGGACTCAGGATTTTCTACTTTTTCATTCCTTTCTTTTTATTTTTTATTTTTTGTGTTTTTCTTTTCTTACTTATCAGCCAGGGTGTTTTGGGGTGGGTGGCGGGGGTGTTGAGAATCAGTCATTTACTCAAGAGCTGGATGATTGAAATAAAATAAGTTTTCCCTCAAAAAAAAAAGAAATAAAATAAGTTGAAAAGCCAGTTAACAAAATAGGTATAAAGGTTACATAACAGGCTCAGAATAAAACTCAAGAGCAGTACTTCAGCAACAAGGCCCTTCAGGTTATAGAGGGAAAATGGCAACATCTTGGAAAGAATGATGACATGGACAAGTTCGATAACATAAAGGCTTCCTAAGAGTTAAACCAAAGGTGAAAAAAGAGAAGGAACAAGAAAACACAGGATATACCAGTGCAAGGCATCCACTTGATCCGTTCAGACCAACATGAATGCAACTAGAAACACTAAGGCTTGGTTGGGTAATCTCATAATTCAATGGATTTCAAATTCTAAGTCCTATTTTGAGCTATTTGAATCATTCTGATGGATTTCAAATCCATCATTCCATCTTATACAAAGTCAATTGAAATCATTTCCATAAATACTCCCTATTCCAAATTCTTCTATCCAAATGCAACCTAATTGTAATACAAATCAAAAATTCACTTTAATAAGTTGAAGAGGACCAAAAAATTGTTATCCAGCATTAAGAATTGACTTCGATAAGTCAAAACTCTGTTGCAAAATTATGCCCCCAGTAATAGAACTACCACGGTGAATGCTAAAAGGCGGTTACAACACCTAATCAAACTAAAAGTTCAGTAAAAGAATCATACTTTTAACATCTCTGCCTCACATATATGCAACCTGAATGTAATTGCATAAAAGTACCTTATCACTACATGAATTCAAAAAAATAAATTACCAGAATATAAACCTATCATTACATGAATCATAATACAGAACTTTTATTAGCCAAAATAAACTAATGTCAGATTCAAATTTGAAACCAAATCAACATAAATACTAAGTCCAAAATACAATAATTTTAAAGTTGGCTGGCAACCATATACAGAAAAGATCACAAAAACTAGTGAAAATGAGACAAAGTTAGCCACTCACTTCCATTGTAATGGTGAACCCCAACCTTCGAGAGCATCGCATAATACTCAATCTCCGATTTCCTCAGTGGCGGGCAGTTGTTCGAGATAAGTATCAATTTCCCTACAATTATCAATCCAAATTCGTACAAATTCAACCATCGGAATCCTAAACATAAATCAGGTACATAACCCCACACAAAACATTAATCCCAACCAAGAAAATGGTTTTCAAGACTACCTTTCGAGTTGCGGAGAGTTTTGAGAACGGTCTTGTAACCAAGAGTGTACTTTCCGCTCTTCATCACCAGAGCCAGCCTGTTGTTGATGCTCTCATGAGTCTTCTTCTGTACAGAGAAACGACATTGCAACAATAGAAATCAAAGGTTTACATAATTTGAGAAAAAGAACAATCACAAAATGAAAAACGTATAGTGATTATCGGAATTTCGAAGAGAGACTCTTACAGTTTTCTTCGCCGCCACCATTTTGGTAGGTGTAGAGCTAGGGTTTCGCCGCCGAACGAAAGTGAAAAACCTAACCTAATTTTGCTGAGCGTAACTGAGCACTGCGGCGCATGACACTGTGGTGGGGGTACAGGCCTTATCAAGGGGCATTTTGGGTGAAGTTCCATTTTTAACCCTCATCTTATTGCCTTGGGGTGTGTGTTTCGTTGGGCGTTTCAGGCTTTTTCTTAGTTTCAATCTGATTATAATTCTGCAGTTCTAGTATTTTCGAAAATAAAATTATTGAACATTTTTTCTCAAATCAAATTTTTAAGGTATGTTTGTTTAGTGATTGAGAGTGATTGAGAGTGATTGGGGGAAGTTTCTGGGGACTGATTGGGGGAAGAGAGTTTGATGTGATGTATTGGGAAATGTGTGTATTAAGAGAGAAACGATCTTAAACGTAATATATGTTTGGTTGGTGACGGGGAAGTGATTGGGGGAAGTGGGTGATTGGGGGAAGCTAACCAAAAGTTTTTTAACAGATTATTGCAATTGTGGGAAAATATTACACAAATATAGTGGATTTGGGGACATTTAATAAATTAAAGACGATCGTGGATCGCATCAACGACTAAAGCTTAGTCGTTACTGCAATTAACGACAAATACAAAATTTTTTTTATATTCTGAAAACCCAGTCGTTGATGGAACTAACGACTGGGATTTTTTAATTTTTTTTAATAAATAATATCCAGTCGTGACTTGAATGCACGACCGGAAAAAGCTGAAGTTGTCAGCGGGCTATCAAATCCCGTTGAATTGGCCGGATATCCTCGTGGATCGGCATCCACAACTGGGTTCAAATTTAAAAAAAAATTAACGATCAATTTTGGCTTATAAATAGACCTTTCCTCCTCCTTCAAACACATTCCAAAGAAACATAATTCACACACTGCGTACACTCATCTTCGGCAATTTCTCTCTCAACTCACACATACACCAGCACACACAAGCACACGGGTTCGAATTCTTGTGGCCATCGACGTCCGGCAAATAATGGAAATAAGAGCGAGACAAAAGCAAATTGGCATTTTTACAGGTAAATTTTTCATGTAATGTTTTTTTAAACTAATTTTATGTTTTTCTTAATAACATGAAAATTAAATTTTTGCATGAAATTATTATATGTTGCTTCATTGCTTGTTTTCTATTTTATACGTAATTTTTGTTATATTTTGCATGTTTGTTATTTTAAGTGAGTTAATATTATTTTGCTAATTTAGGGTTAAATTTGTATTTTTGAAGATATGTCAAATTCAAATTACATTGGCGTAATAGTGATTGTTTATTACGGGGGTCAAATATTGATTGAAAATGTCTATCAAGTCGGTTACAGTTGTCTTGCTATCGGAGCCACTAGAATATCTCGAACGACAAATCTGGACAATTTGAAATCTATATTATATGATATGATTGAATTGGATAGAAATCGTTATTTGCTGAAAGTATCTGGTAAATATTGTGATAACATGTCACGGGTCATTGCAATTAATACCAACCGAGACTTGTGGTTTTTCTTTGATCCGAATGCCGGGAATAAAACCGTAGATATTTTTGTCGAGACAGAAGAAGTGCATCATAATATCATGTCTGATATCCCTTTAGAAAATGAATATCATCAATACGCATCTTATATTATGGGGACAATACACTTGAAGCTCCTGTTACGATGCAAAGAATTAATAATGTTGTTGTTAATGATTTGAACACTCAACCTTCTGAATCCGATCAGCCCGATATTGATAGATTATTGCCTGAATCTAACCTTGATGATCACGGGCTCATGAAATTTTAAATTCTGAACCGAGCGAAGATGGGACAGACGATGAAAATGACACAGATGATGATGAAGATGGCGATACTTGTACACCTGATTCACAACCTCTTGGAGGTGGCAATATATCGCGACATGTCGTGGATTCTGTATGTACAGACATATCTTTTTTAATTCATCTTTCGAGGAAATCAATATTGATTCAGTTGACGTTCCTCATCCGGCATTGTACTATGACGCAGATAAAGATGTGTTGAGAAGATGTATGTTTTCAAAGACAAAAAACATGTTCAATCTGTTGTTAAAGATTTTTTAGTTCGCCACGCAAAACGTGAGTATCGAGTTGTTGAGATTACTCCAACTGTGTGGAAAGTTGTATGCAAACAAAATCAGGGAGGAGTTATATCATCAAGTTTGTCATCTGAATAATGCAATTGGTGGTTGCGGTCTAGTTTTGTCAAAAGATTGTTTGTTTGGAAAATCACGAAGTTGGGGCCTCCTCACAGTTGTCTTATGAATTTTGTACGTAAGGATCATAGAAATTTGTGTAAAAATAGGATTTCTGATGATCTAATGAGCATGGTCGAAGACTGATCCAGCATATGACATCAAATACGTCCAACAGACGGTGAAGGATAAATATGGCTACAACATTTCATATCATAAGGTGTGGCATAATTTGCGACGTGCTCGTGAAAATGTGTATGGTACGTAGGAGAGTTCAGTCCGGTTTTTGCCTAAGTATATGAAGGCATTACAAAAATACAATACAGTGCCCACTTATTGTATACGATAGGGTATACCAGAGGCTATATCACATTCACATGAGATGTTACACAACGTAACCCGTAGGGTAGAACTGGAGTGGCATGGTCGAATTTCCATGATGGTTGGGTAACGTATTGGCAGAACAGAGCTACTTCAAGAATCCAGGGCTCCAACTTAATGATGGTAGTAGTACCGAGGACAGATACATGAAGTGGTATCGTCACATTACACGACTACGCATTACTCCATCACATCTTGAGATGGAGACAGGATACCAGCCATCAGATATTACAGCTCATGATGACATTGTAAAATTATTTATATATATAATGTTTGCATCTAATTATGACATTCAAAATTACTTATACAAAACTATATTTACTTTCAGAGTAACTGGATGAGACGATTGAGGCTTGGTATAACACAAGCGACAAATGACGTTTCAGAGTCATGGCCACGTCTACGGAGAGTTGTTATAGATATCAGTGATGAAATGGAGAAACATGTTCGCTCGTCTTAAAACATTGCATCACCTACTGGACAGGAGGCCCCTGCTGAAGATACCATGACGATCACTCAGTACATGTCTACCATATTTGCACCCCCGATATACACATGGCTAGTCCTTCGAGATCCACACCTCAGTTGCATCATGGTATGAATATTAATACTAATTCACATACATTTATAGATATATGTTTCAGGTGTCATGATATTTTGATCTTATTTTCAGATATGGCTGGTCCATCTCATGGGTATGGTGGAGATTAGTACGTTCCCTAGTATTCACAAACAGACTTATATTTTTTTACGCCTCCAGTTAATGGACCATCATGGACATCATATACATCACTTCTACAGTCCGATATTGGCATGCCATTCCAAAATTTCTCAGGTTTTGATCAATCCGGATTTAGGCGCCCTGAATTTCATACATCGCATGTTGTATTTCGCCCGGTTAGCAGTGCCAGTACCACACATGATGATGATGATGAAGATGATGATGATGATACACAGTCTGTTCAAGCGAATGACCATGTAGATGAAACTAGACGTAGAAGTACACGTCAGATACATCATCCCAGATGTGGCACTGGGGGCATAGGTATTAGGATTTTTATTGTGTCAAGACAAATATTGTATCAAGACAAATATTATATCATCCTATTATTGTATATTCTCTCGATATTTATATTTCACCTTTATATTAATGTATGCCAAGACAGAAAATATTGATGTGTTTTCGATTCACGATTATTATGAACGGATAAAAAAATCTACTTGTAATATTAACACAACGAATATCTTTTTTTAATTGTAGTTTCTAATCATTAGTATAATTAACGACTAGAGAATTAACGGGAAAAGATCATGACTCTCTAGTCGTTTATCAAATTAACGACTGGACTATTTTTTTAAAAAATTATTCTCCAGTCGTTATTTGTAATAACGACTGGGATGGGTTTTTTTAAAAAAATTATTGTTTGGTCGTTGATTCAATTAACGACTACGCTTTAGTCGTTGATTGAATCAACGACCATCTCTAAAAAATTAAAAACCCCCCAATCCACTATATTTGTGTAATATATTTCCACAATTGCAATAATCTGTTAAAAAACCCAAAATTTTATCCTTCCCAAAGTATCATAAAAAATAATCTTAATCATTATTACATATATGTATATATGTTATATATATATATCAACAAAAAACTACATATATATGCATCATTTTAATATTATTTTAATTTTAAAATAATATATAATAATATTGTGACATTACTAAAAACACAGGATCCTATATACATAACATGCAATGCAACTTGTCTCCCATGTAATTAAAAATAAACACATCATAAACCTCAATAAAAATAACACCTCACAATATATAGATGGATCTAATGAAACCAGTGCCTGCGGTGAGACCGTATGGACTGATCTCAACTATTCTCACATAATAATCAAAGGTTGTCATTAAATGGATTAAACTTACATCAAATATTTAATTTATTCACCAAAAGAGTAGTAATGTAAAAATACAAATAAATTGTAATCTAAATACAACAAATAAACATGGAAAGGAATCAATCACACAATTTGTTATATATCATATCGATCAATACCCTACAAAGACACCATTACGCAGACCAACACATATTTTTCTTTTTCTACGCCATTAACGAGCTCTGCATATTTTACAAAGAGAACAAAAAAACATGTAGAAAAATATGACTTCAATTCTTAGCGAAGAAACACCAATAATTCCAAAAAAAACTCACATGGACAACATAGAGGAAATTGACATCCATGGAGGACTTGAACCTGGTGCATTAATATCAAACTCTTAAAACTGAAAATTGTCACAAAGAATATGATGCATAGATACTTTGGGAACACTGCATAAATAACTGTAAGATGTTGCATAGTTGAAAACTATGCAGCAAAAATCAACTAAGTATACATTGTCTATAAGTTATCTATGTTGTGTAAAAAAATATGCAGTATATTATACCCAACTATGCAAAGTGTAGAACATTATACCCAACTATGCAAAGTGTCATATACTATGCAGTAAAAATCAACTAAATATGTATTGTTTAGAAGTTATCTATATGCAGTGTGTGAAAACTAAATATGTAGTACATTATACCCAACTATGCAATAAGTGTCTATGCAACAAAAAATAGCTAACTATGCATTGTCTAAGACATATCTAAGCATCAAAATAAAACTAGTTATGTGTACTCTCCACCCACCTCATGGTTTTCACATTTCATTAATATATATCATAAAACAATGTAGTAAAAAATTAACTAATTTTGCATCATCTAAAAGTTATCTAAGCAGAAAAAGAATACTAACTATGATGGATCCCGAAAAAACAGAAAAAAATTGAAAAAAAAACTACCACAAAATCGCGCCAGTAATTAAGGTAGTTACAACTACACCCCTCATAAAATCCAGTTTCAAAAAGTCGAACGTCTCTCCGGAAAAAACATATAAACTTGCAAAATTCATATAATACCCTAATGAAAGGCCTTTTTTATAATAAAAAAGGCCTAAAAACTGAAAAAATCACACACCCATCCAATAATTTCAATCAATGGCTAAGATTAGTCCATAGTATCTCACCCCAGGAAAATGGTCTTATTTGAACCAATATTCAACTCTCGCTACTACGTCGTAGTCTTTGCCAGACTCTACCCAAAACTCCCTTCCTAAAAATATCCATCTCCATGGTCACCTAAGCTAAAACTAATATCCGCAAATCACTAAACAAATTGACATTCACTATTGTTTGTCCTCTTCCACACCCACTAATGGCTCGAAAGCTATTCTAAAAAACCTTAGGCAAGTTCACCTATCGTTTTATAGTTTAGTTACCGAGTATCGAGTGTCATTCCCACAAGGATTATGAGTACTAGTAATTACCGTCTTTTTGTTATCTAATCTATCAATTTCAGATGTTTGTTTTGTAAAGAAGAAAATAAAGAATCTAATTAATCAACAAATTACAAAAGATTGAATAAATGAAGTTTGTAAAATATGAGATCAGGAGATAAAAATGTGTTCGAATGTAAATCCCTCTAGAATATTTTTGTGATTTCAACAAGATAAAATACAATATTAAACCCTTAAACAATTACCATCACTTAACATAATCTCATACTTTGTGGACAGTATAAATTCCTAAGTTAAGTTAAACCCTCTTTCAAGCTGAAAAAATCTTAATCTCAAGTTGATTAACTGAAATCTCTTTCTAGTTAAAACCCCCAAGATTTCATTGTAACTTGTTTATGAATTCCCATATTAGGTTTGACCCTAATTCGGGAAGATTTATCTTGTCCTAATTCTAGGATTGCATGTAACTCCTTTCACTTAGATTGGTTCTTTCTCACCATAAATCTCTCTATTACCCGATGAGGAATAAAATCTAAATCAATATACCAGAAATACTAACTCGAATGAACAAATTGTAAGTCCAAGTGGCTACAATAATCTAGAGGGGGAGTGAATAGATTATCCCGGTTTTTCAGATTTTGCCCTCTTTTTCGATAAACTCAAGCAAAGATAGAATGCTAAATGTGGAAAGTAAATAGCACACGTCGATTTATAGTAGTTCAACCCACCTAGGGCCTAATCTACTACCACCCCAATATATCCGGGATGGATTTCAAAAAAAAAAAGATTTTATTAATTTACCAAAAATTAATACAACACCTTGAGGATTACCACAACCCTCTTTCACCACCTTGAGGATTACCACAATCCTCTTACAACACCTTGAGGATTACCACAACCCTCTTACGACACCTTTGAAGATTACCACAACCTTCAAACACTTATCACCTAGATCACCCAAGTGTATTCTTACCACAAGAATACTCACAAGGATGTCTTGTGTTGAATGATGACCAAAATCAAGATTACAACTCAATAATGATTGATGCAATATGAGTACAAGTGTAATCAAGAATTGAAAGCCTAGACCTCAAATATGTGCAAGTGAAAGTGCTTAGGCTAATACAACAAGATATATGAAAGTGTTTGCTCAATTGCTCTTTGCTTGTATAGAGTGTTGTATCTTGTTGCTTGAATGGAGCCTCTATTTATAGGAGAGGACTTGGCTTTCATTTCCGGACATTGGATCCTCCTTGGGGAGTGATTTGCTGCAAAAGAAACCATTTAAAATGATCAATATAGTGTTAGAAATCAATCCCACAAAATAGGGAAAAGTCATGCGAAAATGCAACGGATAGTTTCCGATAAACAGGGGTTCGACCGGTCGCGCAGAGATAAGATTGAAATTGAATTCTCGCGAATTTTTACACAGGGGGACCGGTCGGAGGGGTGCGACGGCCGCCTCTTAGTCGTGACCGGTTGCCCTTGAAGAATTTACGAAAAGAGAAGTCCGGAACAAAAATCCAACTCCCAGTGCATAGTCGCCGCCGGTCGACCGGTCGCCGACCACCTGGTCGGCCGGTTGCCCGCCCTATTTTTCTTATGCCCCATTTTTTTCTGCTTTCTCGGCCAACTCAGTACGGGTTGCCCTATAGGCGACCGGTCGAGCTCGAAACAAATGTGTTGTCCAATTTTTTATTGAAAATAAACTCCAAGAAATACTCCGAAAAATAGTAAAAACATTTTAAGTTGATCGGAAGTATTTAGACAATATTTAGGGACATAGTTTTGGTTTAAAAACTCATTTGAACAAAATCGAACATAACCATCAAAATCATGATAAAAACATTTATCTAACACAAATCATAGTATAAGTGGATCGCATAAAACATGAATATTATATTAAAAACATACAAGCCTTAATCACAAATCAATTCTAGAGTTCATTACATTCAAACACTAAGAATTTAGCTACACATGATTTTGACAAAAGAATAAGTTACACAAGAAGATTTAAATGTTATAGACATGGTGTACTTATCTTTTCTCAAAATCTCAAATGGACTTTTTCTTTGATTGACTCCAATGATGTTACTCCAAGCCTTCTCTTCCAAGCTTCTTAATCCCAATTCTACTTTCCCTCTCTTCTCACAATATGTAAGTTGCTCTCTATAAACTGAATTTTTATGAATGAATGAATTGATTCAATAATGAGAATTTCGGGCTTGGTTCCCAACATAATTGGCATGTTCCCCGGCAACGGCACCAAAAACTTGATGGTTATGGGATCCTCCGCAAGTTTCACAAGATAAAACTTGCAGTGGTGGTTTAGGAGCCGCCAAATCATTGATCTTTTGGGTCAAAGCTTCGACCTGTGCAGCTAGTGTAACCATTGCATTTGCATTATAAACTCCAACTGACCCGTTTGTTTTTCCACGTATAGATTGCCATTTGTAGCCATTCATGGCCATTTCTTCGATCAACTCTGAGCAACTTCCGATGTTTTATTGTTCAGAGTTCCCCCGGCCGCTGCATCAATCATCTGCCTTGTTGAGGAAATTAGCCCATTGTAAAAAGTTTGGACTTGCATCCAAACGGGTAAGCTATGATAAGGGCATTTCGTAGTAGTTCCTTGAAACTCTCCCAAGTGTCATACAAGGTTTCATCATCGACTTGGGCAAGGAAGAAATTTCATTCCTCAATCTAGCAGTTTTCGCCGGTGGAAAATACTTTAGGAGAAACTTTTCTGCCATAGCGTTCCATGTTGTGATAGTCCCCTTTGGTAAAGTATTTAACCATTGGTTTGCCCGTCCCCGAAGGGAAAATGGGAACAAGCATAGGCGAATAGCATCACCGGAGACCCCATTGATTTTGAAAGTATCACAAATCTCAAGGAAATTGCAATGTGATTGTTGGGATCTTCATCCCATAGGCCGTCAAATTGAACAAGTTGTTGCAACATTTGATTGATGTTGGGTTTAATTTCAAGTTGTTGGCGGCAATGATGGGCCTCACGATGCTTGATGTTGTGCCATCCATTGATGGCTTGGCATAGTCGTACATCATTCTTTGTGGTTCTTCCGCCATAATAACAAAGTCTTTGTTATTGCTTTCATCTATGTCTTATTCGTACCCGTGTCAAGACTTCCTCCGTATTTGCGTCATTAGGAAAATTTATGTTTAGATTTTGATGATACCATATACAACTTAGATTAGGAAGTTGGCACCCCATTTTCTATGTATTCATCTTCTAATAGATAGGGTTGAATAAGTTGAGTTGAGTCGCCTAAGATGAAGATTACTAGAGTCAATCAAGAATGAAAGAAGACCCAATCGTGTGTCACCGTGTGTGAACCCAAGTAAAGGATCAGTCAAGTGGCAGAAAAGTTGTCTCAGTCAGCTGACTGACAGCTAAGCCATTCCATAATGATTGGAATAGCATGTCAAAGGGGTATGCAACAGACAATACTTAAAGAAAGCTGAAAGAGATATGTTGTCAACACAAGTCAAGGTTTTGCTGGAAATAGGCATGTGTCAGGCTACCAGTAATAAAGTTGTTTTACTGAAAGAGTGCAAAAAGTAAGGAACCAATGGGATGTACCTGAAAACCTGCAGAGACTAAAGAAAGGTTGCAGAGCTTTGAATTCATGGTACGATCCTCATTAATGCTTTGCAAGACAAGATAAGCCAACAACCTACGAGTGAGATTTGAAATGTGTGTCTATCGGACATAATTTCGAATCTACACTGTAAAAGACTGATGAAGCAAGTGGGAGAAGGTAACCCGGACCAATTTTATAAGACTATCAAGCATTCAAGCAAGCAAAAACCCGCAAACACTATATTCAAAAGAACTCAATCCAACACACTCAGTGAATGAAAGATTACTTCACCAGTTGAAGAGAAAAATTATGTTTAAAAAACAAAGGGGTCTACTCTCCAAGGTTTGAAGGAGAAGTAGTAAGGTTCAAGTTCGAACCAAAAGCTTTGGGCTCGTTGGAAGGCTGTGTGATCAATTCCAAGAGTTCGAAGGAGCTGAAGTAGCAAGACAACTGTTTTGTGAAGAAGCTGAGTCCTAGAAGCAGTTAGTTGTATGATCAAGGCTGACTCGGACTGTTGAACGCTTTGTAACTAAGATCTTGTTACATAGTGGATTCCTCCAGGAGTTGGAGAACAGTGGATTAGAGGAATTACCCCATCCTCGAACCACTATAAAAATTGCTTGTGTCTTATTTACTTACAGCACTTTCATTTCTTGCATATCTTTCATATCTGTTGTTAAGTTATAATTGATGAACTCAACTGATAATAACTATTGCTAAAACAAGTGTTGAAAAACAAGTTTAAAACAACAAGGGTGAAAAGTCTTCCGCTGAACAAAAACCAAATCAACTGCTATTTTAAGTGTTAGCTAATACCAGCTGAGTTATACTATCAACAGCTCAGTCGAGTCTATTGAGTGGGTAACTTTGCTGAGTAAGCCAACCAAGCTGTCCTTCAAGGGCTAAGCTGATTTGTGTTAACTCTTAAAATATTTAAAAGGGACTAAATCGAAAATTTGGTAAGGTTTATTCAAACCCCCCTTCTAAACCTTACTACTCACCCCTCGGGACCTACAAGTGGTATCAAAGCGGTTGGTTCATTGAGCCTTCCGCACTGGTTATTGAACTAGATCTCAGTCTTTTCAAATGAATCAACACTTGAGTTTTTAAAGCTTTTATTTCAAAAGCAAAGTTATTATCATAGAAGAAAATCTAACTCGTATTCCAATGTGTACTGTGGAAGAGTTTGATGACTGGAAAATTTGTATGCAGGCTCATCTATCAGCCCTGCACGATGAGATGTGGTTAGTGATTGAGGATGGGCCACTACAAATTCTAAAGGTTAACACTACTGCAAGAAGAGCACCTCCTGCTGAAGGAGAGGATGTTGCAGCAGAGCCCAGACCTACTATGGTTGAAAAGCCTCATTGTGAATGGACCAACGAAGATAGAAAGAGATACAATCTTGACAATGTTTCCAAGCACATTCTTTATAAAACCTTGGATAAGGCTATGTTTAATAAAGTCAAATCTTGCAAATCATTGCCCAATGAAATTTGGGAAATACTTACTTTGACCTGTGAAGGATCTGACCAAATCAAAGAAAACAAATTAATCAGTGATCCAAAAATTTGAAAATTTTAAAATGATTGCATGTGAAAGTCGGATCAGCTGGATGTCAGATTTACAGAAATCACCAATGAGCTTTCAGCTCTGGGAAAAGAGTACACACATAAGGAGATGTGTATGAAGATTCTAAGGTCTCTCCCAGCTAAGTGGGAAATAAAGGTCATGGCCTTGAGACATTCCATGGACCTCTCCAAAATATCAAAATATGAACTATTCTCTGATCTCAAAACATATGAGTTTGAGCTGAGAAGAAAGGAACAAGAAGAGACGATTGTGCCCAAGACATCTGTACTTATGGCCAGTGAAGGAAAGAAAGTTGAGCCAAAGGAGACAATAGACCAGGAGGAGATTGCCCTGATGGTAAAAAGGTTCAACAAGTTCTTTAATAAGAACTACAAAAAGAACAAAGGTGAATCCTCTAGAAGACACTCAACACCCTCCAAAGCAAGGGAGGACAGGCCACCCAAGAGAGCTGAATATCAGAGAGTTGATAATCAGAGGACTGATAGAGCTGACTTGCAGAGATCTGAGAATCTGTGTTGGAACTGCAGACAACTAGGACAATTTGCTATTGACTGTTCTTATCCACCAGTCAACAAATACATAAATGAAGAGGATAGAAAGGTCTTCAGAGAAAGGAGACAAGAAAAAAGAAAGCCATGTTGGCTACTGAGACTGCTGAGATAGCCAAGTGCAAGGAACCAGCAGACTCAGATAGTAGTGAAGCAGACTACTCAAGTGATACAGAGGAAGAGGCTATGATCTGCCTCATGGACAAGGAAAAAGATTCAAAAGATCAAGAAGATGAGGTACACTCTAACTCATCCCATTCAGATTCTAGTGATAGTGATTGTGACACAAACACTTCCTCACCCACAGATCTTTATGATTCAATTGGCAAAATGATGAAAGATTTTGAGCACATCAAAACCTCACACACACTATTAAATGAGGAAAATTGCCAGCTTAAATGCCAAAACTCACAGATGACTAATGAGTTGAGTACTCTAAGTCACATAGCTGATGAGAACACAAAGCTGAAGACTGAAATTGCCAAGATCCGAGCAGACTTAGCTGCTATAGAAAAGAGGGAAAAAGATATTAAAAATGTGATTGCTTCATTCACTAAGGCATCTAAATCATTGGATGAACTCATAATGACTCAGAAAGAAAGTGGGGACAAGATAGACATAGGATTCAATTCCTTTGTGCATGCCCAAGTTCCAAGAGTGATTATGGAAAAAGGATCCTCAAGCAATGAAGGAATCCAAAAATCCAAAACACCATATGTTGCACCAACATCCACTCAAAATAAAATCACAACCATAATGGCCTTAGATATAAGGGAAAAGGCAAGATGCCAGTTGAATATGCTGACAGGACAGCTGAAACAAAATTCAGAAAAGGTCCATCAGCAGACTCCAAACAGGAAATACTCTATGAACGCTAAACAGAGCTCCCAAAAACCCCAGAGACTTCAGCAAAGAAAATCATATGATGGGAATGGTAGAAACTATCCAAGCTAAGCTGATTGGAATAACCAAATGAGATATCAGCCAAGACCTATGGGACATAAGCCAAAGTGGCAAAGACCTCAACCTCATCATAGGTCATTCCCAAGGCAAAAGAGCTATTATCAACACACATATGCACCCAGGCACAAAACCCAACAAGCACAGAAATTCCACTATTACCCTAATAAAGCAAATCCTCAAACAAACACACATGCATACAGACAAAAGAGGCAGCTGTATGATCCTAAAATCCCCAAGCAATTTGCTAATGTGCATTATGATTATAGAACTGATAGATGGAAACCTCTTAGACTCAGATCATCTAGCTATAGGTTGGTTGGAACATCTTATAGCACTAACCCCTCAGGACCCAGGTAAGTATGGGTACCTAAAAACTAATTTCCTTAATTGCGGGTTCAGGGAACAACTGAGTGCCAAGGAACCTGGTACTTGGATAGTGGTTGTTCCAAACATATGACAGGAAACAAGAGAAACATGTCAAAATTCAAGGAAATCAAAGGTGCAAAAGTCATATTTGGAGGAAATGAAGCTCCAGGGAAAATCAAAGGCACATGATCCATAAGGAAAAATGGATTGGAAATCACAGATGTTGCATATGTTGAAGGCCTTAACTTTAATCTGTTGAGCATCAGCCAACTCTGTGACAAAGGCTACAATGTGGGATTCAACATGGGAGTTTGTCAAATCAAGGATGCTGAATCAATTGAAATTATGCTTCAAGGAACAAGGCAAAAGAACATGTATGTAGTGGACTGGTCAACCGCTACACCAAGCACATGTCTGCTAACAAAGAGTACAACAGAATCAAGTTGGTTGTGGCATAAGAAGCTGAGTCATTTGAACTTCAAGACAATCAACAAGCTTGCAAGGAGTCATCTTGTAGAAGGATTGTCTGACTCAGTGTACAAGAAATAAATCATTTGTGATGCATGTCAGATGAGAAAGCAAATCAAATCATCCTTCAAGGACAAGCCAAGTCCTTCTTCAACAAGGATATCGCATCTATTGCATATGGATCTATTTGGTCCTATTGAACCAAAGCATCATAGAAAAGAAATACACCTTAGTGGTGGTGGATGATTATTCAAGATATGGACTATTTTCATGTGTAAAAAGAAAGAAACATTGCAGAGATTGCCTCAGCTGATGAGAAGAGTTCAAAATGAGATGAGTCAAACCATTATTAATATAAGGTTCGATGAGGAACCGAGTTTGTCAATGGGATTATAACTCGATTGTATTGAAAATGGTATTGGTCATGAGTTGTCATTTTGCAAGAACTCCACAGTGAGAATGGAGTAAAGCTGAAAAAAGAAGAACTCTCAAGGAAGTTCGTAAGGACAATGTTTGCTAAAAGCTTCGGATTACTAAGAGATTTTGGGTCAAGCCATCAACACTGCTTGCTACACTCAGAATAGGTGTATGATAAACAGGCAATTGTCCAAAACTCCCTATGAAATTTGGACAGGGAGGAAGCCAAATGTTGGATACTTTAAGATCTTTGGATATAAGTGCTTCATCCACAATAATGGTAAGGGCAACTTAAAAGCTTTTGATGTTAAAGCTAATGAATGTATCTTTTTGGGATACTCGGTGAGAGTAAAGCTTATAGAGTGATAAACAAGGGGACTATGGTCACGAAGAGTCTATCCATATGTTTTTTAATAAACCAATGTGAATGGAGAATACATAGATGAGTTATCTGAGAAGAAGAATCAGCCAACTATGCAGAAGAGTCCCTATGCTGAAGCAGATGTAAGAGCACTCAACCCCGATGAAGATGAGATAGTTGAATCTCAAAGATAGGTGGAAGGTCTGTGACTAAATGATGATGAAGAAGTTGTTCAAGACAATTTATTTGCAAGATGGCCGAATCCAGCAGACATGCTCAACCATATGTGAGATGGTGAAAAACCACCCACTGAATTAGTTATTGGAAATGTTAGAGATGGAGTTAGAACCGGATCGAGCTCAACATGAAGCCATGTTTACTTGTTTCATTTCCCGATAGAACCCAAAGATGTGTCTCAAGCATTGGATGACACACATTGTATTCAAAGGCTATCTGAGGAAGATGAATCGGTTTGAAAGGAACAAAGTTTGGGAATTGGTTCAAAGGCCTACCCACCAAAATATTATTGGTACTAAGTGGGTATTTAGAAACAAGATGAATGAGGAAGGATCTGTTGTAAGAAACAAAGTATGATTGGTAGCCAAAGGGTATTACGAAGAGGAAGGTATAGATTTTGATGAAACCTTTGCTCCTGTTGCTAGATTGGAAGCAATAAGGATGTTTCTTACTTATGCTGCTCACAATAACTTCACTTTATATCAAATGGATGTGAAGAGTGCATTTTTGAATGGACTTTTGGAAGAAAAAGTCTATGTTGAGCAACCTCCAGGTTTTGAGCAGAAAACTATTGGAGATAAAGTCCACAAGCTCAAGAAAGCACTGTATGGATCGAAACAAACACCAAGAGCTTGGTATGACACATTGCCTTAGTTTCTAATTGACAATAGATTCACCAAAGGCAAAGTTGATAGAACACTCTTCAGAATTAGAGATGAGGAGAGTATATTGCTTGTTCAAATTTATGTGGATGACATCATATTTGGATCCAAAAATAAAGAGTTGTGTGACAAGTTTTCAAACCTCATGCAAGGGAAGTTTGAAATGAGCATGATGGGAGAGCTGTCTTTCTTCCTAGGTCTTCAAGTCAAGCAATTGAAGGATGGAACCTTCATAAGTAAAACCAAATATACGGAGATTTGATGAAGAAATTTGGTATGGAAGCAAAGTCATCAGTGAAGATCCCCATGAACACATCAGTCAAGATGGATATGGATGCAGATGGCAAAGCTGTTGATCAAACCAGATATAGAGCCTTCATTGGATCATTTCTCTATTTAATAGCAAGTAGGCCAGACATCACCTTTCCTGTAGGTGTATGTGCCAGATTTCAATCTGCACCAAAAGAGAGTCACATGGCTGCAACCAAGAGAATCCTAAGGTATTTGAAAGAATGCCAAGAAGTTGGCTTATGGTATCCAAAGGATGGAGGATTCAAGCTAGTTGGTTACTCAGACTCAGACTATGCTAGATGTAGAGTGGACATGAAAAGTACATCAGGTACTTGTCAAATACTTGGAAACAGATAATTTCTTGGTTCAACAAGAAACAAAACTCAATAGCTACATCCATAGCTGAGCAGAGTACATAGCTGCAGGCATCAATTATGCCCAAGTTCTATGGATGAGGCAACAACTAAGAGATTATGATATAGAGGAAATGGAGATTCTAATTATTGTGATAACACAAGTGCTATTGCGATTACTCAGAATCCAGTATTGCATTCAAGAACAAAACACATTGATGTCAGGTATCATTTCATAAGAGATCATGTTGAAAAGAAAGACATCACATTGGAATACATCTCAACTAATAAGCAGTTAGCTGACATATTCACTAAACCATTATGTGAATCAAGATTTGAAGAGCTTAAGAATGAGCTAGGTTTGATTAAGCTGAGTTAGGAGACTCAGAAGACTCAATCAGCAGAGTTAAGAAGAGAGAAATGGAAATCACCAAAATTTCATTTTCCAGCCAAATGAAACAGCCAAGACGGGAAATCAGTTGTATCAAGTTAGCTGACAGCTGAGTGATCATCATGTGAAGAGAGAAGCAGAGTCAAGTCACTTCTGGAAGATAGCTGAGTTATTTATGAGATAAGTGACAAAATGAAGTCGTTTTCTGTGAGCGGGAATATTTTTGGGCATTACGCCAGCGTAATAATGGTGTCAGAATAAAGCCTGTACACATTTAGCCTATGATTGGATATAAATGATGTTGCATTTAATGCAGGGAAATTAATGCGGTTTCAAGCTTTTAATCTCAACCGTTGATCTTGATCAACCTTTTCAAATTCCAAAAAAATAAACGTCCCCTCACGTCCCTTACATACCAAAATTCAATTTTTTCTCTGCTCACAAAACACTCATATCTCACAAGCAAGTTCAAGTTTTTCTCTGCAACCAAAGCAAAACCCTAGTTCTTACAGCGTCCGATATACAAGTTTTTCACCAATCATTTTTGAGAAATGGCTACTAACTACGATTTTGTTAAGATGGCTGAGAAGATCCACTATGGTTCTGTGGACTTGAAGGTTTGGTGAAACAGGGAGTTAACAAAGCTCTAGCCCGGAAGATTTTGCGAAGTTAGAGAAATCTGGTCTCTAAGGATTTCCAACCATGGAATTCTCGCACACATACGTTGAAGAGGTAGCAATGTTCTATGTGAACATTGAGGTTCACGATGTAGAGATAAGGTTGTTTGTCCACAGGAAAGACATCAAAATTACTGTTGTGGACTTAGCTGCTCATTACCACCTTCCTTCAAGTGGGATGAAGGATATTTTTGAGAAAGATGTGAACCTGGCTGCAACATGAAAGGAGATCGACAAGCCAGAATCTGCTGCTAAGGTTGTTTACATAGCCAAGAAGTCATTGATCAAGGACGACTATCACAAATTGATGGATATCGTGTCCAAATGCATGGACATGAAATTTGGTAGCTTCAATCAGCTGTCTCGGACAAAACTGACTGTCATGGCTGCTATCATGGAAGAGAAGAAAGTGAACTGGGCTGAGTTCATCTTCAACCGAATCTGCCAGAATGTCATGAACAAGACCGTAAACGATGATGGTTTGTTCATGAGTTCGTTGGGGTATGGCCTGGTCATTGGCCATCTAGTGGGGATTCCGCTCAGGCATGGGAAACCCTTCCATGTAAACAAGAGAATGTTCAAAGCAAACCTATTTGGTGCTCAGAGGCAAGCACATGCAAGAAGTGCTGACACAGCGAAGGTGAGTCAGATGATCCTGTCCCCGAGGGCACTGCTGCAACCATCACAGCTCCTTCTCCAAAGCCTATTCAAAAGAAGAAGAGAGTTGTTGTAGCAAAGCAAGCACATGTCCCTACAGCCGTTAAAAAGCAAGCACCTGCTCCTGCAGCCGTCCCAGAAACTGCACCTGCCCCAGCAGCCGAGACTGAGAAGGAACCTCTTGTACCTTCTCCAGTCGTGAAGAAGAAGCACACTGCTATGCCAAGGAAAGCATATGCGTCAAAGAAGCTAAAGACTGGCGAAAAGGCTTTTGCTTTTGATGAGCTTGAGGATGTGGAGCCCGAAGTTCCTTTGGTTCCAACCAAAAGGAGGCGACTGGTAAAGTGCTCGGACTTGGAAAAGCCAACTGAGTCTAGCACTGGGCCAGTGAAAGAGACTGTTGAAGTCGAAAAGCAGCAGTCTAAGAAAATAGAGGGTGGTGAGAAAATCACCACGGAAGTTGAGAACCCTACTAATGAAAGCGGTGATGAAAGGAGACAATGTTTGTGAGACAAATTGAAGAACAAGAAGGCGACACGGTGACGATCACCAAGAGTGAGTTGTTATGTCCCCTCAAACAGATGCTAGAACGATTGAGGAGAAACAGGCTCCCCTTGTGCCTATCCAGGAGGAGGACGATGATCTCGAAATATTGTCCCCTGTCTACCCTGACTTACAAGAAAGCTTGAGGATCTGGAGGCATTGGAAGTTGAGCTATGCTAGAGATCAACTTTAGAGTCCCGAATTGATTGAGGAAGAAGAAGAGCTTCTAAGCTTCTTGGGAAACATCTCAGTTAGCTCCGCCCTTAATCTGATCTGTGCACATCTATCCTTTATGAAAAGAAGGACGAAAAGAAGCTAAGATCTATTGAGAAGGCCAAGAATGTCGAAGAGTCGAAGAAGCCTCATTCTTGTGCCTTCACAGATGCACCCGAATATGACTTGGAACCGGTGAGAGCAAATGATAGTGATGTTGAGGAAATTGATCCCGATGTTGTAGTCGAGAAAGTCAATTCGTGCAAGCAATAAGGAATCGAAGAGATGCACGAGCAACTCATAATAAGGGGCTCTGGAGAATCTTCATCTGTCATGATTACTCCTAGCCAAGACATAATGGAGATGGTGAGAAACATTCAGTCTACCACATCTCATGTGCACTCAGAGGATGACAATTCCAAGAATGTTTGCGATGAAGCTAAGGAAGGTGATGTGGAGGGCACCTTAGCCAAGCCACGCCCTAAAGAAGGTGTTGAGACACCTGCCCTAATGACTGATCACTCACATGGACAAACAACCGTGTCTCATGTTTTGAGTGACCCCACTTCTCGAGACTGGTGGTGCACCACCGAGGTGGGGGGGAAACTCAGACCACCACAGCCAGGTCGGAGGAGGCTGTGGGAGACCAATCACAAAAGGAGTTAGGAGGCGAGGAGAAACTTTAACAGAACAACAGACTAAGGTTGATGAAGCCCGGATAGTTCCGACTGTCTCAGTTGAAACTTCAGCTGCCATGCAGGCCGATGAAGCTGCTGATGCATCCAAGACAAAGGATGGTAGTGAGGCCATGGGAGTTAAGACTCTTGGCCATGAAAGTGCAATCCAAGGAGTTGAGACTCTGAAGGATGCCACCGAAGACCCTAAAGTAGCTCCATCTACTAAAGGGATATCTGCTGAAGACCCTGCTGCAGTTGAGACTGCAAAGGGAATGCACAAGGCCCATTAGCAGTTGAGACTGCTGAGGGTAGTGAAGGCCTAGAGGAGGTTGAGACTTCCCTAGGAAAGAAAGTCGTGGACGAAGTGCCTGGCCCTCATGAACAAATCACTGAAGAAGAGGAGATTAGTGTTTTTCACGACTCCCAGGAGAACGTAGATGTTGAGTTCTTGGGAACTGATGATGAAGTTGAGTCCAACCCTAATGAAAAATCAATCGAGGACACGACTGCGAGGAGGCACGAGGCAAATAGGAGGCAAGCGAGTGAAAAGGCTACTCCTATGAACTTTACAATGGTTGATGGCCCACCCCAATGGTGCCATCACCCTCCAATGACGATTTGTTAAGTCACCGAGGACAGACCATTCAAAAAGAAGATACAACTAATATCGAGGAAGCTTTTAAGACAGTGAGGATCGGTCGGCTCCATGCAGACTAACATAACTACACAAGATCGAGTAATATTTGAGGCAGTGAGGCACATAGAGAAGGAAATCTACGAAAGAAAAAGGAAAAGCTTCATAGGTCGAGGACGTGGAAATTCCTATTTTTCCTGAAGATTTGTTTGATGAATACTTTCCCTTCGAGGCACATGTGCCTTTCGAAGAAGAGTCAGCTACGGAGCGTGCCAGATATACCATCTAAGTCTCTCCTGAAGAACTTAGAACTCGATTGATACAACTATCGTCTTGATTAGATTCGACTTTGATCTTTGCATGGCGGAGGAGCGATCTGGCGATCCCCGACTTTTATAAAGCTTTCAAAGCCATCGTGCGAGAGATAGAACATATGGAGCATGGATTTGCAACATTAGACCAACGACTAGACAACCGCGATGCCAACATCACTGGAGATATTCGAGGAATAGTTTTGAGAATAAGAGAATGGATCGGGCAGACAAAGGCATTAAGGCGTGAGCAGTTCACTTACTTCAAGTCCTTATTCGCAAAAATGGTGATCTGGAGCTCAGACAACGCCAAGTTCCAATAGCGCCAGAGGGACCACATGTTTAGTATGGATCAATCTCATATAAGTGACATGAAGTTGCTCAAGGCTCAACATAAGAGGATGGAGGCCAATATAGAACAACAAATAAAGGTGCTCCAAACTGAAATGAAGCTGATGGCAGCTGAGACAATAGCTCTGAGATCCGAATTCCGAGCAGCACACTCCATGACTCACGACATGCAGGATATGACAAATAGTAAGATTGATCTACTCCTAAGTGGAGTATTCCCTCAGTTGGCTCTACCCCTTGGTGATGATCCCAAAAAGGGGAAGAAGAAAGTAAAGAACAACAAAGGAGTGATAACGTTGGAAAGAAAGGGGAAGCAAGCAAGGGAAAAGGCAGTGAAATGAAGAAGCCACCCTTGAAAATCATGTTTGCTAAGACCCCACAGCAAGGTGAAGTGGCCTCCATTCTCAGCAAACTACCGAAAGAACTATCCTTAGACGACAAAGCTGATTTGGCTTTCAAACAGTCAAGACAAGCCATTGAAGCTGAATTCAAGAAGGTAGCTGAGAAGCACTCCGGACAAATCAAAGACATAAAAGCAAGGTTCGAAGGCCCCCCAGCTAGATTGTTGAAAGATTCCCCAGCTGCAAGACCCCCTCGAGAAATCATGATGCTTGATGCAGGATCTGAACCTAGATCACTAGAGGAGTTTCAAACTTTAGCTGCAGAAGATTACTTCAAAAACATGACTCTACCCCAAGCGTGGAACTTGTATTGGGAGAAAGGACTCGACTTATGCAAATAAGCTGAGAGGCAACAGAGTTCAAGCGATCGTGACGGGAAAACACCATACAAGACACTCCTAGAGGAGCGAGTCATGCATCGAGAAGGGGAAGGTTTAGAAGTAGTGGAAGAGGCAGAGGTACTCCATCACATCCAAGACCCACAGACGTAATATATGTTGATCCACAGAAGAAGGGAGTCAACTACTGGGTTGGGTACGACACTCTTGCTAATATTCAAGTGGAGAAAAAGAACGAAGAGGCTAGAAGAAGACAAGAAGCAGAAAATGAAAGGCTCGATCGTGAATGGGCTGAAAGGCAGAGAAGGGATGACCCTACTGCTAAACAAGCCTATGAAAAGAGGAAAAGAGTTGAAGAAGATCGGAGGAGAGCTGAAGATGAAGAGAGAAGAAAGAAGCAGTCGAGGCGTTGAAGACGGTTGAAACCCCTTCAAATGTATTTTACTTAGCTGTAAATACAAAACTTGTAAGTTTTTCAGTAAAGCCTTAAAGCTCTGATACCTATTGTAAATTGTGAACTTAGGCCTGATACATGTATACGAAATTATCATAAGCTCTGATACATTTGTATAGATAGTATAGCTCTGATACAGTATATAGGGTATACTTTGTAAACGCGTTGTAAAAGTGCATTTGTAAAGTACAAGAATGATATGTTCAATAAAATTGACATATTCTATGCATACATTCTTTGTTACTGCACTATTTACTTTGCTTTATTTATTTAAGTTTTAGCATCATCAAAAAGGGGGAAATTATTAGAAAAATTTATATTTAGATTTTGACGATACTATGTAAAACTTAGATTAGGAAGTTGGCACCACATTTTCTAAGTAATTCATCTTCTAATAGATAGGGTTGAATAAGCTTAGTTGGAGTCAGCTACGAAGATTGCTAGAGTCGACTGAAGAATGAAGAGAAGACCCAGATGTGTGTCAGCTGTGTAAAGCCAAGTAAAGGATCAGTCAAGTGGCAGAAAAGCTGTCTCAGTCAGCTGACTGACAGCTAAGTCATTCCATAATGATTGGAATAGCATGTCAAAGGGTATGCACCAGACAAGACTTGAAGAAAGCTGAAAGATATCTGTTGTCAACACAAGTCAAGGTTTTGCTAGAAATAGGCATGTGTCAGGCTGCCAGCAATAAAGTTGTTTTGCTGAAAGAGTGCCAAAAGTAAGTAACCAATGGGATGTACCTGAAAACCTGCAGAGACTAAGAAAAGGCTGCAGAGCAATGAATTCATAGTACGATCCTCATTAATGTTGCAAGACAAGACAAGCCAACAACCTACGAGTGAGATTTGAAATGTGTGTCTATCTCTTCAACGGACATAATTTCGAATCTACACTATAAAAGACTGAGGAAGCAAGTGAGAAAAGGTAACCCGAACAAAGTTTATAAGACTATCAAGCATTCAAGCAAGCAAAACCTGCAAATACTCTCAAGCTTTCAAAGATATCCTCAAGCCTATATTCGAAGGAACTCAATCCAACACACTCAGTGAAGGAAAGATTACTTCACCAGTTGAAGAGGAAAATTCCGTTTAAAGAACAAAGGGGTCTACTCTCCAAGGTTGAAAGAGAAGTAGTGAGGTTCAAGTTCGAACCAGAAGCTTTGGGCTCGTTGGAAGTGTAAGTCCAAGCGGCTACGATAATCTAGAGGGGGGGTGAATAGATTATCTCCATCTTTTCGATTTCGCCCTCTTTTTCGAACCAAATGCTCAAAGACAATAATAAAGGTGCGGAATGTAAACAACACACGTCGATTTAAAGAGGTTCAACCCACCTAGGGCCTAATCCTCTACCACCCCAAAGATATCAGGGATGGATTTCAAAAAGAAAAAGATTTTATTAATTTACCACAAATTAATACAACACCAACTTACAACAACACCTTGAAGAGCACCACACTCTTCTTCAACACCACCTTTGAGATTACCACAATCTCTTCTTGAAGATTTCCATAATCTCCAACGGCACCTTGTGAAGATTACCACAATCTTCAACCTTGAAGAATACCAAATTCTTCAACACCTCAACAAGAAGATTACCACAATCTTCTCACACCTAACACCTAGATCACCCAAGTGTGCTCTTACCACAAGAACACTCACAAGGATATCTTGTGTTGAATGATAACCCAAAAATTCAAGATTACAACTCGATAATTGATAATACAATAGAGTGCAAGTGTAATCAAGAATAGCCTAGACCTCAAGGATGTGAAAGTGAATAGCTAGGCAAATTACAACAAGAAATAAGACAATGTAGGAACAAGTGTATCTTGTTGTGTTGTAGTTTTCTCTCTTTATTGTGTTGCTTCAATTCTTCCTCTATTTATAGAAGATGTCTTGTACATGATAGGCTCCTCTTGGGGACATGAATTCTGTAAAAAATTGCAAGACAATTGAAGAAAAGAGCTGTTAGAAATCAATCCCACAAATTAAGGAAAAGATGTCCACGCACAACGGTTACATTTTTTGTCAAACTCAAGGGCGCGACGGCCGCACACAAATAGACATTTGAAAAAGAGAATATACATTTACACAGGCGACGGTCGACGTCTACCTCGACCGGTCGACCTATGCCTCAACCGGTCCCCCCTCATGGGTTTGGAAGAAAGAAAACGTTCGTTTCAATTTTTTTCCCAGTGTACCGGCCGCCCAAGGTCGGTCGTCGGCGACGGCACGGTTGCCCTATAGGGCGACCGGTTGCCACTGACCATTTTCTCGCAAACATGAAGTTTTGTTTTCCTCAACTTTCGTGCACGGGTTGCCCTATCACGATTTAGGTTGACCTCAAAACCAAAGTGTTGTCCAATTTTATATCGAAAATAAACTTCAAGAAATACTCCGAAAAATAGTGAAAACATTTTAGACCGATCGGGAGTATTAGGACAACATTTAGAAACATAGTTTCAATGTAAAAACCCATTGACATAAAATCCTTAAATGTGTTGTCCAATATGGTCGAAAATAAACTTGAGGAAATACTCCGGAAAATATTAAAACCATTTTAAATCATTTAGGAGTATTTGGACAACCTTTAAAAACATTGTTTTGGTATAAAAACAAAATCATGATAAAACCATTTATCAAACAATCTCCCCCTTTTTGATGATTACAAACCAAAACAATTTTAATGAGGTCGATTTTGAAAACAAAACAATTTTACCGGTTAAAGAGAACTGTCCGTTGTGAGCGACAACATTCCATGCAATAAAAACACAAGGATGGGAGTAGAGATATTCAAACACATATAGCAAATGCTCCCCCTATCAACATGCACAACAAGAGTTATATAGAAGCAACTTAAACATAAGCTAAAATATTAGCTTTTCGATATTGAGCTTAAGTATCAATAACTTAAAAGCTCCCCCTGTCAAAGAGACATCATTAGAAACATATATAAGTCCATACTACAACCAATGGACCATGATTCATATATAACCATAATGCACCAAGTGGACTAAATATGATCCACAACTTATGGCTTTATGAAGCCATAGCTTGTAGCTTCTTTTTGTTAAGCTTATCTTAGCTTCTTGTTAAGCTTATCTTAGCTTCTTTGAGCTAAAGAGCTTATAACATGTTTCTCCCCCTTTGGAATCATCAAAAAGAATGTTAGCACGATAAATACATCATATATTCATATCAAATTGCGCAACTAAACCGATGTACCGAGCTATTTGAACATTGAAGCTTATAAACCAAATAGGAGGGAAAAGTCGAATCATATGACTTGAAGAAGCTTATGAAAACTCATTTGATAAGCAAAGCATGATCTCCATAAATGTATAAGACTTTTGAAATCGAGAGAATCATGTAGGTGATGAATTTTTCATTGAAACGTTTTATCGAACACTTGGCGGGCGTCAAAAGTTGAAAAAGAATATATATAGCCCTTGTAAAGAAATCAAGCCCAGTTTTTTTTATCACCAAATGAAATTTAATAAATATCATTCATCAACAATCAATAAGCTCATCACAAACATATACTAATTTCATCAAGATAGTACATATATGCCAAGTTCTCAGGGGTTCAACCCAATTGAGATTAAGGAAGTAGAATTCTTACCATTTGATCGGTAAAGACGAGCAATGATGATGATAACCGAGCTAGGTAGTCCCCAAAATATATAATTCATGCATCAAAACTCATTTGAAGTGAATTGTGTGTGAAATTTGCGAAAGGGGACGAAAAATGGCCAAAATATGTTAGAGTTGCGAATCGTCAAGACAGAACCATTTTTATCCAATATTTTGCTTAGCGGACGGTCGTGGTTGAGGGCGACGGCCGCGTTGAGGGCGACGGTTGCCCTCAACCCTTCAATTTCATTGTCTGTCGTCAGCTTTTTCCAAAAATCGAATTTTCAACCAAAAATCCGATTTTTCGCCCATAAGTTTTAAAACGTGTAAAATGCAAACGTAAGCTTCATTCAATATGCATTATGTCATAATCAAGCTCGAAATGAGATAAAATACTCGGCGGTAAATGAACAAATGTCATGAGTTATCCTTGAGATGGAATTAAACACATCTCAAGTTTTTGTTAAAAACGCAATCCCTTAGAAAGTTTTTCGAATCTCAATATGTTTAGTTCGATTATGACGAACTATATTTTGAATAATTTTCATAGGACTTGTTATCCCGAAAAATAAGAACATTTTAAAGCTTTGGATACAACAAGTCATAAGAAGAAGTGCCTTTCAAATATTTGAAAATTTCTTTTAACGGCACTTTAATGAGATTCGTTGGGATAATTTTTGAAGTCGATCATATAGACATAAGGCATATGGAATGTCGAGTCTATAGAAATAATACAGGAAAACATACCTCGAATTTGTTTGTCAACCGACATGCCTTTCTCAACCTTTGTCAATCTCTTCATTGGTAGCCATAGAGGTTGAGATGATTCTTCCTTCTTCAATGCCTAACTCCTTCAAGAGTTCTTTTGAAATGTAACCATCTACTTGGCATTGAATGATTTGAAGTCCAAGCGAGAAATTGAGCTCCCCCATCATGCTCATTTCAAGTACACCTTGCATCAACTTGGAAAAATATCTTGCACAAATATTCATTAGTAGTACCAAATATATTCTCATAAATATGCACAAGTTTAAACAATATTGCCCTTTTTCACAAACAAAGAGAGTAGTATCAACTTTACCTTTTGTAGAATCATTTAGCAAAAATAGCTAAGTCTATCATACCATACACGGGGTACTTGTTTTAAACCATACAAGGCCTTAAAAACAATCATTTGGCCTAGAAAAATTTTAAACCCCGGAGGTTGTTTTACATAGACTTCTTCTTGAATAAAACCATTTAGAAATTTGGATTTAACATCCATTTGGTAAAGCTTGAAATTTTCTTAAAACAAGAATGGGCAAGTAAAATGCAAATAGCTACAAAATGTGCTATGAGTGCAAATGTTACATCAAAATTGATTACCTTCTTCTTGAAAATACCTTCGAGCTACTAACCTCGCCTTAGTTCGACCAATGTTGCCTTGGTCATCGAGTTTGTTCCGGAATACCCTTTTTATCTTCTTCATCACTATCATCATAGGGCATCCAATTGATCTAAGGTGTTCATAATAGAACATTTACATCCAAATATTTGGAGTACTTCATTTCTCATCTACACAACTTAACAAACTCATTAACGGCATCGCTTATACAAGAAAAAATAGCCCAAGTGTAAAAACATGCTTCAATCATCAATCACAAAATTTCTTGCAAAAAGAGCATAGTAGGAATAGACACTATATATATATATATAGATCATGAAGCAAGAAACACATACTATGCATTTAGAATATCATCAAGAGTCTAATAAATCATGCAAGTTCAAATAAGCTTAAGAAAGCTACAAAAGGTCTCTTTTGAAATTTGAGAATCCGATAGCATATAATTGAGACCTCATTTAAAAGAAGTATTTGAACAAAAGTTGACAAAGCAAATATGTGCAATCAAATATCGAATAGTGCCTTTAAAAAAAAAAAAAAAAAAAATCTAAAAATCCTCTTAATGGCACTTGTATGAAATACTATGAAAAACAAGCACATAGGCACATGGCAATACATATATCGAGTCTATAAGAGTAAGAATAACACAAGTAAACGTACCTCGATAATTTATGCCTTTCTTGACAAATAATGACGTAAATGGCCATTTGTGAAAATATGTAAATCCTACACAATACTTAAAACAAATCTAACACAAATCATAAAAAGTGTAGGCTAAGAGATATCGCAAGTAAGCTCATGCCATAAAAATCCATAGGAGATGATAACACACTCTAGTCAATTACGCTATTTCAATGGGTTGTGTCATTCCCATTGTTGATGATATCTTCCCCTTGAGAAGTCACTTTGTTGATGATGACTTCTTTGATTACTCCATTTCCAAGGTTTGTTGCCTTCCCATTGTTGAAAGTCTCTTCTTCTTTGAAAATCATCTTGTTGATGATATCTTTGCCATTTCCAAGGATTGTGTTCTTCCCATTTTTGAGTATATTCTCTTCTTGGAAATTTGCTTTGTTGAAAATAGTTTCTTCTTCTTTGATCAAATGAAACGGTCATTTGATGTCTTCTTGGCGGTATAAATTTTCTTCGATCATTATTTCACGAGTACCTAATAGGACATTATTTCGTGGTACCCTTATGTGTTTGGATCCTCTCGGGATTAGTCTTGAGACTTTTAAGTCTCCAACAATAATTAGAGTTATTTCTAGCTCGACAAGAATTAGCCGTATGACCCTTTTTACCGCAATAAAAACAAGTAATAATTCTAGGAGCATAATGACCAACATGCTTAGAGACTTGATTCTTTTTCATATGATTGACAACATTAAACTTATGATCAAGTTCTAGTTTGAATTATCACAATAATCAACAATTTCATCGGTACTCAAGTTGGATTTAGATAAATCCTCTTTCATGCAATTAATATCCTCAACAAGAGTACTATTTTCTTTTTCAAGGTTTCTAACCTTGTCAAGTGTGGTGGTGTGAGCACATGATAGTGATTCATAGGAAGTAAATAAACTATCCTTTTCATTTTTCAAAACATTGAATTCCTTTTTCAAATTTTTGTATTTAACAAGCAAGCTTTGGAATTCATTTTGAAGTTCATCATAATCATTTTGCAAATCACTATAATCATTATCATAGGAAGTAGAGGGTTTAGAACTTACCTCGTTTTTTCTTCGATGCCTATGAGGCATTGTTCAACTTCTTCATCATGGGAGGTTGTAGAAGGCTTATCCCATGATGTTGGATTTGATGTTGTATCCATTTGTGAAGTAGATGTTTTTGAGTTGCTCCTTTCATTTGCATATACTTCATAGATGGCTTCTAATTTTGCCATACTTCATGTGTCGATCGAATACCTACAACATGATCAAATTCCAAAGTGGTAAGTGAACAATGTAAAATATTAAGAGCTTTACCATTTAAAGAGATGATTTTCTTCTCTTCATCATTGAGCTTTTGAAGCCTTTTGAGGTGTGTGGTGTATCTTTCATCGGAATGGATTCTCCATTAAAGACGGTGTTCCAAATGTCGAACCCGCAACCTTGTAAGTAGCATTCCATTCTTTCTTTCCAAAATATAAAATTTTTGGAATCAAACCGAGGTGGCTTGGTGGTGGAGGTGTTTAGGAAAAATGAGCTTCGAGCGTAGCCGACGATCGTTTCTCTTCACTCGCGATTTGAAACGAGCTTGCCAAAGAGTTTGGCTTTGATACCACTTGTAAGTCAAGCGGCTACGATAATCTAGAGGGGGTGAATAGATTATCTCCATCTTTCGATTTCGCCCTCTTTTTCGAACCAAATGCTCAAAGACAATAATAAAGGTGCGGAATGTAAACAACACGTCGATTTAAAGAGGTTCAACCCACCTAGGGCCTAATCCTCTACCACCCCAAAGTATATCCAGGGATGGATTTCAAAAAGAAAAAGATTTTATTAATTTACCACAAATTAATACAACACCAACTTACAACAACACCTTGAATAGCACCACACTCTTCTTCAACACCACCTTTGAGATTACCACAATCTCTTCTTGAAGATTTCCATAATCTCCAACGGCACCTTGTGAAGATTACCACAATCTTCAACCTTGAAGAATACCAAATTCTTCAACACCTCAACAAGAAGATTACCACAATCTTCTCACACCTAACACCTAGATCACCCAAGTGTGCTCTTACCACAAGAACACTCACAAGGATATCTTGTGTTGAATGATAACCCAAAAATTCAAGATTACAACTCGATAATTGATAATACAATAGAGTGCAAGTGTAATCAAGAATAGCCTAGACCTCAAGGATGTGAAAGTGAATAGCTAGGCAAATTACAACAAGAAATAAGACAATGTAGGAACAAGTGTATTCTTGAGTGTATCTTGTTGTGTTGTAGTTTTCTCTCTTATTGTGTTGCTTCAATTCTTCCTCTATTTATAGAAGATGTCTTGTACATGATAGGCTCCTCTTGGGGACATGAATTTCGTAAAAATTGCAAGACAATTGAAGAAAAGAGCTGTTAGAAATCAATCCCACAAATTAAGGAAAAGATGTCTTGCGCAGTTACATTTTTTTTGTCAAACTCAAGGCGACCGATGTCGCATACAAATAGACGTTTGAAAAAGAGAATATACATTTACACAGGCGGCCGTCGGTCGACGTCTACCTCGACCGGTCGACCTATGCCTCAACCGGTCCCCCTCATGGGTTTGAAGAAAGAAAACGTTACATTTCAATTTTTTCTCCCAGTGCAGGCCCCAAGGGTCGACGGCCGACGGTCGGCGGACCGGTTGCCCTATAGGGTGACGGTTGCCTGACCATTTTCTCGCAAACATGAAGTTTTCTGTTTTCCTCAACTTTGCACGGGTTGCCCTATCTGGCTGACGGTTGACCTCAAAACCAAAGTGTTGTCCAATTTTATATCGAAAATAAACTTCAAGAAATACTCCGGAAAATAGTGAAAACATTTTAGACCGATCGGGAGTATTAGGACAACATTTAGAAACATAGTTTCAATGTAAAAACCCATTGACATAAAATCCTTAAATGTGTTGTCCAATATGGTCGAAAATAAACTTGAGGAAATACTCCGGAAAATATTAAAACCATTTTAAATCATTTAGGAGTATTTGGACAACCTTTAAAAACATTGTTTTGGTATAAAAACAAAATCATCAAAATCATGATAAAACCATTTATCAAACAGGAAGGTTGTGTGATCAATTACAAGAGTTCGAAGGAGCTAAAGTAGCAAGACAGCTGTTTTGTGAAGAAGCTGAGTCCCAGGAGCAGCTAGTTGTGCGATCAAGGCTGACTCGGACTGTTGAATGCTTTGTAACTAAGATCTTGTTACATATTGGATTAGAGGAATTACCCCATCCTGGAACCACTATAAAAATTCCTTGTGTATTATTTACTTACAACACTTTCATTTCTTGCATATCTTTCATATTTGTTGTTAAGTTATAATTGTTGAACTCAGTTGATAATAACTATTGCTAAAACAAGTGTTGAAAAACAAATTTAAAACAACAAGGGTGAAAAGTCTTTTTTGAACAAAAACCAAATCAATCGCTATTTTAAGTGTTAGGCGATGCAATTTGAAAGCTATACTATCAACGATTGAGTTCGATCAGTCTGCATTGAGTGGGTAACTTTGATGAGTAAGCCAACCGAGCTGACCCTCAAGGAATAAGTTGATTTGTGTTAAGTGTGAAAATATTTAAAAATGACTAAATCAAAAATTTGGTAAGGTTTATTCAACCCCCCCTTCTAAACCTTACTACTCACCCCTTGGGACCTACAACGTCACTACCGGTGACTTCTCCCTTCCCACCGCAATGACGAGTAGGCATACACTAAGGCAAGTAAAAGAAGGGAAAGTGTTAATCAAGGCCCACAAAAGATAGATAAGAAGAAAAATAATAATGAGAGAAATAAAACAAAATGACTAGATTAACAAAATAAAGTATTCATAATATCATAATCACCGGCAACGACGCCGCCCACCAAACCCACTTGTGTTTCACAAGCTCTCAAATCTCATAAATTGTGGTGTGCTATGTCTGAAGAGTTAGATGTGTTTATTCGAAATGGTACAATGGATTTAGTGTCATTGAACTCCTCTCAAAATATTATTGGTTGCAAATGGGTGTTTCGAGTCAAATGTTCTCCTAATAGTTCTATTTCCAGATACAAAGCATACTTTATGGCAAAGGGCTTTCACCAAAAACCTGGCCTTGATATACTAAAACATTCAGTCTAGTGATTAAAAGTACAACCATTCGGGTCGTTTTGGGCATTGCCATCTCACGTAGGGGTGGCCAAATGGAACCTAAACCGGGTTCCAAACCTGAATCGGAACTGTGGTTAATGGTTCAGGGAACCGTTGGCCGGTCAACGGTTCCAAGACCGAAATCGGAACCGTGTAGGTCGGTTCTAGTTCCGGTTCTTTGGTCTCAAAAAACCATGGAAGCGGCGGTTAGAACCATATGTGGAACCGTGGTGGAACCGATAATTAAAACCATCGGTTTCAAGGTTAAAACCATTGATTTTTTATTTTTTGGTTAAAAAATGCTAGAAAAAATTTTAAATATTTATAATGTTTTATATTCGTAACTACATGAGACACGTTTTAAACCAAATGTTGTAAGCAAACTATGTGAACTTTGATTTTTCTATACTCTAATAGTATATATAGACAGTTTAATATTATTATAATATTAAACACAAAACTTAATTGAATATTAAGTCCAAGTCTTTTTCTTCATTTTTCATTTCTTTTGTAACTGAAATTGATAAACCATTTTTAAAAAAAAAATCTAAAGATAAACAAACGGTTCTGGTTAAAATAGGAACCGAAACCGTGGAGGAACCGAGTTTCAAACTTGAACCAGAACCATTGGTTCTGGTTTTGGAACCAGAACTATGAGACAACAGTTCCGGTTCTGGTTCCTCTGAAATGAGGAACGGAACTGTGGTTTTGGAATCGAAACCGGCGGTTCCAGAACCGTAACCACCCCTAATCTCACAAGGTTAGCCTCTTTAGAAGCTCGATGTAAACAATACTTTTTTATAAAGACACTTGTCTGATAATGTATTCATGTCACATCCACACAACTTTGTTGATAATTCATATCCTACAATGTTTGTCATTTTAGGAATGTAATTTATTGTTTAAACAAGCTTCTCGAGCCTGGTACCATGATCTTCGTCAGCACCATCTTCAAATTGGTTTTGTTCTTTCAAAATCTGATTCGCCTTTGTTCATGTTTTAAAGTTTTTGAAGTCCCAAAATGTTAGTTTCAGTAAATGTCAGAGAAAATGTTACACCAGATGTTGTAACACTTTATAGAACATGCAGCAGAAAAAGGAACACACGAAGTAAAGTTTATCAACAAGTTATAAATAACTTGTAGAAGTGTCAATTATGACGAAATCTCTAATTGAATGTATTTGCAGTACAACTCGATCATGAAAGAATCAACTAGTCTAGTAAAACAAACTCCAACTGAGTAGATCTAATCTAATTAAACCAATTCGCCCAAAATAATATGAGAAATACTCAATTAAACTCAAAGAAAACGTGTATGGACGAAAACAAATTAACAAGACTCAAAACTGGACAAAGTGTTATTCTAGATGTTGGAGACACTTCGAACAACACTTTAGACAATGTAACTCTTTTGCACTCGATGTCTTGTTGCTTCTCTCCCGACTAATTCTCTCGTGTATTGCTCTGTCAAATTTGTGGTTCTTGGTGTAGAGAAATTGAATGGCCAGTCCTCTCTTTATATAGGAGTTGATTTCTTGAGTTCCAAGAATCCTACAAGAACATGGAAACAAAGAAAACACAAACATAGAAGGAATATGATTCTATAAGTTAGGAAAGAAGATAATATCTACAATAAGTCCTAACATATCTATATGTTCGAATCCTATTATGAGTAGGAATCCAAACTTTATCAATTTACACCATATTCCAATCTAGATACATACAAAATAAACTTTTCCATATTCATTCAAACTCTATTTTTGGAAACAAGTCTAGAAAGGCAAAACTTTAAAACTTATTTTGTAAAAACCAAAATTATTAGGAATTAAAATTCCTAACAATCTCCCCTTTTTTGCCTTTCTGGAAAAAACCAATAAAGCTCACTCAAGAATATAAATCACAACAAAAACTCCCCCTAAGTTAAAAATCCCCTGTTTCAAGTGTTAGACAAAATGTCACTGCAAATGTTAAAACATTTCCTGTACCACCTGCAAGTTAGTAGCAGAAAAAGAATATAACAAAAACGTGTGCAAGTTCCAGAGGAAATAGCCATCCTCACGAAGATCAAAAAAAAAACCATCATATCAGTTCAGAACACCACTAACTAAAACAAAGAAAAAGAAAAAATTATCCAAGTATATATGTCAATCATTAATCATCTCCCCCTCAACATTAGCATGGACTTCTTCATGAGCACCACTCGTGCTTGCACCCAGATCACCAACAATAGCCGCATCAGCTCCCCCTTCATGTGGGCTTGGAACCATATTCTCAGCCATAGGAACACTTGAACTTCCTTCTCCCCCTTTTTGTCCAGAAAGCTTGGTGAGAAGTTCCTGAAATTATGCCTTGTAAGCAACATAATAACCCAACTGCTTCTGAGCATTGAGAATTGTGGTTTGAGTAGTGGAAATAGTTTGTTGAGTAAATTGAAACTTTTGTTTAGCAAATGTGATTTGGCCCTGCAAAAATCAAGAGGAAGAGGAATAGAGCCTGCAGAAGAAGGGTTAGCAGCAGTGTCAACAGAAATGTTGGGAACATCGGGAAGAACATTTGTACGAACATCTTCCTCAGATGCTGCTTCATCATCAGAAAAGTGCAAGGGCAGGTCAACTTCCCTTTTCTTATTGTCCACGAGCTTATGAGACACATATATCATTTCAGCGAGTATAGTGAAGGATTTATTAGGCAATTTATCAAAACATTGAAAGCACAAAATCAGATATATGGTACTTAGGAATGGCAAAGCACCAACTGTAGAATAAGACTTAGCATGTCTCATAACTTGATCAAATACCAGTTGGCCAAAATTCAAAGGCATCACTTTCCCAATCAAATAAATCACCCTAGCATGTTCCCTTGTGACACTAGAAGTGTGGGGACGAAGGAACTTGATTGGTTATAGCAATTTTGAACAAAATCCCATAAAAAGAAGTGAGGGCAGAGGATGAAACCTTCTTAGTATGTGCAGGCCATTGGGTCATTCTATTCCCAGTCAAAACCTTAAGAACCAAAATGAAATCCTTTAACTGACTACCCTCCTCATAATATGGAGTCCCAAAGAAGTCATTAATCACAGATGGACTGAAGTCATAAATCATATTTCTAACAAACACCTTTCCAAATTTAGCAGATTGTTTCGACCCCACATCATAAGTCAAATTTGCATAAAGTTCATGGACAACCTTTTCAATCTAGGGCATGGCAGTGTCAATAGTTCTCACAAGAGACCGATAAATAATTTTTTTTATTCAAATTATACCTTTCTAATGATGTGTGATCGTGGACCTTTTCCTTAATAATTTGCAGCCTTTAAGCACTTGATATCTGTCTGTTGCGTCATCGAGGTAGAAAAATTCAGAGTAAGCATCTGAGAGATAGTACTCTGAGTCAGATGTTGGTTCAGGTGTGCCAACATTTTCACCAACAGCTTCTGGAACATCTGTATTATACCCACGTTTGGTCAGAGTCTTCTATAGTGGGTTTCTTAGGAATATAATCACTAGCTGCCACAACCATTTGAGTTATGATATCCATGAGTACATCATCTTGAAACGGAGATTTTGCTTGTTCTGATTCAACTTCAACATCTTCTTGCTCCTCAGTACCAGTAGGTTCATCTTCTTCAGATAAAACGACATTACCATGTGGTTGTGTTTGTCTATGGGACACAACAAATTGAGAACCATCATCTCCTTCCGAGTCACTAGCAAAAGGCACAAGAGAAGTCGGTTCACCTAAATTGTCCTCCCCTGTTTGTGACCCTTCACCCATATCGGACTTCTTTTTCTTAGCAATCTCCTCTGTAGGAGAATCGTCTGCAAAAACACTAGGTGAGTAGCCACATTGGCATTTTGAACGGCGAGGATTAGAGCTCCGACCGGATGACCAATTGGACCATGAATGTCTTGTATCAATGTGAGATTAGGGGAATTGTCAACATCAATTTCATTTTCTTCCTCCCAAGTGCGATGGCATGGACATGGGAGGGAGGTTTTTCAAAAATCACCACTGCGGTTGGGGTTTGATCAGATTTCTCCTGTCCAGCATCAAGTGTCTGAATCGGTGTTGTGGAAGGTGCAGGAACGTCCGAAGGAATGGATTGTGCGACATTTGGATTAGAGGGGAAACCTTTGGAGAAGATTCCTTTGGTGCAGCCATGGGGGTTTCTGTTGGTGGACTTTTAAAGATCGGTGAGGGTGTTTGTTTTTCAGGAGATGCAACCTTGTTTTCAGGGGATGGAGTAGGCGTGTTCGACTTCGAATGAGATGGTAAAGATGACTTGTTGGGGCTTCCAAAAAGCTTCTGTATACCTAAAACAAATTTATCCATGGCTAAACATGAGAGAGAGGCGAGTCTTTCAGAGAGAAGATGGTGAGAGAAAAATAAGAAAAATATTAGAGAGATAAAGAGAGAGAGAGTTGGAAAGCGTGAGTGACTTGATGGAAAATAGTAGATGTTAGGAAATTTATTTGATAGATTTTAATGATACCATGTAAAACTTAAACTAGGAAGTTGGCATCCATTTTTCCTTGTAATTTTTATTGTAATAGATAGATTTGAAAAAAGCCGAGTCAAGTCAGCTATGTCAAAGATTACAAGAAGTCAACTGCGGACTATGTGAAGACTATGTTGTGTGTCAGCTGAGTAAGGCCATGAAGGAAGTCAAGTACTCGACTGAAGGAGAATCAGTTGAGGAACAGCTGTGAGAAGTGTCAGTCAAGTCAACTCAAGAAGCCAAGTCTACAAGTTGAAGTGACAGTTGAGTCAATCCAATGATTGGAGCAGACTCAAGTCACCTGGGGTAAAGGAAGCAGTCAAGTCAAGACAACTGATTCGCTGATTAAAGTCAAGAATATTACTCCATTTAGTAATATGACAAGCCGTCAGGTCTAAAAGCGTTTGGCCCTGAATTGTGCAAAAGGAATAAGCCAATGGTAAAAAATGCACCTTGTGTCAGACACCTGCAAATGCTGAAATGTCATTATGCCAGGAAAGGTCAACATCACCAAGGCTGCAAACCAAGAAAAGACAAGCCAACAAACACAAAGTGACATTTGAAATTAGCCTATCTCTTCAACGGGCAAAATTTCAAATGGGCACTATAAAAGGCTGAGGAAGCTATTGAGAAAAGGTTACCTGAACCTAGTAAGAGCAAGCAATATTCAAGCAATCAATCTGCAAATATTCTCATAGCAATTCAAGCAATTCCTCAAGCCTCAAACTCGAAGAAACTCGATCCAACACAAGCTGTGAAGGAGAGATAACTTCAACCAGTTGAAGAGGAAACATTTGAAGAAACAAAGGGGTCTACTTTCCAAGTCAGGATTGTAGAAAGGTTCAAAGTCGAACCATTATCAAGTTTGTTGGAGGGCTTTGTGCTCAAATCCAAGAACTTGAGAAGTGAGTCAAGAGCAAGCGCATTGCGCCTGTGGAGAAAGTTCGAGTCGCAAGAGAAGCCAGCTGTGTGATCAAGGTTGTCTCCAGACTGATAACCGCTTGTAAACTGATCTATTACATAGTGGATTCCTCCAGGAGTTGGAGAAGAGAGGATTAGAAGAATTACCCCATCTTCGAACCTCTATAAAATATTTGTGTCATTTACTTTCAGCAAATTTATTTTCCTGTATATTTACTTTATATATGCTATTAGTATTATATTTGCTATCCAACTGATAAATAACCAAGTGCTAAAAATCGAGTGTTAAAAACAAGCTTAAAACAAATCAAAGGGTGTTAAGTCTTCCGCTGTTAAAACCAAACCATCCAAGTTAAGTATTTGGCTTAAGCAGTCGAGTTATACTATCAATAGCTCTATCGAGTCTGTTGAGTGGGTAACTTAGCTGAAAAGCCAACTTAGTTGTTTGAGTCAACTCTGTTGAATATTTTTAAAGGACTAAAATCGGAAATTTGGTAAGGTTTATTCAACCCCCCCTTCTAAACCTTAAACCACACCCCTTGGGACCTACAAGTGGTATCAGAGCGGTTGTTTCATTGAGCCTTCCGCACTGGTTACTGAACTAGATCTCTATCTTTTCAAAAGGTTTTAACACTTGTGTTTTTCAAAGTCATTCATTTAATCAAGCAAAGTTATTATCATTGAAGCAAATCTAACACGCATTCATATGTTTACTGTTGAGGAATTTGATGATTGGAAAATACGCATGCAGGCTCATCTATCTGCATTACATGATGAAGTTGCTGCTGAAGCAAGACCAGCCATGGTTGAAAAACCAAGGACTGAGTGGACAAATGAGGATATGAAGAGATATAACCTGGATAATGTGGCCAAGGGTATTCTCTACAAGACATTGGACAAAGCCATGTTCAACAAAGTCAAACCTTGCAAATCCGCAAAGGAGATTTGGGAAAAGCTGACCTTAATTTGTGAAGGATCAGAACAAATTAAGGAAAATAAATTAACTGTTGATGTGCAAAAATTTGAAAATTTTAAAATGCTTGCAGGTGAAACCCTGGATCAGCTGGATGCCAGATTTACTGAAATCACAAATGAGCTTTCAGCTCTTGGGAAGGAATACACACAAAAGGAAATGTGTATGAAGATATTAAGAAGCCTCCCAGCTGAATGGGAAATGAAGGCTATGGCTCTGAGACATTCAATGGACCTCTCAAGAACATCTAACCATGAGCTATTCTCAGACCTCAAAACCTATGAGTTTGAGCTGATAAGGAAAGAGCAAGAGGAAACAGTTGTGCCCAAGACAACTACGTTGATGGCCAGTGAAGGGAAAAGAGTTGAGCCAAAAGAAGCCATAGACCAAGAGGAGATTTCCTTGATGGTGAAAAGATTCAACAAGTTCTTCAATAAGAACTACAAAAGGAATAAAGGTGAAACCTCCAGAAGACATTCAACACCCTCAAAGGCAAGGGAAGATAGGCCACCCAAGAGAGCTGAGCATCAAAGAGCTGATTATCAGAGAGCTGATAATCAAAGGACAGGCAGAGATCATTAGAGAGCTCAGAACCTGTGTTGGAACTGCAGACAACCGGGACATTTTGTTGTTGACTATTCCTATCCACCAGTCAACAAGTACAGGAATGAAGAAAAAAGAAAAGTCTTCAGGGAAAGAAGACAAGAAAAGAAGAAAGTCATGTTGGTGTGATGAGATCGCCGAGCGCCTAAGTGCAAAGAGGCAAAGACACTCAGATAGTAGTGAAGCAGACTACTCAAGTGATTCTGAGGAAGAGGCTATGATCTGCCTCATGGCCAAAGAACAAGATCAAGAAGATGAGGTACACTCTAACTCATCTCATTCTGATTCAAGTGATAGTGACTTGAATCAGGCACTTCATCACCCACTGATCTTTATGATTCATTAGGCAAAATGATGAAAGATTTTGAACACATAAAATCCTCACACACCATTCTAAATGAGGAAAACAACCAGCTTGAAAGCCAAAACTCACAGCTGACAAAAGAGCTGAGTACTCTGAGTCACATAGCTGATGAGAACACTAAGCTGAAGGTTGAAAATGCTAAGATTATAGCAGAGTTAGCTGCTACAGAAAAGAGGGAAAAAGATCTTAAAAATGTGATTGCCTCATTTACAAAAGCATCCAAATCATTGGATGAACTTATCATGAGTCAAAAGGAATGTGAGACAAGACAGGCATAGGATTTAATTCCATTGTGCATAGTCAAACTCCAAGAGTGATTTTGGAAAAAGGATCTTCAAGTAATGAAGCATCCCAAAAACCCAAAACACCAAATGTTGCACACACATCTATTCCAAAGCACAATCAAAATCATACTGGCCTTGGATATAAAGGGAAAGGAAAGTAGCCAGTTGAGTATGCTGAAAGGACAGCTGAGAATAAATTTAGCTGAGTCCCTCAGCAAACTCCAAATGGAAAATACTCTGTGAAAGCAAACAGGGCTACCAAAAACCCCAGAAATTTCATCAGAGAAATACTTATGATGGGAATGGTAGAAAATATCCAAACTATGTTGATTGGAATAATGTGAAATATCAGTAAAGACCTATAGAATACAAGCCAAAATGGCAAAGACCTAAACCTCAACAAAGGTCATTCCAAAGGCAAAAGAGCTTTTATCAGCACACATACGCACCCAAGCACTACACTTTGAAATATCACAACTACTCCAAGAAAGCAATTGCTAAAACATACACAAAGACATACAGACAAAAGAGACAGTTGTATGATCCTAAAACCCCCCAAGCAATTTACTAATGTGAACTATGATTATGGAACTGATAGATGGCAACCACTTAGAGTCAGACCATTTGGCCATAGGTTGGTTGGATCATCTTATAGCACTAACCCCTCAGGACCCAGGCAAGTATGGGTACATAAAAACTGATTTCCTTGATTGCAGGTTCAAGGAACAGCTGAGTGCCAAGGAACCTGGTACATAGATAGTGGCTGTTTCCAGACATATGACAGGAAATAAGAAAAACCTATCTAGATTCAAGGAGACTAGAGGTGCAAAAGTCATATTTGGAGGAAATGAAGCTCCAGGGGAGATTAAAGGCACAGGATCCATCAAGAAAAATGGATTGGAAATCACAGATGTTGCTTATGTTGAAGGCCTCAACTTCAACCTGCTAAGTATCAGCCAACTCTGTGACAAAGGCTACAATGTAGGATTCAACATGGGGATATGCCCGATCAAGTATGTTGAGTCCAATGAAATAGTGCTGCAAGGGTCAAGGCAAAAGAATATGTATGTGGTATATTGGTCTACTGCTACACCAAGCACATGTCTGCTAGCAAAGAGCATAGCCGAATCAAGTTGGATGTGGCACAAGAAGCTGAGTCACTTGAATTTCAAGACAATCAACAAGCTTGCAAGGAGTCATCTTGTAGAAGGATTGCCAGACTCAGTGTACAAGAAAGAAAGTGTATGTGATGCATGCCAAATGGGAAAGCAAATCAAATCTTCATTCAAGGATAAGCCAAGTCCTTCTTTAAGGATATTACATCCGTTGCATATGGATCTATTTGGTCCAGTTGAGCCAGCTAGCATAAGTAGAAAGAAAGACACCCTAGTAGTGGTGGATGATTATTCAAGATATACATGGACAATCTTCATGTGTAAAAAGAAGGAAACTTTGCAAAAGTTACCTCAGCTGATGAAAAGAGTTCAAAATGAGAAGAGCCAAACCATTATAAAGATAAGATCTGACAGAGGAACTGAGTTTGTCAATGGGATAATAACTCAGTATTATGTTGAAAATGGTATTGCTCATGAGTTGTCAGCTGCAAGGACTCCACAGCAGAATGGAATAGCTGAAAGAAGGAACAGAACTCTAAAGGAAGCTGCAAGGACCATGTTAGTTGAAGCTAGATTGCCTAAGAGATTTTGGGGTGAAGCTATTGGACAGGGAGAAAGCCAAATGTTGGGTATTTCAGGATATTTGGATGTAAATACTTCATCCATATCAATGGCAAAGATAATTTGAAGGCTTTTGATGCTCAAGCTGATGAAGGTATATTTTTGGGATACTCAGCTGAGAGTAAAGCTTATAGAGTGCTAAACAAGAGGACTATGGCCACAGAAGAGTCTATTCATGTGGGTTTTGATGAACCCAATGTGAATGGAGAAGACATTGAAGAGTTAGCTGATAAGGTGAATTTGCCAACTATGCAAAAGAGTCCTTATGTGGAAGCTGAAGTAAGAGCACTCAACCCATATGAAGATGAGATAGTTGAATCTCAAAGACAGATGGAAGGTCTACATCTGAATGAAGATGAAAGAGTTGTTCAAGACAACTTAGCTGCGAGATGGCTGAATCCAGCAGACTTACTCCAACCTGATGTGAGATGGTTGAGAGACCATCCACCAGAGTTAGTTATTGGAGATGTTAGAGATGGCATAAGAACCAGATTCAGAGCACAACATGAAGCTATGTTCACTTGTTTCATTTCCCAGATAGATCCTAAAGATGTGTCTCAAGCAGTGGATGACACACATTGGATTCAAGCCATGTAGGAAGAGCTGAATCAGTTTGAAAGAAACAAAGTATGGGAATTAGTTCAAAGGCCAACCCACCAAAATGTAATTGGTACTAAGTGGGTTTTCAGAAACAAGATTAATGAGGAAGGATTTGTTGTAAGAAACAAAGCAAGATTGGTAGCCAAAGGGTATTGTCAAGAGGAAGGTATAGATTTTGATGAAACCTTTGCTCCTGTTGTAAGGTTGGAAGCAATAAGGATGTTTCTTGCTTATGCTGCACATAAGAACTTCACTGTATATCAAATGGATGTGAAGAGTGCTTTTCTAAATGGACTACTAGAGGAAGAAGTCTATGTTGAACAACCTCCAGGTTTTGAGCAGAAAACTATTGGAGATAAGGTCTACAAGCTCAAGAAAGCATTATATGGATTGAAACAAGCACCAAGAGCATGGTATGATACATTGTCCCAATTTCTAACTGACAATAGATTCACCAAAGGCAAAGTTGATAGAACACTTTTCAGAATTCAAGATAGAGATAGTATACTGCTTGTTCAAATATATGTGGATGGCATAATTTTTGGTTCCACAAATAAAGCGCTGTGTGAAAATTGAAGGATGGAACCTTCATAAGTTAAACCAAGTATATCAGAGATTTAATGAAGAAATTTGGTATGGAAGAGAAGTCTTCTGTGAAAATTCGATGAATACTTTAGTCAAGATGGACTTGGATGCAGATGGCAAAGCTGTTGATCAAACCAGATATAGAGCCCTCATTGGATCATTGCTCTATCTAACAGCAAGCAGACCAAACATCACCTTTGCAGTATGTGTATGTGCTAGATTTCAATCTGCACCAAAGGAGAGCCACATGACTGCAGCTAAGAGAATCCTAAGATATTTGAAGGGATGCCAGGAAGTCAGCTTATGGTATCCAAAGGAAGGTGGATTCAAGCTGGTTGGATACTCAGACTCAAACTATGTTGGATGTAGAGTTGACAGAAAGAGTACTTCAGGTACATGTCAAATGCTTGGAAATAGATTGGTTTCCTGGTTCAGCAAGAAACAAAATTCAATACCTACATCCCACAGGTGAGAGTGCATATATCATGTCACCATTTGTTGTGCCCAAGTCTTATGGATGAGACAACAGCTGAGAGATTATGATATTGAAGAAAAAGAGATTCCAATTATGTGAGACAACACCAGTGCTATTGCAATCACTCAAAATCCAGTGTTGCATTCAAGAACAAAGCACATTGATGTCAGATATCATTTTATAAGAGATCATGTTGAAAAGAAAGACATCACCTTGGAATACATCTCAACCGATAAGCGAGCATTTGATATATTCACAAAGCCTCTATGTGAATCAAGATTTGAAGAGCTCAAGAATGAGTTAGGGTTAATTGAGCTGAGTTAGAATGCTCAGAAGTCTCAATCAACAAAGATGAAAGATGAGAAAATGGAAGATAAGCAAGTTTCACATTTCAGCCAAATGAAACAGCCCAGTCGGGAAGTCAGCTGAATCGAGTTAGCTGACAGCTGAGTTATTTCATGAGAAGAGATAAGCAGAGTTGAGTCACTTTGGATATAAGCTTAATCATTTATGAGCTAAGTGACAAAAACGCAGTCATTTTAATTAAGAGTAGAATGTTTTTAAGAATGACGTCATCGTAATAATGACTGTCAGTACAAAAGCTGCACAGTAAACCATATGATTGGATATAAATGTTGTTGCATTTAATGTGGGGAATTTAATGCGGTTTTGAAGCTCTAATCTCAACCGTTGATCTAAATCAAAAATTTCAAATTCCGAAAGACGTCCTTTCACGTTCCTTATATACGAAACTTCGTCTTTCTCTCTCCTCATGCAAACTATTCATCTTCAGCAATGAAAGAACATTCTATCTGTAACTGTGTGCAAGCCCTAGCTTTCCTAAGTCAAGTTTATCGTGTTCTAATCGGTAAAATCATCACGAAAATGGATCCAACTCATGATTTTGTGAAGCTCTCAAAGCAAATCCACATTGGTGCTTGGTGGATTTTAAAGGCATGATCAAAGAGGGTGTCGATGAAGCCCTGGTCAAAAAGATAGCAGAGAATCTGGAGAAGTCCAGCCTGAAGGACTTCCTGTCGATGCAGTTCACACACATGTACCTTGAAGAGGTCGCCATGTTCTATGTGAACGCAGAAGTGCAGGACGATGGAATCCATTCATCGGTCCATAGCAAGGTCACAAACTCACTGCAAAAGACCTTGCTGAGCACTGTTTTTTGCCCACGGAGGAATTGAAGGACATCGTTGAGAAGGATGTCGACTTAGCTGCTGCTTGGAAAGAAGTTGCCAAGCCAGAGTATGCTGTGAAGGTTGTGTATATAGCCAAAAAGGAGTCTTGAAGGATGACTACCACAAGCTGATGGACGTCGTCTCAAAGTGCGTGGACATGAAGTTTGGAAGCTTCAATTAGTTGTCCAAGACTAAGTTGATCGTGATGGTTGTGATCATGCAAGAAAAGAAGGTCAACTGGGCTGAGTTCATTTTTAGCCGAATCTGCCAGAATGTGTTGAACAGGTCCTACAAGGAGGATGGGACCTTTGGTTGTTCTTTGGGTTATGGCATGGTGATTGGCCATCTAATGGAGATGAAGGGTATTACTCTCTACCATGACAAGCATTTCCATGTCAACAAGCTGATGTTCAAGGCGGACCTCTCCGGAGCCCAGAAAAAAGCTCATGCAAGAAAAGGCTGATACTAGTGAGGGGGAATCAGCTGATCCCGAAGACACAGTTGAGACCTCTCCAGCTCTCTCTCCAAATCCAATATCCAAGAAGAGAGTTGTTGTATCCAAGTCTGCCCCTGCCCCCACAGCCAAATCGAAGAAAGCACCTGCTCCCATAGCTAAGTCCAAAGCTCCTGCCCATGCAGCCGAGACCCCTGCCCCAGCAGCCGAGATAGAGGAGGAACCTAAAATTCCCTTCCTTATCATGAAGAAGAAGAGGACTGCCAAGTCAAGAAAGGCATCTGCCTCTAAGAAAGGAGAAAAGGTCTTCATGATTGAAGAGCCTACGGAGGTGGAACCTGAGATCCAACTGGTTCCCACCAAAAGAAGATGGATGTACAAGCGTTCTGAGCTTGAGAAAACAACTAAACTGGTACTCAGCCGGAACAACAAGAAGAGACTGATGATTAGGAGTGGGCATCGGGTCGGGTAGTCGAGGTTTCGAGTTTTCGGGTCGGGTACCCAAATTTATTGGGTAGCAAATATACTACCCGACACCGACCCAATAATATCGGATACCCGACTTTTCGGGTACCCGAAAAAACCCGGGTACCCGATCAGTCGGGTTTCGGGTACCCATTTTTTACTTTTTCTATCCTTGTTACTTGCAAGACCTTGGGCTCCAAAAACAATATGATGTCGGCATTATTAAGTACCAGTACATGGGTTTGGGCACCCAATTTGATCACTTTATATTTTATATACTAGAATAGGCCAATAGCAAACAAGTTAGGTGGTAAAAAGGTAAAGACTACCAGATTTTTCAAACTTTGTATACCAGCTTTTTCAAACTTCATCTGAAGAACATAAACCACCATACAATTATAAGTCTTTTCAAAAAAACAAAAAAACTTGCAACTACAAGTCTACCATACAAGTAAAAAACTATACGTCGCCGCTGAGAGAGATGAAGAAATTGATAGATAAAGAAAAAAGGGGCTTACCTTCTTAGTTAGGCTCGCCACTTTGTCGTGCCATGAAGTGGAGTGAAATCGAGAGATTTTTAGAGTGAAAAAGTAAAGCGACCTCGACCTTTCCCCCTTTTTTTGGTTCTGTTTATTAAAAATATGCGGGTACCCGATCGGGTAATCGGGTAATAATTACACTACTCGATCCTCGACCCATCTTATTAAGTTCGGGTATCGGGGTACCCGCACCCAAATTATTTTAAAAAATACCCGACCCGATCGGATCGGGTCGGGACCCAACTACCCGACCCCGAATGCCCACCCCTACTGCTGATGCTCAGGAGGAGAAATCTCCAGAAGTTGTTGATGAACCTGAGAAGACTGCTGATGATGATCAGCAGAGAATCGACGAAGACCAGTTGTGCGGCAAACAACTGAGGAAATTGAAGCAGCTGATACAATAGAACCTATGAAAGAACAGGTTGTCTCACCTCCTCGGACAGACAATGTTGAGTCTGAGGAGGAGTAAGGCCCATTAGCCCCCATTCAGGAGACCGGAGAAGAAGGCGATGATGATGATGATGACTTAATCATGTACTCTCCCGTCTACCCTGACATTCAGAGAAGATTAAGAGAATGGAGGGCTTAGAAGTTGGACTACTCCAGACGTCAGTTTGCTCGTCCAGAATCCATAGAGGAGGAGGAGGAACTTCTTAGGTCCTTGGACATGCATCTATCCAAGATGCCCTCGATGAAAAGAGTTGTATGGAAACCCTCCAACTTATTAAGGAAGAAGAGAAGGAGAAAGCGGCGGAGCAAGCTCGAGCCTTGGAGAAATCCAAGATGTGTGTATTCACAGGGACTCATGAGCATACACATGAGCACCTTCATCAGTACACTAATAGCGACGAAGATATGGATCCAGCTGCTGCAGTGGAGAAGTCAGAAACGCAGCATGCTCTACAAAAATCCAGATCCATGCATGAGAAAAGCCTACTAGAAGGTCCAGAAGAGTCCTCAAAAATCTCTCCCAGGACTGATCCATTGGGAGTGGCACAGCTGATTGCGACGGACATAGCTGCAACCACATCCCCCGTGCACTCAACAAATGGCTCGCAGGGAATTGGCAATGAAGCTGGGACTTTGGGCCCCCAAGCTAAGCCAACCCCTGATGAAGGTGTTAACACACCTGCCCTACGGCTCAACACTCAAAGGGAATAGAAGCCGCGTCTCATGAGCAGAGTGACCCCACTATCATTCACTCAACTGGTGCGCCAGCTGAGGGGGAAACTCTCTCCACCACAACAGGGTTGGAGGTTGTTGTGGGAGACCAATCAATGCAGTTAGGAGGCGAAGAAAAAGAACTCACAGAAGAGCAGAGTGACATTAACGACGCTTAGACAGTTAAGTCTATCTCAGTTGAGATGTCAGATGCATTGAAGGCCGACGACGCTGCTGCCATAGCTGAGGAAAAGGATGGTGAAGCCCTGGGAGTTAACACTCTAGGCTCTGAAAGTGCAATCCATGGAGTTGAGACACTGATGGATGCCATGGTCCAAGACCCTAAGACAGCTGCATCTGTCGAAGGGATAGTAGAAGACCCTAAGATGGTTGCGACTGTCGAAGGGAATGTACAAGGCCCTGCAGCAGTTGAGACTGTTGGGGGTATTGAAGGCCCACGGGAGGTTGAGACTTCCCTGGGTAAAGAAGAAGGTGATAAGAACATTCCTCTAATTGAAGGTGCTACTGCAGAAGATGAGATTGGTGCCCTTCATGACTCCAAAGAGAACATTGATACATCATTTCTGGGGTCAGAGGATGAAACTGAGTCCACCCAGCATAAAGATCTAATAATGGACACAGCTGAAGATGTTCTGAAATCTCAGAGCCAAGTCAGTGACAAGACGGCTCGAATGAGGTTAAATTTCGATGATGAGCCATCTCCAAAGGTCTCATCATCCTCCGATGATGCTGATGATACAGCTGAGGACAAGGTTATTCATTTAGAAGAAAACACTGAGACCGACGAAGCTGTTAAGACAGCTGAGGCTCAGTCAGCTGAGCAAACATCTATAAATGCTCCAGCTGCGAAAGAATCAGCTGCGCAGGCTTCCACAGCTGCAGCAGTAACGACTTCAACAGCTCCATCACAGGCTCTCATAGTTGTGACATCTGTCGATGACGCTGCTGCAGCTGAGGCACATAGAGTTGGTTCTACTCATCAAGAACAAGGGAAGGCTCCAATGGAAACAGACTCGGGGATCCCATTTGTTCGAGATGATGTTTTTGAAGACGAGTTTCTCTTCATCGTTGAATTGCCAGACTTAGAAGCTGAATCTGCCAGACACTTAAGGAAATATACAGTGCAGGAAGAGCCCGTCAATCCCTCGAATACGATTGTGCCAATGGACTTCGACTTTGATGCAGAGTGGCCAGCAATCGAGTTAGCCTCCGCAGCTGAGTTCCGTAAAGCCTTCAAGACTATCTGCGAAGAGATTGAGAAGATGGAACACCACCAAGCATCTTTGGATCTCAGACTGGACAATAGGGATGCCACCCTCTCAGCTGATTTAAGAGGGATTGTCGTCAGGATTAGGGAATGGGCTGCACAGCAGACAACTATGAGATTTGAGAAAGTCCGTCACTTCAAAACCTTATTTGCGAAGTTGCTATTGTGGAGTGCAGACAATTCAATGTATCAGTAACGGATGAAGGAGTATATGGTAAGGATGGAATCCTCTCACAAGTCGGATATGGAGCTGCTACAACACTTTCACAAGACTGAGATTGCCCGACTCTAGAATAATATCAATGAAAAATTCAGCCTTTTCATGGCTGAAATAAATATTGTGATAGCCGAGTCGAAGGCCACACGCTCATAATTTCGTAAGGCATATGATGCAGTAGACTCCAAGCAAAACTCGACGAAATGCCGACTAAATTTCATCCTCAGTGGATTGTTCCCTGGGATACCTCTCTCTTTTGGTGATGATGCCAAAAAGGGGGAAAAGGAGACCCTTAAGGGATTAAAGGGAGAAATAAAGAAAGGAGGTGACACAGCTGAGGGGGAAATAAGTTCGAAGGATGTGAAGTTGATGTACGCTGAAACCCCACAGCTTGGTGAAGTCATTGCCTCCATTCTCAGCAAGCTACATGTGAACCTTCCTATCGAGAATGATGTAGTGCCCATGGCAGATAAAAGAAAGGCCATTGAAGCTGCATTTGAGGAGGTAGCTGAGAAACGAGAAGCTCGCGTTCTGGAAATAATGAAGCAATATGGTGGTCCTCCAGCCGGAAAGGACTACACTGCGATCAAGCCCCCAAAGAACATTACTATGCCTAATGATGGATTTGAACCCAGATCGATAGAGGAATTCAAAGCTCTGGAATCAGAAGGCTACTTTCAAGGGATGACTCTCACTCAAGCCTGGGACCTGTATTGGGAGAAGGGACTGGATTTGTGTCAATCAACTGATAAGCAGCAGACTTCCAGCAGTCACTCAGCTGGAAAGTAGAAGACTCCAATATAGTATACTCCCAGAGGAAGGGGAGCTGAGTCAGGAAGGGGAAGACATAGTGGTGGTGGAAGAGGCTCTCAACCTCGACCAAAACCAAAATATGTCTCATTCGTAGATCCAGAAAAGAAGGGTATTAACTATTGGGTTGATACGACCATCTTGCCAACCTAGAAGTTGCAAGAAAGAACGATGAGGCTCTTAAAAGGCAACAAGCTAAAAATGAGAGAACTTCTCGCGAATGGGAAGAGAGAAAGCGGATGGATGACCCTGCTGCTAGGCGAGCATATGAGAAAAAGAAGAAAGAAGAAGAGGAAAGAAAGAAAAGGAGATCAGAGGATGATCGTAAGAGAGCTGATGAAGAAGAGAGAAGAAGGAAGCAACAAAAGCGTTGAAGTGTGCTGCAAACCCCTTCGTGTATTTTGTTGTAAATACATTAATGTAAGTCTTCTATAATAAGCTCTGTAAACTTCCTTGTAACTTAGCTTAGATACATGATGTATTGATGTATATGTATGAAGCTTTGTATAGGAATATCTCTGATACCTTATGTAAACAGCTTTGTAAAGGACAATAATGTTATGATCAATAAAATGATTCATTCAAGCATACATTCTTTGTTACTGCACTGCTTGTATCTCTTTTTGCTGTTTACTTATTTATTTTAGGTTTTGGCATCATCAAAAAGGGGGAAATTGTTAGGAAATTTATTTGATAGATTTTGATGATACCATGTAAAACTTAAACTAGGAAGTTGGCACCTCATTTTCCCTTGTAATTTGTATTGTAATAGATAGGACTGAAAAAGCTGAGTCAAGTCAGCTATGTCAAAGATTACAAGAAGTCAACTGCGGACTATGTGAAGACTCTGTTGTGTTAGCTGAGTAAGACCATGAATGAAGTTAAGGACTCGGCTGAAGGAGAATCAGCTGAGGAACAGCTGTGAGAAGTGTCAGTCAAGTCAACTCAAGAAGCCAAGTCTACAAGTTGAAGTGACAGTTGAGTCAATCCAATGATTGGAGCAGACTCAAGTCATCTGGGGTAAAGGCAGCAGTCAAGTCAAGACAACTGACTTAGATCCGTTGATTAAAGTCAAGAATATTACTCCATTTAGTAATATGACAAGCTGCCAGGTCTAAAAGTGTTTGGCCCTGAATTGTGCAAAAGGAATAAGCCAATAGGAAACACTGCACCTTGTGTCAGACACCTGCAAATGTTGAAATGCCATTAATACGAGGAAAGGTCAACATCACCAAGGCTGCAAACCAAGAAAAGACAAGCCAACGAACACAAAATGACATTTGAAATTAGTATATCTCTTCAACGGGCAAAATTTCAAATGGGCACTATAAAAGGCTGAGGAAGCTATTGAGAAAAGGTTACCTGAACCTAGTAAGAGCAAGCAATATTCAAGCAATCAATCTGCAAATATTCTCATAGCAATTCAAGCAATTCCTCAAGCCTCAAACTCGAAGAAACTCGATCCAACACTGTAACGCCCCCTTACGGATGCTACAAGGATCGTTAACATTAAACTTCTTTAAAATAGTTTTTAGAAAAATTATACAATATTAGACAGGATTTTTTTTTAAATGATCATTCTCACATTATATTAAAATCGACCATTATATCATGAAAGTACAAATCATCATGAGAAAACTAAAAATGTCACAAATCGAGGGTTTGAATTCGAAAATAGCGAAAGCATACAATTTGGAAAGAGGTTTTCAATAAATCTTAAAATAAAACATAGCGGAAGCATAAAAAGTGAAAATAAGTTTTATAATTTGACATCATAAAATATAATGTCTTTCTTGGCGTAATTCTGTTTCCAATCCCACATCGTTGCACATACGCTTCTCATATACTTCAACTTAAGTCATCCTCATTACATTCCTATCTGCAACATGATGTGACTTTTATAAGCATTAAGCTTAGTAAGCACATTTGAATTCTCACAAAAATATTTTTCAAAGTATAAGCATTTATCATGGATACATAAATATGAGCATGATCATTGTAAATAACTTTTGCATCTCTTTCTATGCATAAATAAAAACATGCATATTCATTTTATCTTATGGGCTCAAGCGTTACACCATTAACATCATTAGCGCGTCGTCATGAAAGGAAAGGGGTAGCTAATCCCAAACCAAACGTAACAAGTCCACCTTGCAGGACAAGTACATCTAGCGGGACAAACATTATCATTGGGTGTGTAACGCTTCCATTACGTGATACATACATATACATTTATGAAAAGCTCATCAACAATTTGTATAGAATGCCATATATGCCTTTCATAAAGAATGCTCAAATATAAGATGTTGAAATAAGTGTAACTTTATAAAAAGAACATTTCATAAACTTATATCATGTTGCGGTGAGAATGTACTTACTTGACTTGTTTACTTACTAAACCTTTTACTTAAGGGTGATGAACGTCTTGATCACGGTGTGCTCGCCTTCTTGGAATGTTCATGTCAAATATTTTCATGAGAAACACATACAATTAATATAGACATTAAAATTCATTTATATATATTTATAAGATTTCATAAATGATCTAAATAAGGTTCATAAAACTTCATTAGTACATGATCAAGCATAATGCTCTAAAACTGAAAATTCTGACCTATACATACAAACAAAATATTAATCTAATTATATAAACATCTAATCCATGTAAAACTTAGTAACATGATACCTCACATCCTAATAGAGTATCACAAAATTTTCCTCTACGAAATATATGTGAAAGACATGACTTTCAAATTTTGTAAATGAATACAATAGTGCAGGCATCTTATATTCTAGTTTGGGCATACTGTAAATAATGATTTTTAACTCACAACCTAGATATCATATAAAGCTAAAACTTTGCATAATTATACATATTCCATAATGACATGTCCTAAATTTTTCTTAAGGTAAATGAACATCCATTTATAGTTCAAAATGATTATTCAAAATTGATCCTAAAAACTGTCAGGATTTCATACACTGTGAGCATATTAGATTCTAAATTATATATCCTCTAAACCGAGATAGATTAAATTCCACTAATATTACAGGATACTAATAATGAATATAGGAATGACATATCCAAAAATTAGCTATAAATAAAATCATATCCATTGTACACATGCTTAGAAAGTTTGAGATCATACAATTTTTCAGATTCATGAATGATGTCCAATGATAAAATAAAATTCATTATTAGATCATCAATAACTATAAGGATATGGAAATTTAACCTAGCATATATGACACTTAGATAAGTATTTATAAATGTACTAAAGATGCAATACTTTGCATATCATAATATTTCACCAATTAAATCCGAATTTGGAAATACATACCTTATTTCTAACAAGATCTTGTATAAGCAAAGTGGTTCACTCATTAGATCCTTTGATGCAACTTTGTTGAAACTACTTGTATGATTACTTTTTGTGTAAATATATGTTATGCACCATTGAATTCAAGGTAAATAGTATGAAGAAGTAAAAGCACACTTTGGTGAAGAGTTGGATTTGGTTCTTTGAAGGGCACATATAGAGTTTTTGAGGAAACTATTTAGAATGAAGGAAATTGTTGGCTCTCAAAATTTTTCAGATCAACACACATCTTATTCACATATGTAACCTTGCATTCTCATCAAAATAACTAATTACAAGTACCATCTATTAAAGTATTGAAAAAGGGTCCCTGCATCCTTACATGATAGTTGCTAGCCATGTTCCAATTGATAAGGTAAAGACCTTACTTTTTTTGCTTTCTTCAAAGTGATATAATCATCGAGAATATGCCTTCACTTTTGTGGTTCAAAAAGGGAACAAAAATGACACTTTACTTGCTTTATACTAATCATAACAACCACAATAACATGTGTATAGTAAGCTGTCACAGAATTTTCTGGTTTGGCAAGCTTTAATTTTTGAATCATAACTCTCACTTTACATATTCAAATAAGGTAATTCCTTTTTTATATAGACACCTAAACATGTATATAAATTAACATATTCAAAAATCCCAGATAAGAAACTTATTTAATGGGTAAAATACGTTGGCAAAGTGGCACATGCTGCTGTGCAGTTATTCAGATTTTCAGTTTTGGCATGCCTTAGTGTTTGGGCCATATCTCATAATTTACATATTCAAATAAGGTGATTCTTGTTCCTATATACACCTAAGACATGTATATAAATTAAAATGTTCAAAAATCTTAGATAATAAACTTATTTAATGGGAAAAATACATTTGTAAAGTTGCACATGTTGCTGTCAAGTTTTACAGTTTTCCACTTTTGGCATGTTTGAGTGTTTTGAGCATATCTCATACATTACATATTCAAATAAGGTAATTCTTGTTCCTATAGATACCTAATACATGTAATTAAAATACCATATTCATAAATTCCAAATAATCACCTTAAGTAATGGGGAAAAACATTCACAAAATTGTATCTAAAATAACATATCATCAAGTCCATGAACTACATGAGTTTGAAGTGCATGACAATAATTCATTTAATTATTCTTGATTAGCATAATAAAATATCAATATAACATGTAATTTCTCATATATACACACATCACATCATAGTAATATATGTATAACTCATGTCCCATATATACCGTCGTAATTCTTTTGACATGAACTTCCAATCACATCGATCTCACGTTCTTCACCTGTTATAACACTAGATGAATCATTAGTATTAAATATACCAACAATCATTATGATTAATAAAATTATATAATCATTAAAGAAAATGTGGGCATTACAATCCTCCCACCTTATAAGAGTTTCGTCCTCGAAACTCAGAATAGATGTGGATATTTGGCTCTTATGTCTTCTTCACGCTCCCAAGTGGCTTCTTCAACTTTGCGGTTAGACCATAATACTTTGACTAAAGGAATTTCTTTGTTTCTCAATTTCTTAACTCTTCTATCAAGTATTGTTATGGGTTTTTCTTCATAACTGAAACTTTCATCAATTGTATCAATTGTGGTGTAAGGACATGTGAAGGATCTGGAACGTATTTCTTGAGCATTGATACATGAAAAACATTGTGGATTGTTGTCATCTCTTGAGGTAATTCTAGTTTATAGGCAACTTTTTCAATTCTTTCAACAATCATATATGGACCGACATTGGTGAAACTTTAATGAAGACGAAGTCCCCAATTGAGAATTCTAACGGTCTTCGCCTAACATCAGCGTAACTTTTCTGTCTACTTTGTGTTATTTCAATTCTTTTTCGGATTACCTTTACAGCTTATGTAGTCTCTTGCACAAAATCAGTCTTCTCGATATGTTCTGATTCTATCAATTTCTTCTCACCGGCCTCATGCCAATGAATTGGAGAACAACAACGTCTCCCATACAATGACTCATAAGAGGCCATACCGATTGTTGATTGATAACTGTTATTATAAGCAAACTCGGCGAGTGGTAAGTATTTGCACCAATTTCCTTCAAAATCAAGAGCGCATGCCCTAAGCATATCTTCAAGAATCTGATTTGTTCGTTCCATTTGTCCATCAGTCTGCGGATGGAAGGTTGTGTTAAACATTAGTTTGGTACCCATTGATTGTTGTACACTCCGCCAAAAGTGAGACATAAATTTACTATCTCTATACGAAATTATAGATTTTGGCACTCCATGTAAGCAAACTATCTCTTTGACGTAGAGTTCTGCCAACTTGTCCATCAAAAATGTCATTTTAATTGGAAGAAAATGAGCTGACTTGGTAAGTTGATCGATAATTACCCAAATGGCATCATAGCCATTAGTCGTCTTAGGCATCCCAATGATAAAATCCATAGCAATTTCCTCCCACTTCCATTCTGGTATATGAATTGGTTGCAACTGCCCTGCAGGCTTTTGATGTTCCACCTTTACTTGCTGACATGTCAAACACTTGTTAACATAACTCGCAATATCTTACTAACAGATTCAATGAATTGAAATTTGAGTACCCAACATAAGGAATTTTCGAGTGTTTATGAGAGAAACATGATAGATTTAGCCAGTGGGTAACTTTCACACTAGTCCAAAGGTAGCTCTTTTTCACATTGATCATGCCTCTTTAAACACTTTTAAACAATTGCGAGAAATTGGTCACAAGGAATAGCTTTCACACAGAGGGTAGGTAGTTGTTTCCCTCAAAGGCCTCTAGCCATGATCTGTAGTTTTTTTACTCATCAACTGAGAAAGTACAAGAAAGAATAACGCATTTGGAAAGATCAACTCACACCGGTTTTCCAAGTGAAATCCAATAGTCACTAGTTTGAAACAACAACAAATGGTTCCATACATGCAAATATGCTCCTATAATGCAGGATGTCTAAACAGAATAAAAGAATAAGAAGGGGAGGAGAGAATATGTAGTGTGTGCAAATGTCACAGCAGGTGTTATGTGCAATGCAGTAACATTCCGTGTAACATTTTAGAGGGCACACAGACCAAGAGATTTTCGCAAATTGGAAAACCTCTCAAAATCTAAAGCTTTGGTGAATATGTCTGCCAACTGATTTCAGTACTAATATACTCAATGCGAACAATATTTTTCTCAACCAAATCTTGAAAAAATGGTGTCTGGATTCAATGTGTTTAGTGCGAGAATGTTGAAGAGGAGTTTTTCATATATCAATCGCACTAGAGTTATCACAATAAATGGTTAAGATGCCACTGTGTAGACAATAATCCTCTATTATTTGATTCATCCATAGCATTTGAAAACAACAACTTCCAACTGCCACATATTCAGATTCAACAGTCGAAAGAGACACATAGTTTTGCTTACGACTATACCAAGACACTATATTGTTTCCAAGATAAAAACAACCACCAGTGGTACTCTTTCTATCGTCTACATCACCTGCCCAATTAGAATCACTGAATCCAATAAGGTTCGTGTTTGTATCTTTTGTGTACCAAATCCCTAAATCAGTAGTCCCACCAACATAATGAATAATTCTTTTTAAAGCTTTTAGGTGGGTGATTTTGGGATTGGCTTGATATCTAGCACATAAACACACACTGTACATGATATCAGGACGACTGTCAGTTAAATATAACAGACTTCCTATATTGCTCCTATACAAGGTGTGATCGACACTTTCAGCAACATCAGACCTCCTATATTGCTCATATACAAGGTGTCATCGACACTTTCAGCAACATCTTCATGACTCAATTTTTGACTCGATCCCATAGGAGTTTTCAAGTGAGATGCACTATCTAAGTTGAATTTCTTCACCAAATTTTGTGCATACTTACTTTGAGAGATAAAAGTCCCATCACCAGACTGCTTGATTGCAAACCCAAGAAGAAACTCAATTCACCAACCATGCTAATTTCAAAAGTAGAAGACATGCATTCAACAAATTCATTTAACAACTTTTGGGATGAAGACCCAAAAATAATATCATCTACGTAGATTTGAGCAATCATGATATTTTTACCAGACCTTTGAATGAAAAGAGTTTTATCCGCTTCACCTCTTTTGAAACCAATTTGAAGAAGATATTCAGTTAACCTTCTGTACCAAGCTCTAGGAGCTTATTTTAGACAATGGAGGGCCTTTTTAAGCTTATACACATGGTTAGGTTTAGAAGGGTCCTCAAATCCCTTAGGTTGTTCAACAAAAGCTTCTTTATTTAGAATCCCATTTAAAAAAGCACTTTTGACATCCATTTGGTGAAGGGTAATACCCAGATGACAAGTTATAGCAAGTAATAATCGAATAGACTCAATATGGGCTACATGAGCAAATGTTTCATTGAAATCCACTCCTTCTACCTGTGTATACCCTTGAGCCACTAGTCGTGCCTTATTACGAACAATTTTGCCTAACTCATCAGTTTTATTTTTAAAAATCCATTTCGTACCAATTACATTCACATCCTTATGTCTGGGAACTAAATACCACGCATCATTTTTCACAAACTGATTAAGTTTCTCTTGCATAGCATTTATCCAGAATTCATCTTTCAAAGCCTCAGTGACATTCTTAGGTTCAATATTAGAAATGAAACAACAAGTTCTTACCATAGTGCAGATAGGAGACAAGTATGCAGATCTTACCATGTCACGATAATTTACCTTTTTTTTTCTCCTAGTTTGAATACCTTCAGTAACTTCACCTATTACCTGAGTAGTATGATGATTTTTCTGAATTGTGCTTGGTATATCCCTGCTTCGATCAGTCACATGGTCATCTAAAACATGATCTAGTCCAACATCATGTTCAGAGTTCTGAGAATCGGTTTCTGAGTTAGTCTCCAAAGGTGTCTCATCAGGTGTTGTTCCAGATGTTCCCACATCTATTGGAACACTGGGTACAATATCTGTAGTGACATTCTGTTCAGTTTTAGTTTCAGGTATGGACTCAGCTGTCTTATTTAGCTCGATAAGATCAGAGACATCATCTTCTTCAGTTTTTTCTTGCAAGGTCAGCATAATCATCAAAGACAACGTTCACAGTTTCCATAATAGTCCTTGTTCGGAGATTAAACACTCTATATGCATGACTATTAATAGAGTAACCGAGAAAAAGACTTTTATCACTTTTAGAATCGAACTTAGCAAGTTGATCTCTATCATTCAACACATAGCACACACATCCAAAAACATGAAAATACTTAAGGTTAGGTTTTTTTGCCTAAAAGGATCTCATATGTTGTCATAGTGTTGCCTATCCTTAAGTACATTCGATTTGCGATGTGACATGCAGTATTCAAAGCCTCAGCCCAAAAATATTTTGTCAAAATTTTGGAACTTAGCATGACTCGTGCCATTTCTTGTAATGTTCGATCCTTTCTTTCTGCCACCCCATTTTGTTGTGGGGTTTTGGGTGTAGAGAATTCATGTGAATACCTTTTCTATCACAAAAAATTTGAAAAAGATGAGTTCTCAAATTCCTTAGCATGATCTGTCCTAATCCTAGCAACTGTGGTGCTGTACAGATTACACATCCTTTTATGCAAATTTGGAAATGACTCAAAAGCATCAGACTTTTCACGTAATAAATTTACCCAAGTGTAACGGGAAAAATCATCAACGCATACAAAAAAGTACTTCTTACCACCAGCACTTTCAACCTCAATAGGACCCATAAGATCATGTGAAGTAATTCTAAACACCGGGTTGTGTTAAAGTGTTGTGACACTTGGTGCGGCACCCGAGTTTGTTTGCCTTTTTTACACGAACCACACACTAAAGTATTTTTCATGTTTAATTTTGGCATACCTATCACAGCTTCATATATAACCAGTTTATCAATCATTCTGAAGTTAGCATGTTCTAACCTTTGATGCCACAACTCAGTTTCATTCAAATTCACACTATGATATGCATGTATGCCACCAAATTGGTAACAATTATCTACAGATCTCAATCATGTCAAGACACTAGTGTTAGTGTTATCATAAACTTTGCAGTATTCTTTATCAAACATAACATGCATATTTTCATCACACAGATGGCTTATACTGAGAAAATTTGTTGTAAGCCCTTCGATGTGTAAAACATTTCGAAGCTTAAGTAAGCCTTTCACATTCAAAGTACCCTTACCAATAATCAATCAATGAGCACCTCCACCGTATTTTACCATACCTCCTTCAAACTGTTCATAGTCAGTCGGATATTCAATAGTACCTGTCATGTGGCGTGAACATCCACTATCAAGGTACCAAGATCCTGCAGTGTTAGATCTTAAGGATTTATAAACAACATTACACTTTCGTTCAGTTTTGCGAACCCAAACAGACTTTTGAAATCGTGAGGTGTCACTGGAAGTGTATTCGTGCGACATTTTTGGTGACACTGAACCATACGGCCTTTGATATTTTAGATCAGAATTTAACTTGTAACATTAAGGTCTAATATGGCCAGGTTTATAACAATAGTGACATACATAATGCCTTCTTTTACGACCCTTTTGATTCAAAGACTTGGGTTTTTCAACCGATGAAGTCGAAGTTTCAAGCTTTTCCTTTTCTTTGACAAAAATAGGAGTTTTATATCCTATACCAGTTTTATTATCACTTCCAAGAGACAAAATTTCATCAAGTTTGGCCTTGCCAGTATTTAACCTTTTCAAAGTTTCAAGAGATTTGCCGAGTTCAGATTTTACCTTTTCCAGTTCTTCACCATAGGAGTCCTCATCACCCTGATTATCTGTTTCAATTACAGAGGTAGGTGTTAAGCAAAAAATATCAGAAGTGTCAGAGAAAGTGTACCTGGTAGGTGTTAGAACGCCCAAATCCGAGGGTTTTCAGCATCCTAGCTTGTGTTTTCTTCTTCAGACTCATCATCACTTAAGGTAAAAGACAAATTCATACCTTTTTTTCTCAAGGTGTTAGCACACTCATTAGCATAATGACCAAAACCTGTGCAAGATCTACACTTAACCTTTTCAATATCAAATCGATTTCCTGATCTATCTTGATTTCTATCAGGTGTGTTTCTTTGAGGGTATTTAGGAGCATCAGTTTTAAAAGGCTTTTTGGCTTTTGAAGAAAATTGGTTTTTGCTTTTGTTTTTCATGATCCTACTAAATTTTTTAGCAAACAAAGCCATTGATTCTTCTCCTAATTCAGATTCCTCAACTTCCTTAGTCAACTGAGTTAACTCGTAGATTCATCGGGTAATACTTGTAAAGCAATGGTTTTCCCTTGTGGCCTTCTTTTGTTGACAAAGTTGAGTTCCCAGGTTTTGAGAATCCCAGCCAACTCATCTAAACACAATGTTGTGATATTCGACAATTCTTCCACAACAATAATTTTCACATCGAATATTTCAAGCAAGGAACGTATCATCTTACTAACCAGTCTTGAGTTAGAAATAGGTTCTCCCAGAGACTGAGACTCATTAGCAATATCACATAGTATTCCATCATACGTAGTGATGTATTCGTTCTCCTTCATCTTCAAGTTCTCAAACCTGAGATTCAAATGTCGCAACTTGGAGAGTTGGACACTTGCAGATCCTTCACAGTGCTTTTGTAAAGCCTCCCATGCATCTTTGGCTGCAGCGTAATTACAAATAATTTTAAACATATTAAAATTTATTTCACCAAAGATCGCATTGAGAGCTTTTGAATTGTAGTTTGCCAGTTGGATATCATCATTAGACCAGTTTATTTTATTCTGGTTTATGAAGTCACCATCAGCATCTGCAATCTTTGGAGGAGTCCATCCAGTTAGCACAGTACACCAAGCTTTTCCATCGATTGATTTGATGAACGCGCGCATCTCTATCTTCCAAATAGAGTAGTTTGTTCCATCTAACATCGAAGGACGGAACATAGCAACCATCTGATTTTCTATTGCTTATTTGAACGTAGGATTGACACTTAGTGAAATCAAATACTGGGTCTAGATGCCAATTGAAAGTTTTTAAGGTCTCAAAACGTTGTTTCAGTAAATGTCAGAGAAAGTGTTACACCAAATGTTGTAACATTTTATAGAACATGCAGCGGAAAAGGAACAAACGAAGTAAAATTTATCTACAAGTTATAAATAACTTGTAGAAGTATCAATTATGACGAAATCACTAGTTGAATGTATTTGTAGTACAACTCGATCATGAAAGAATCAACTAGTCTAGTAAAATAAACTCCAACTGAGTATATCTAATCTAAGTAAAACAATTCGCCCAAAATACTATGAGAAATACTCAATTAAACTCAAAGAAAATGTGTATGGACGAAAACAAATTAACAAGACTCAAAACTAGACAAAGTGTTATTCTAGATATTGCAGAAACTTAGAACAACACTTTCGACAGTGTAACTCTTTTGCACTTGATGTCTTGTCGCTTCTCTCTCGACTGATAGTGTATTGCTCTCTCAAATTCGTGGTTCTAGGTGTAGAGAAATTGAATGGCCGATCGTCTCTTTATATAGGGGTTGATTTCTTGAGTTCCAATAATCCTACAAGAATATGGAAACAAAGAAAACACAAACATAGAAGGAATAGGATTCTATAAGTTAGGAAAGAAGATAATATCTACAAGAAGTCCTAACATATCTATATGTTCGAATCCTATTATGAGTAAGAATCTAAACTTTATCAATTTACACCATATTCCAATCTAGATAAATACAAAATAAATTTCCCCATGTTAATTCAAACTCTATTTTTGGAAACAAGTCTAGAAAGGCAAAAATTTATAACTTATATTGTAAAAACCAAAATTATTAGGAATTAAAATTCCTAACAACGTTTAAGGCTAATGATTGTGTTCTTTCTCATAGTATGTGTCAATGATGTCATTGTCATAGGAAATAATAAAATATTGCTTCATAAATTTATCAGACGGCTTGCTTAGAGATTCTCACTCAAAGATCTAGGTTCTTTATCATACTTTATTTCAATGTAAGTTTGCTAATTTCACTTAACATCTTCGATCCAAGAAACTGGAATAAATTAGATCTTAAGTGGAATGGTCTATTAGTGGAAAATATTACAATCTAAAGACATGTTTATTAATGTTGCTATGATCAAGGTTAAATGGATAATTGCCTCATTTGAAGAGTGTAGAAAAATTGGATTTAGAAAAGCCATCAATACTGCAAAAGAACTTGCTCATGAATGGAGATTGATCCTGTTTATGCAAGATCTCTTATTTCCGACTCAAATGTTTGAGTCTAAGCCAATCTCCACTCCGCTACATGCAGCGTATTCCATTACTGATTATGATGGATCTTCTCTTACAGATGTTGCTGAGTTGGTGCTTTACAATATCTGTTATTCATTCGACCTGACATTAGATTTGTTGTTAATAAAATTGGGCAATTTATGCATCATCCAACTATTGGACATTGGTCTCTTGTCAAACGTCTCCTTTGGTATCTTCGTGGAATATTTTACCATGGTCTTTTCCTAGGTCGTAACTCCCATTATTTATTACATGTTTTCGATGCCAATTGGGTGGTAATCAAGATGATCATACTTCAACAAGTGCTTAGATTATTTTTATTGGTTGTAATGATATCTCTTGGTGCTCCAGTAAGCAGCATTCAGTTGCTCGATCTCGACAGAAGTCGTATACAAAATTGTCTTGCTATCTTTGAATTAAATTGGTTTTCTTTTCTTTCAAAAGAACTCTTGATTTCTCCTACTTCCTCACCACTAATTTATTGTGATAATATTAAGCAATATATTTTTGCTCTAATCCTATTTTTCATTATCGCATGGAGCACATTGCTATTAATTTTGACTTTGTTCATGAGCAAGTTCAATGAGGTCATGAGTATCTCATGTATCTTCTTCAAATCAGTTGGATATTCGCTCACCAAGCCTCTATCGAAAGCTCATTTTTCCTCTTCTCAGGTCCAAGGTTGGTGTCCTAAATTTGCCGACCATCTTGCCAGGACGTATTGATAAGAAAACACTTCCAAATCTGATCAGTTGCAATTTGTATTTATCCTGTTGTCATTATAAGTTTGTATTTTGTATCACTAGTTTGTAGGTAGGTAGTTTTGTCTTTTGTATATTTATATTCCTTGTTCATGTGAATGAAATTACCTCATTTCACATAGCCACATTTTTCACTTCATATTTAGAACCTTTAGGTTGTATTTGGATGGGGGATTTGGGACGAGGGTTTTGAAATCTTTAGTTAAATCGACACCCTTGTTTGACTTATAAATACAAATCAATGGATTTCAAATCCATCTTTAAGTTAAGTTCATTTTCAAAGTATTTGAAATACCTTCCAAAACTCAGTCATTTGAAATCTATTTTAGTTTTTCTTTGTACACACTTGCACACTGCACATACTTCACACACACATTGCGCGCGCACACACACTTCACACACATCACAGTTTACACACATTGCAAAAACTTCATATTCTCTCTCTCTCTCTCTCTCTCTCTCTCTCTCTCTCTCTCTCTCTCTCTCTCTCTCACACACACACACACACACACATGCACATGCACATGCACACACACACACACATTCAGTTATTCACACACACTCTCCCTCACACACACATACTCATACATAATAAAATTTATATATTTTTAATTAGTCTATAAAATTATAATTATTTATAAAATTATAAGATTATATCTTTTGTTATTATTTATTAAATGTCAATTGAGAAAATGACTAGAGCTTTTAAATATTTTTATCAAAATTTTACGATGGATTTGAAATTATTACACAAATCCACATCATTCAAACAAGAGAAGGATTTCAAATCAATGTATTTGAAATCCATTAAATTTTAAATACATTGGATTTGAAATCCCTAAATCCAAATGCACCCTAAATCCACACCATTGTTAGGCAAATCCACATCAATGGATTCCAAATCCCTCTTTAATTTTAGTTCATTTTTGAAAGATTTAAAATCTCTCCCAAAACCTAGTAATTTGAAATCCATTCTTTTTTTTTTTTCTTTATGTACACTTGCATATTCACACACACACACACAGCACACGCTTAAACACATGTTGCATGCAGACACACACTCTATCTCACACACATATTCACACATACTCTCCCTCACACATATATTCACACATAATAAAAATAATATATTTCATAGTTTATTAGTGTATAAAATTATAATTATTTATAAAAATATTAAGATTATATTTTCTTTATTAAATGCCAATTAAGAAAGTGATTAGAGCTTTTAATCTTTTTTAATCAAAATTTTACGATAGATTTGAAATTCCTACATAAATCCAGATCATCCAAACAAGAGAACGATTTCAAATCAAGGTATTCAAAATTCATTCATTTTCAAATACATTGGATTTGAAATCCCTCCATCCAAATAGACCCTTTCAATTGTTTGATTGGACACAGACTATAAGAAAAGGCTTGCTCGGTAGGTATCTGAGTAAATAACAAAGGAAGAGCAAAATAGGGAAAAAGATTTTTTTTTTTTTAAAATCAGCAACTTTGGCAACCAAATTATCAAAAGAAATAAAAAGGTACAAAAAGTAAAAATGGAAAGAACTAAGCTTGCACCATGTGCTAGCAGACATTAGACCTGGTACAACTGAGCTTAATTACAAGACAATTATAGGCACTCCAGGTCCAATGTTTTTCACACATTTCCTCTGCTGGCCATGACCAAGTATATATGTCATATTTGCTCCTTTTGATAATACCTCTTGGAAGAAATAGAATGTCTTTCATTAACTTTCTTCATCGCTTTCCTCCAAGGATAAGTGATTCATGTTTCTTTCAAGTGGGGGAAGTCCATCTTCAGAACTGCACGAAGATCTATCATCGTTTTCATTGTTCGATTCAGAATGCTCTCCTGAAATGCAAAAGGCTCCATTATTATCCCATATTGTTTTTCGCCAAAGTGCATAAACTGTGGCAATGTTTTAGGTTACCAAAAGCTATTTTTTCTACATGCAGTAGTGTGAAAAAAGCTAAAGCAAAAAGTTTTGTGTGAGTGCTTGCCATTCCTTTTTACTTTTAGAAAGAGTAGTGTGAAAAAACTGTTTGGAAAAACAAGAATGAATTTTGAGCATATGATTGAATGTGTGATGAATATGTAATGATGACAAATGATGTGATAGTTTTTTGATAAACAGTGATTGGTTATTGGAAAAGTAAGAGAAATGGCATACGAAAGTGTAACGATAATAATTGATATGATGTTTTTTTATTAAATAATGATTCAAAAAATGAGAGTAAGTAACTAGTGTATTTATAAAAAATCACCAGCAATCTGCAATCGTACATTGAGATAAAAAAAAAAAAAAAAAAAATCCCTAGGGGGAAAATTTTATAAAAAAACTTTGACAAGCAATTGCATCCTTAGGAGGTAAAAAAAAAATTCTAAAGCCCTGAATGACAGGTCAAACGATAACCTTGGCATAGTAGAGCTACCTATTTTTTTAGTTCGGTCATCAGAAGTTTGTGACTTTTTTGCTGTGAAAGCCACTCATTTTGGACTACAATCATGTCCGCACCATTCTGACATTCAGAGTATGCCTTAAGAAGTTCCCTGCAAATTCATTTTGCCAGCAGTTATTCGCAAGTTCAGAAGACGGCAAAGAGTTGCAAACAGCCTATTAGCTTAAGAGCCGCAATATTGGGAATAATGGTACACATTTGTAAAACTCGGTGGGCGGACAGTAATAACCTATTCAGGGACAAGAAAGCATGACCCCACTTGAATTTGCTGAGCAGTAGATCTCCAGTTTCTTTTTCTCCACTGTTCAATGAGAAGCATGAAATGTCATAAACTGCTCTAGTGAACTATTACAAGATAAATCATGCAGCTCAAGTAAAAAACTTTGACCACGGCTGAACCACAGAGGTTGGTCATGACTCGTAAACACATTATAGTATTAATCCCTTATTGTGTATGTTGTAGATTGTAAACCAACTTCCAATATATTCAGAGACAAAGAAAAATATATTTTTGCTAATGGGTGCCCAACAAACAAGCCATAATTAAAAAAGAAAATAAATCAAAAGAAACCAACATATTAAATTTCAACAAAATACTCGAAGAAAACTTTGCAATATGAATTCAGATATCTAGAATACAAGGATAAATATACAATTGAAGATGTACGTGGGAAGAAGGGTATTAATAAGATTTTGTCACTCAACTTATGCTAGTATCCATATTACCCGCTTGCGTTGTTTGCCGGAGAGTCATTACATAAGTCATCAACAATTCTAACAGTAAGTAACTACAAACATCACTACATAAACAGCTCAAGTTTAGTACCATATGATCAAAGCTGCAGCCAGTGCCTCAACACATGAAAGCTCACAAGGTCGACCATAATTTACTGGATTTGCTGCTACCAACCAAGGTACTGCAATTCAACTAACATGCATGAGGTGAAAAATTATAGGAAGAAATCAGAAAATGCAACCAAATTATGTGACATTGAGCATGATAACGGCTCACATAGCCAAAACTAATAAGGTCCCCGTACATCAACAATGTGGAATTCAATCATTCTTGGAGTTATTAATTTAATTCCATTTTTAACGCCAATATTTCTCAAAAAAATCTTGGAGATATCACACAACACATAGAATCGTTCTGGTTTAGCTTATCCATGAGCATTTAAGTCTAAAAGCTTTTTGCTATGGTTTTGAATTTCCATCTCCTTTGTTTTTGTTATGGGGAATATAACCCAATTATTGTCATATCTTAGGTCTTTGTCCCTAAAAGTAAGCCACAATAGATTGGACGAAAATTTACCACGGATTACGTATTCTCTACCAAACCAACATATGTTTATAGATCTGTATTTCTGAGAATTTTGAAATTTGACAGGCATCACCACATCCAGGCCCAAACTCTTCCTCCCCGCTCTCCCTACTCCCCCTTCACCCAAACAAAAAGGGTGAGAAAAATAAACAAACACGCAGGCCAAAAATTTCCATCATTTACCTTAGCAATTAACATTGTATTTATAAATTAAATGGGGACTCAGAAGAAATAAATTTGTACAGTCTATAACACATGAAGAACGATACATATTTTTCTCTTCATGACAACCAGGTCTAGTGGGAACACATTACACTTGGTGAGTTGAATATAAAAGCTGATGCAATACCTCACCCGCGATCTTCAGAATATAAACTGAAAATTTCTTAAGGTTTTGTGGGCAGCATATTTTTAAGGCTTCTAATTTATGGTCCAAATTAGCCAACATGAATATATAGATGCAATGGGTCAATACATTAACGAGACTGCAAGGTATTCGATCAGAGTAATTTGAAATCCATACAAAGACGAGGAGCTGCACAGCGCAGCTTGGTAAAAGGTACATCTTCTAGACGTGCCCACGAGCAATCAACGACAGCTAAACCTCTCCTTCTGATCAATTCAAGATCCTCTTGGGAGACACATTGTGTCCCAGTGGGACTGAAACATGGAAATAATACCATAAGCAAACCTAAAAATGTATATTTACCACAATGCAAAATAAACTTAATATAGAGCACCACGCATGTAATGAAAATGTACAATTACTCACAACATGAATCAAAAGAAGCAGAAACGATGTATACCATCCAGGAAAACCATGGACTAGGAGGAATATTGACCGTGATGGCATGATAAAATCCAATTAATAAATCAACCTTCATAATACGTTTAGATAAAAGTCTGAGATTAAACCAATTATCTGGCATAGTTAACAACAAATTAGTGAAACTAGCTAGACCTTGTGAGATGAAAAAATGACATAATAGTTAGAATCAAAACAAGGTCCAGTTAAACTTCGACAAGTTTTTTAATTCTTATTTGTTGAGATATTGTAAAGTATATCTTTAGTGGAAGTTGAGTGGCAGCTAGTGCCCTAAATTAGGTAGTGTTGTTTCTTCTTTTCCTCAATTTCTGAAAGGTGTTAGGCTAACCATTGCCTATATAATGTACAAGTTCAATCATGGTTAATACACAAAAATATATTCAGTTTTTCTCTCTTTATGGTATCACACAGCAGGTTCAAACAAATTAGCTTCTTTTCTTCTTTTCTGACAAAACCCTAGCCATTTTCAAATCTGACCGGACCTGTTCACCACCGCCGGAGCCTCCACCGGCGACACGCGCCGGACCATCGAGTTCGCCAGGTTCCCAGCAGCCGGACCTCCGAGCCCCGTCGCCGGAAAGTGCGACACGCGCCGGCAGATCTTCAGCGCGTGACCACCACGCGCCACCGCCGTCCGATCACCGTCACACCTGTGCCGCCTGGTGCGCCTCTGACTCCTCTTTCCGACTGTACCACTTTCAGTTGGTGGGTTCCCAGTTTCAGGCATCTTCCAGTCCTTTTTCTTCATTCAGCCCTTTTTTTTTTCTCTCTTCAGTTTCCTTTTCAGCCCTTTTTTTTTTTATATTTCAGTCAACTTGCTTACCTTGTTTAATTAGTTCAGCCCTGTTCTTATTTATTCATAGTTTCACCATTTATCAGCCTCTGTTTAAAAAAAAAAAAAACTTTCATTTCCATTTAAAAAAAAAAAAAAAAAACAAAATTTGTTCAGGTGTTTATAAGTTACAATGGCTGAATTGACTGATTCATCTTCCTCACAAAAAAAGGGTTTGGTTTCATTTGTCTTTCAAGGGTCTCCTACCATTACCACCGAAAAGTTGAATGGTAAAAACTATTTGAACTGGTACTCTTCAGTTGAATTATGGTTTTTAGGTCAGTGTCTTTCAGACCATCTTACTAAAAAATCTTCTGAGATTGATGCTAAATTGAAAACTGATTGGGAACAAGCTGATTATCAATTAGTATCCTTGTTATGGAACTCTATAGAGACTAAACTAATGGCACATTTCCGTCCGTATAGGACTTGTTATGACATCTGGACAAAGGCTAAAACCCTTTATGCTAATGATATTCAGCGACTTTATGAATTTGTTCGTAATCTTGCTACTCTTCAGATGAATGACCAAGATTTGTCCGAGTATTTAATTCGAGCTCAATCCACTATTGATGAGCTTAAATTGATGCTTGTTAGTACTGATCTTCAACAGATGATAACTAAACTTGATAATATGTTCATGGTATTTATTCTTCATGGTCTTTCGAAGGAGTATGCATCTGTTCGTGACCAGGCTCTAACAAATGCTACTGTTCCTACGGTGGAAGAACTTATTAGCCGCTTGATCAGAGTTTCATTTTCCGGACATGGCACACAGTCAATCCTTGAGTCCTCCGCTCTTGTGTCTCATACGACTGATCGTGGCAGTGGAGGCCGAGGTCGTGGTCGAGGGGGCCGAGGAAATCTCTATTGTACTCATTGTGGACGAGATAATCATACTCAAGATCGGTGTTATAGCTTACATGGTTTCCCCAACAAAACTGCAAATATTGTGCAATCCTCACCTACTTCTGATTCTGAATTTACTCTCTCTCCTAATGATTATAAAGAGTATCTACAGTTGACGGCAGCCCAACAAGCTAACTCTTCCGCTACTATTGCCCATATTGGTAATTCTACGGTTTGTCTTTCTCAATCTACACCTCTTGGATGGGTTTTGGATTCAGGTGCTTCTGATCACGTGACTGGTAATTCCTCAATTTTCTCTGAATTATCACAACCCACCTTTCCACATTATATAACTGTTGCAGATGGATCTAAAATCCAAGCCACTGGAATAGGACGGATCTCACCTACTTCCTCAATATCTTTAAGTTCTGTCTTATTGGTTCCTAATTGTCCCTTTAATTTAATCTCCATCAGCAAATTAACTCGCTCTTTAAATTGCGCCATAACCTTCACTTCTGACTCTTTTTCAATTCAGGATCGGAGTACGGGGAAGACGATTGGAACAGGATCTGAATCTCGAGGCCTCTACTATCTTCTTCAATCCACCAACTCTACTATATGTGCCGCTACTGAATCTCCCGATCTTCTTCATCGACGTCTTGGCCACCCGAGTTTACCAAAATTACAAACAATGGTATCTGGTCTTTCGCATTTGAAGTCTTTCAATTGTGAGTCTTGTCAATTAGGCAAACATGTTCGCGTCTCTTTTCCTAATCGTATTAATAGTAGAGCTGCGTCTCCCTTTGATATTGTTCACTCGATGTTTGGGGTCCAAGCCGTGTTTAAATCTGTCTTTAAAGCTATCGATATTATGTCACTTTTATTGATGATTTCTCCAGATGTACTTGGATATTTTTAATGAAAGATCGTTCTGAGTTATTCGCTATTTTTCAAACTTTTTGTTCGGAAATTCTGACTCAATTTGGAAAAACAATTCGTGTTTTGCGCAGTGATAATGCAAAAGAGTATTTCTCTGAACGATTTAATTCATTTATCCGTTCTAAAGGTATTATGCATCAATCCAGTTGTCCTCATACACCTCAACAAAATGGTGTAGCAGAACGAAAACATAGACACATTGTTGATACCGCTCGCACTCTTTTGATCTATGCTAACGCACTTACAGTTTTGGGGGGACGCTGTCCTGACTCGGGCTGCTTATTTGATAAATCGAATGCCATCTTCTGTGTTAAATGGTCAGGTTCCCTACTCTGTTTTACACCCTACGGCTCCCTTATATGATGTTTCCCTCGTGTCTTTGGTTGTACTTGCTTTGTCCATGATCTCTCTATAGGTCGCGATAAACTATCTCGCTTCTGGTCTATCAAGTGTATTTTTTTCTAGGCTATTCCCGTGTTCAAAAGGGTTATCGATGCTACTCTCCTCCTTCAAACCGTTTCTATATTTCAAACAGAGGCGTTACCTTTTTGAAGACATATCATATTTTGCTACCACAAACATTCCTTCGGATGACTTGGATCGGGTTTTGCTTTATACCCTATTTTTCAATCGCGCTCCCGAGCCTTCTAGTTCCCCGTAAATATCTATTGCTCCATCATCTTCGCCACAATCTTCCCCACCTATAAATCGGCATGCGGCATCACTTATGAACGACGGGGGAGTCAGTCACGTCTTCACCTCGTGTTCCGATATCTCTTCCCCGCTTGATTTGATTCACCTACTTCACCTGATTTGCCTGTCGCTCTTCGCAAAGGTATACGTTCCACCCGTAACCCTTATCCTATCTATAATTTTCTCTCATACCATCGTTTGTCACCCACATATTGTGCTCTTATATCTGCACTTTCTTCTGTTTCTATTCCAAAGACAGTTTCTGAAGCACTATCCCATCCCGGATGGACACAAGCAATGATTGATGAAATGACAGCCTTAGAATCCAACCACACTTGGACGCTTGTTCCCCTTCCATCTGGAAAATCTGTTGTTGGGTGCCGATGGGTTTTTAATGTTAAAGTGGGTCCTGATGGCCAAGTTGATCGCTTAAAAGCTCGATTAGTGGCAAAGGGATATACACAAGTCTATGGTCAAGATTACAGTGATACTTTTTCTCCCGTCGCAAAAATGTCCTCTGTTCGTTTATTTTTAGCCATGGCTGCCATGAAACGGTGGCCACTCTTTCAGTTAGATATCAAGAATGCCTTTTTGCATGGTGAATTAGAGGAGGAGATTTACATGGAGCAACCTCCCGGGTTTGTTGCTCAGGGGGAGTGTGGATTAGTATGCAAATTACAAAAATCTTTGTATGGCTTAAAACAATCACCTCGGGCATGGTTTGGACGATTCAGCAGAGTTATTCAACAATTTGGGATGATTCGTTGCGAAGGAGATCATTCTGTCTTCTTTAGATGCTCCTCATCAAATACCTATATCTATCTTGTGGTTTATGTTGATGACATTGTAATTACTGGTGACGATTGTGAAGGTATCAAGACACTGAAACAACATCTTTTTCAGAATTTTCAGACTAAAGACTGGGCCCTCTTCGTTACTTTCTTGGGATTGAAGTAGCCCAATCAAAGTCAGTGTTGCTATTTCTCAAAGAAAATATGCTCTTGATATTTTAGAAGAAAGCGCCTTACTGATTGTAAACCGAGTTACTACTCCTATGGATCCTAATGTAAAGCTCCTTCCTAATCGGGGAGCCTTATCCCGATCCAGGAAGATACCGGGAAGGCTTGTTGGGAAACCGAATTATCTCACTATGACCGGACACGATATATCTTTCCCAAGAAGTATAGTAAGTCAATTTCTCAATTCTCCTTGTGATAGTCATTGGAATGCCCTTATTCGTATTATAAAGTACATTAAAGGGTCACCTGGAAAAGGACTTGTTTTCACTGATAAGGGCCACACTAATATCGTTGGGTATTCAGACGCTGATTGGGCAGGAGATGAGAATGATCGAAGATCTACTTCTGGTTACTGTATATTCATAGGAGGAAACCTGATTTCATGGAAGAGCAAGAAACAGACAGTTGTTGCTCGATCAAATCTGCCGAGTATCGAGCTATGGCTCATGCAACATGTGAACTCTTGTGGCTAAAACACTTACTGCAGGAATTACACTTTTGTGACATTGGTCCTATGGAGCTCGTGTGTGATAATCAATCAGCTCTACACCTTTCTTCCAATCCAGTTTTTCATGAAAGAACGAAGCATATAGAAGTCGACTGTCATTTCCTTAGAGAAAAGATTCTCTCTAGAATCATCAGGACTTCATTCGTCAACTCTAGAGATCAACTCGCTGATATCTTCACTAAATCTTTACGAGGCCCTCGGATAACTTATATATGTGACAAGGTGGATGCATATGATGTATATGCTCCACCTTGAGGGGGAGTGTTGAGATATTGTAAAGTATATCTTTAGTGGAAGTTGAGTGGTAGCTAGTGCCCTAAATTAGGTAGTGTTGTTTCTTCTTTTCCTCAATTTCTGAAAGGCGTTAGGCTAACCATTGCCTATATAATGTACAAGTTCAATCATGGTTAATACACAAAAATATATTCAGTTTTTCTCTCTTTATTATTATCTTTTTGACATGAAATATATCGACAATAACATGATGCCTGGGTGTTCACATTGGGTAATAATTAATATTTAGCAAAGACATCATAAATTTAATAGCCTTGTCCAAAACCCGTATCCCTCTAGCAGCTATGTTCAATTTAATCTCAGGAAACCTTATTGTTGATGACAAAGTGACTGAAGAGGAAGCACATTTATTGCATATTCTGACTTTAAACTACAAATATCCTCAAGTTTTAACAGATTGGAAGCATGCCCATAGAGTCTCGCTCCAGAGTCATAAGAAAGAAATATATTCACACCTCCTTTTGTATTCAATGCCATATATCATGCATGAAAAAAGAAAAAAAAGAAAAGCAAAAGAGAAAAATAGATGTCTGAAAGAATGCAAACACAAACACATCAACATCATAAGACTAGATACAAAGCTAAACAAGATGACAAAATCATCTGAAGTGTAGCTAAGAGACCGCGATAATTTTTTTACCTTAAAACAACTCCCCCAAATCCAGTACTAACCCGCAATTCCTGAAAACATGTTTTGAAAGTCTTATGCAATAGAAAAATCCAGATATAAGATTGTTCTCTTGTACAAGAGATAAGCATGAGAAATGAATTATGTTGCTTATACGGTAAAATATTCAAATAAAAAAGATACTTTCTTTCAACAATCCAAATCTTGCAAGCTTGCGTCCTGTGCACCTCTTTGCATCACATTGGCCAAAATCCTGAATCCACAAAACAATACATTTAGAGTCACAAAACAATGCACGGTCATTCTTCATATTAGAACTATGTTAAACCATTAAGAAAAGATGACTTGCAGGCCATATGGATGTCAGAAATGGAGACAAAGATTAAACACTAAAGGAATTTGAGAGTTTATTTGTCTAAGAAAACCATTTGGGCAGCACGGAATTTGGTGATTGATTTTGGTATACCACAGGTTACATTCATTTTTGCATTGATGATCGTTCCACAAACACCACTACAATGCCAAATGGAGGAGAATTGTTTTTTAACAGTCCCATTAGAAGTATTCCAAATTATCGAAAATGAAAGATCATTATCAATGATTATACGCTATTCAATTCTAACTAACAAGAAAAATTCAGATGTATACAGTAAAATAAGTAGACACATACCCACATGGCTAGCTGAATGGCAGGACCCCTTTGCTCCTCCTCCCCTCCTTCCGCAGCTGCTGTCAAACACAAGTTAACACACACACACACACACACCAAAAAAAAAAATTATTTCCCCATTAAAAAAGCAACGATACACACTATGCCTTTACAAAAAACTACTGTAGCACAATCCCTCAAACAGATGGAGTGCTTTAATTTACTAAGACACGGACAAGTGGGCAGCATACTACGTACCTGGGTCAGTCGGCAAAGACCCATCATCTTGATCCCTGATTAGCATGTTCAATCCAGTGAATTAATTAAACATCATTAAAAAAAGATGAATTAAGATTGTGTGATTGTGAAGTTCTTGAAATATAACTGCCTGCCTGTGGAGTTGATGAGATTGTTCATGGGAGTGGTGACGATGATTATCTTTCTTGAATCGCCTCTGTTTCTGCCTGTTGTTGTGACCCATGTTCGCCGTTCTTGGTATCACTCAGCTTTAAGAAAGAAAAATAGCAGTATATGAATTATGTGTATGTATTGTCACCGCCAGACATAACCCGTCGGACATAGGATTAGGGTATAAATCAATTAAAGTAATATAATTGGAGAAAATGACTATAAATGCTCTAAAATAAATAACTTTTCAAACCAAAAAATCCATTAAAGTTAATTTCAATCCAAGAAAACTCATTTCACCAATTATTAGTTTTTGTTCATTAAATCCCAATAATTAAGTTTAGACTAGGTTGATTTCAAAAAAAAGTTTAGACTAGCATCATCAAGATTTTTTTCTATAGACTAAATTAATTACCCTTGGGTTTCCTACATTAACAAATAAATAAATCTCGTATTTAGGCTGATTTTTTATTCTTTTTCTTTTCGAAAGAGGCTTCTTGTAAGAAGATTGTTCTTACTTGACAGATCCGTAAGACGGACCTAATCCGTAAGACGGAGCCCAATATCTGGATCCAGACCCGGTACCCAAATTTTATATAAAAGCAATCTGCAGCAAGCCAGCAGTCTCTCTCCTCTTCAGACTTCACTTCTAAATTCCCGGTCCGGCCCCACCCCTCCTCTCTCTCTCTCCTCTTCACCCCCATTCTAATCTCCATCTCTCTTTCTCTCTCTACTCTTCACCCCCATTATGTCACCATGTCTCATGCATGTTATACTAATCATGTCTTTTAGCTAGATTTGTGTGCTTTAATTTACAAGTTTATTATTATATATAATCACGTCAGTTAAGTGGGAGGGATTGATAATTATTTATTTTTTTTCTCCTTTTTCTGGTGTGTTGGATTAGAATACATAAAGAGGATATATTGAGTATAATATGATAAAATAACATATAATAACTTGAATATATCTTGCATAAAATTTTAAAACCAAGCACAAAAACTCGTTAAGTCTGCGCTTTTTGATGTTGAATTTGAGTGGAAATAGAGTGATTTTTTTCTTGGTTGATTAGAATAAATTTGTTGTGGTGTTTCGGGAGAATACTCGGTAGAATAGTGACTTACTGTAGAAGGATATATGCGAGGTGGTTGGTTGAATAACATTGCGAGAACTTGACCGATAATCATAATAGTACTTTTGGAAAAATTCTGTCACTTTTCGAAAAAAAAACTAATACTTTTCTAGGAAACCACTATTATTAATTTTGTTATTTTAAAAACATATACTTTTCATAATAAAAGTGATACTTTTTAAATAAAAATTGATACTTTTCTAGTCTAAAGTAATACTATGTTAGGGGAGCTACTAATGTAATTTTGTAACTTTGAAACCATATACTTTTTAGAGTAAAAGTTATACTTTTTTAAATAAAAGTGATACTTTGAACTTGTCTATATATAACTTTGCAAATAAATAATCAATTTTATTACTTTGATAACATATACTTTTTAGAATAAAAGTGATACTTTTTTAATAAAAAATGATACTTTTCGAGTTTAAAGTGATATTATGTCAAGGAGAACTACTAATGTAATTTTGTTTACTTTGAAAACATATACTTTTTAAAGTAAAAGTAATGCATTTTTTAGTAAAAAATGATACATTTCACTTTTGAACAAAGGTTGCAATTTGCATATAACTTTACAAGTAAATAATCAATTTTGTTACTATGAAAAACGTATATTTTTTAAAGTAAAAGTGATATTTTTTTAGTCTAAAGTGATACCATGTCAAGTGGAACAACTAATGTAATTTTATTTCTTTCATGAAAACATATACTTTTTATAGTGAAAGTGATACTTTTTTTTTAATAAAATTTGATACTTTTGAACAATAATGTATGTAACTTTGCAAGTTAATAATAAATTTTGTTCCTTGAAAATAAATATACTTTCCGAGTAAAACTAATACTTTTTTGAATAAAAAATGATGCTTTTGAGTCTAAAATGATATCATGCCAAAGGGAACTACTAATATAATTTTGTTATTTTGAAAACATATATTTTTAAATTAAAATGATATTTTTTTTAATAAAAAGTGGCACTTTAAAGAATGATGTACATAAATTTGCAAGTAATTGATCAATTTTGTTCCTTGTGATTATTTGTAATAAAAATTAAGCTTAACAAATATTTTTTAATGCATAATTATTTCAGCCTTGTTTAGAATTTTTGAGGGCCCATGACAATGCTAATCCAGATTGAATAATGAGCATTGCAATTGGATTTACACGGACCAATTCAATTCGGTCGGTGCAACTAATGATTTCAGCGCAAAACAATAAGCCCACAAAATTGTAATGTCTAGCCCAGAAACTTCATTGACGGTACCGGGGTAGGGCAGATAGGCGGGTCGGAGCGATCCGTCTTACGGGAAATGACCCGTAAGACGGTCTTATACAAGTTTTTGTCTTTTCTTTTTTGGATTTCTGAGGTAAATTGTAAATAAACAATATATGATTTACACAAATGTTATAAAATTGAATTATACGAACTTAATACAATATGATAAAAATTATTTTTTTAAAAGTTAAAAATTTAAATTAAACTTTTCCTATGTTTTTAAATAAAATTCCTATGTAAACTTTTCCGGGTTGTGAAAAGTTCCATCGTATTTTACAATTTCTTTTGATTGATGAATGATTACAACAACTCATTGTTGATCAAAATGAGAAAACTCACGGGGTCTACAACTATTGAAAATAAACTATAGAGAACAAACATAAATATCAGTAGTACGATTTCCATTCTCTGTTTCAACTGTATCATTTTTATATTCATGATTTGTTTAGTGTATAATTAATTTATTATGATACTGCTGTAAAATTTGTAGTAATACAACTATAGTTTATATCTAATGAAATTATAATTTGCTATAAATTTTTATTCATGATTTTTCTGCCATATGATTTGAATAATATCTCAATTTAAAATTTATCAATTGATTATAGAAATCTTTATTCATTCTTCTTTAGAAGATTATAGTCAATAGCATAAAAAAATATCTATTATATAGCCAACATATTCACAACGTATTCCAACATTTTCTCTTTATCATTAGCCATTATAAAAAAAAACACAATTGCACCATTAACACCTTATTATCTTGAATTATCCACACGTTAATTCTATGATATGAAACCGGTCTAATTTAATTTTTTTTCTTACTAAGTTATACCATAGAATAAAAGATATCAAGTTTTTGTGTAGGTGTGGAAAACATAAGTATCATCTTTGTGTATTGTTGTATTATATTACGAATAAATTTATGAATTGATTATTGTTTCTTGAAATTTAGATTTAATTGAAAATAAAAGCACCTAAATAATTAGTTTTCACACAATTAATTAAAGTATTAAAATCACAATAAAAAATAATAATAATAATAATAATAATAATAATAATAATAATATGCATTTAATTTATTATTATCTTTGTGTTTATATCATTTGTAATGTTTTGGCACTTTGTATGTGTGCAGAAAAATTATAATTATCAGGATCCGCATCTCCATATCACTTCTTAGAAAAGTCCGAGAAGCCTATAAACAATGAAAATTTTGAATAGCATTGTAATCTATCCATTTTCAAGAACCCCTTTCAGTGATATTTCAAATGGTATTTATTCACTATATTGCTTGGCTTCAGATTCTTTAAGCCGTCCACAATATGTTTGAAAAAATATTTAAAATATTTATTGGATGATGTTTTCTACAAACAACGTCAAATGAGAAAATGTCAAGGTATCAATTATAGACAAATTGTTTTGATTAATATTATTATATTGAATTATTAAATTGTAATATATTTAATTGACCTTTCTAATTGATTCATTTGATGTTTCCAGAATTGAATTTGAAATTTAAGTCTACATCTAAAAATATAAATTTTATACATAAATTTTTGTTTTTATTTACTTTATATGAATATTTTATTATTAAAATAAAGTAATAAATACCAACTCATGTTAATAGATAGTTTCAGTACAAATTAATAATAATAAAATAATAATACACGTGCAACGCACATGCGAGATTACTAGTTAACAAAACTTATCAAGTTTAAAAACTAAATGACAAGACATTCTATAAGAACCTAATTCATGAACTTCTTTAAATAAGAATGGTATTTTGGTAAACGGTGAAGGCGTTAGTCTCAATTAATTAGGTTCTTTCAAATGTGTTAATATTGTTATTTTTAAAAAAATATATCATCATTAGTTTTTAAATTGAAAATTTCCCCCAAAAAAAATTGAAACTATATTTTGGTTATATTTTAACAATTTCTCTAATATTCTTATTATTATTTTTTTGAGGAGATCTATCATTATTATTTTATTTAAAAATCAATTATTATTATGTTATTTTACATAGACTAAAATCGCGCCAACATAAAGGATAAAGCGCGTAGTTCTCTTAACAATTCATCCCCGACTATTTTTCTCATAATATTTCACCTCTTTTTTCTTTGTTTCTGTTTGCCATCTTCTTCAGAGGCGTATTAAATTCTCTCCACCACTCTGTTGAATTTCCGAAGCCAAAATGTTACGCAGGTATTATACGATTGATACGTATAGACACACTTGCATTTACAGTCTATTAAAACTCTGCGGTTTAGTCAATTTTATTGTATCGAGGGTTTTTTGTTTTTGTTTTTGTAATTTTCTCTAGCAATAACTCGCAGGTCCATTTTACAGCTCGCATCTCGTACTTCAGTTAGTAGGATTCCATTGCGGACTACAACTCAGGCACGTTTTTATACTGTTATATATGTGTGTGTGTGTGTGTGTGTGCTGATTTATTGATGTTGTAAGTAGAAATTATTCTTAATTTTTGCTTCTGATGATGCATCGTTGTGCATTTCTCGAGAATTTGTCAATTTCAATGGGCTTCAGATGTTAACTAGGATTAGAAGATGATCTCCTTTTTTATTTGAAAGAAAAAGAATTTTTTTATGCAGGGTTTCTTCAGTTTTGTTCTTTTGAAATAGCCCTAGAAGTATGTCTTGGTGAGTTAAGGTTTACGTGCATATAGTTAACTGCATTTATCGCTAGCAACACACATAGCTGTTTTTATGAATAGAAAGATTTACATTTTAGTCTTTTGAAAAGTTGTTCTGATGTGCAGATACCTTCATATCTTTCTTCAAGAAGGGAGTTTTCTGTTTCCCAGAGAAGTGAACCACACAAGCCGGATTCAGGAAACAGTGTTCATGAACCTCAAAGTCGTATACCAAAAATTCTAACTGGAGGTGTTGCATTGGGCTCTGTTTTCCTGGCTGCTTACTATTATGGGTTTCTGGATAGTTATCTTGGCAAAAAGCAGCAAAGCATCAGTGAGTACACCAAGGCTAGGATTGGTGATAATAACACGCAGACGTCTCCTGAACAACCAAATGCGCACCATCAAGCTAGTGAATTAAGTGAAACAATTACTGGGAACAGCTCGCAGGAGCCAGATGTATCAAGTTCTGATGCAGACCATGCCAAGCAAGATGTTGAAACACATTCAGAGCTAAGTGCTCCAGAAAACTCAGTGAGAACTGAAGAAGATAAAAACTTTCAGGCCAAAGATATGGCAGTTCAGACAGCAGAGAATGTCGATCGTGTTGTAGGGGGTGATGTGCCTAATGTTCCTCAAAGCAGCATGTCATTAGATGATGTAAATAGTAAACCAGCTGAGGAAAGTTTTGACCTGAAGAGCCCAGGGGTGAAACCTGATGAGGAGCAGGTCAAGGCTATTGAAATCACACCAACTGTTACTTCAGCAGACAAAGTTGCTGCAAAAATTGAGTTCAAGTCTGTACCGAAGGAGCAAACCACAACTCAAGACATGCAAGAGGTAACATGGTTTTCTAGCAAGGTTAAGTTTACCTTACTCTATTTGCGGTCCGTTGTTATCTGGGCAAATCATTCACAGTTTCGTGTGAAGCAACTTTTGCTAGGTTGTTCAGGGTGATGGAACACAAAAATCTAATTCCCTGCTTGACGATTACTATTTGAAAGACAATGCTGAAGAACTTGCGACATCTTCCTCCGAAAAAATTAAGGTTGATGTTTTTATAAATAATTGTTTTAAAGAAGTTAGTTTGTTTAAATATGTAATAATCTCATTACAATTAGAAGAATGATTGTTTATATGACTTATCGTTTATTTGAGAAATTGAAGGATATAAGTTCCAGAATTGAGGATGTGTATGATGGTTACATAACCAAGGATGGAAAATTGGTTCTTGACTTCTTGCAAGCCATACATGCTGCTGAGGAAAGGCAGGCGGCGTTGGATGCTCGTTCTTTTTCTGAAGAGAAAAGAGCAATGAAGGTTAGTAGTTGACATGTTATTTTTTTCTGTTTATTAATAAGCAAATGGTCTAGGTGCCTCAGTTATTTTGGGACTTTTTCAAGTACCATGATATTGAGTTGTATATCGTGTTTATTAGTTTCTGCTAATATAGTTATCATTCTTCAGGAGAAGTATGAAAAAGAACTCAAGGATGCAAGGGTCAGGGAACTCATGTATGCTGAGAGAAGCCATTCTGGATAAGGTTTTAATTAACTTCTTTCTTTTGCCTGTGGTCCCTTTGAATGTTACTTAATATAGCAATATACACCCAACTTTTTTTGTCATCATCAATCTGTTAGAAACTGATTAATTACAACCGTCTGCTAAATTTCCGTGGCGACATTCATGTTACATAAGCAGTAGATATGAGTTCTATTCGCGTTTGTATACTTGATTTATATGGATGAAAAACATCAATACAATTCTAGTTGAATTTTTTGTGTTTCTTTTTCTCCCAATCGTTCTGTCCAAAATTGAGCAATTATCATGGAACTTTATGAGTAAAATGAACTTTATGTATCTTTAGTGTTTTTCCACATATAGCCGACCCCGCATAGTGGGAAAGGCTTAGTCTGTTGTTGTGTTTTTCCTCATAAGTAGTGGCTGATAAATAAGAGAACTCACATCAGTTAATTTATCTGAGGGTAATTTTAAAAGTGAATTACTATTTTAAGAAACGGAATACCTGCAGACAACCCAACAGAAAATAGGGACATCCCATCGTGTGTGGATGGGGAATTAATCATTTGATCACCAAACTTATTGTTTTTTGCAAAACATTTCAGGAATTAACTAAAGAAAGAGTTAAAGCGGCTGCTGCTCTCAAATCACTTCAAGAGAAATTAGAAGAGAAGCTTAAAACAGAACTTGAGCAAAAGGTACTGATATGATGTTAAAGTCATTATTTTCAGAATGGTAGTCATTTAGTTGTGTTGACTTACAAGTGCGTATTCTGGAATGTCTACATGCAGGAATTGGAAGTGGAACAAAAACTGAAGCAAATGCGTGATATAGCTAAAGCTGAATTGGCTGCAGCAATTGCAAGTGAGAAGGCTTCCCAGATTGAGAAAATGGCAGAAGCGAATCTTAATGTATGATACCTGCTGATGTTGACTTCATCTTAGAGTTTCAACTAACCCTAGACCAGAAACTTTAAATTATTCCAGAAAGTGTCTCGATTGAAGTATTGAAACAACAATGAAGAAAGTTTTCTAGACAAATAAGATACAATTGAGGAAATATTTGGCAAACATAGTTCTATCAGGATACTTGTGCTAAAAGAAGCTCAAACAGAAAGTGAATGAAGTAATAATTTGATGGAATTGAAGGGTTGACTTTAGGTAAGCTGATATTCACCAATATTAAGGCATTTTCGGATCTTAGGTTTGTTTAAGAAAATGGAAAGAGAAAGATCATACCACACATTGTACATTCAATGTTATCCATTAGAAAGAAGAAATTATAATAAAAAGCTATGTTTATGATTGAATAGAAAAAAGTTTGTGGATTTCTCATCTAAATCTGATACCTAATTGATTAACTGCATTTTTACTCTTTACCTGATTTATTAGACAATGAATATTGAATCTGAGTTCCATGCAAATTGAATGTGTAATTTGAATATTATCAATAAATATAGTTAGTAATTAGGAGAAATTCAAAGAAAACCTGTTACTTTGTTTAGGAAATCATGAATATATCATTTTGTTGTAGCAATAAGTATATCTCATCACATAATTTTGTGAAACATGGTCATTATTCAGTAGTTGGCTTAATTGTTGGTCCCCTATCACTTGAGTGCAGCGTGGACTCATGTCTGTATTTTCCAATCCATGGTTAGAGGAGGTCGCAGATTACATTTTGTATTGGACAGTTTACCGTGGGATAGAAGTGTGTGTTCACATTGTTGGAATTTGGTTACTTTGGTAAGATAGCTTGGATGTAATAGTCAAGTCCATTCCAGCTGAAGCTATCCAATGCCACATCTCTAAGTCTGATGGGAATAACCTTTTATTTGCCTCTTTCATCTATAGTTACAACAAATATGGAGATAGGAAATGTTTTTGGGATCAGTTAATCAGTTTCAGTTCTAGTCTAGGAAGTCAGCCCACGATATTAGTGGGGAATTTATTCAAGGAAGTATTGTGAGGGAGTGAGAATTCTCATTAAATTAAGCATCATGATGTGCTTTATTTTCATGAACTTTAGCTGTTTAGTATCAAATTTCCTTTACACTGAATGAAGTGACAGCATTTTTTCGTAGTCATATTCTTTCTTCCTTTTCTTCCGCCCCTCCCCTCTTTTAAATTTATTTCTCTTCTTTACTAATTGTTTTAACTCTCGTCAAAAACAAAAACAAAAAAAAAATTTGAGGTTTCTCTTAATCATCACAAATCATTATAAGTCCCCTTGGAAAAAGTGACTTTGATGATTTTGGTCCATCTACTCTTCTACTGGTCTGGAATTTTTGTTTATGACCCTTTTCTTTTGTCATTTTTGCAGATAAATGCCTTGTGCATGGCATTTTATGCACGCTCTGAAGAAGCTCGCCAGAGTCATTCTGTTCACAAGCTTGCCCTGGTAGCCTATTGACTTCCACGATAACTGCTATTACATGCTGCTAGATGTTACCCTGATTTTGGCTACTTTTTCCTGTGCAATTCTAGTCTGTTAGTATGTTGACCGTCATTTCGTAGTGAACTGATGATCTGATGATCTAGCTTCCCCACACTTACAAGTCAATATTTATAGCTAAAAAAATTGGATAATTTATCTAGTTCTGCAGTACGTTTTGTGATTTTTTTTAATGCCAATCTTATGTTTTCTAGGATCTTGTTGTAGTTCTTTCACTCGTAAGCCAGATTTTAAAATATTTAGATCTTACCACATTGGGAGTTGGTTACAAATGACTGTTAAAAATGCCTACAAGCTGGAATATAAAGGTCATTTCTTGTTTTCTTGGTCTGCATAAAGTCCCAGTGGTGAAACACTGAATGAGAAAACTATTAGATTAGTTTACAATATAAGCTATCTCTACGGCTAAATCTAGCTTTGCTCTATTTATGGAAGTGAAGCATGAGAGGGAGATTATGAGCTTTCCTAAGGTCAGTGTTGTAAGGACTGTTCCTGTCGGCATTGGTAGGTGTTAGCCAACTGACTTTAAATTCTTAAGCTGCTGACGAGTAGGAACTAATTCAGGCCTTATAAACCCGTCAAACAATCTCGCAACACTGATGTGGCAGGAGTGTTGCTAACTATCCTTCTCGTATATCCGATGATTCCATGATGCTCAAACCACATCCATGGTTCACATGGCAAGTTCAGATAATCCATGTGGATAACACTATTTACAGAGATCTGACCTAGATTTCTGATCTACTTTATCAATATCAAGTGCTTAAATCCATGTTGACAAGTTGAAACTAACCAAAAAGCCTGAAAAAACCATAAACAAAATCCCCTGACAAATGTGTGGTGGATGGTTTCAAGTACAATTTTGTTCTCTGCCTTATTTCCTACTAGGAATGAGAGATTGAAGGGAAATGGCAGGTATATTTCTTTTTTTCCTTTTCTATAGTTTGAAGGTTATGTTTGGTCTTGTTTACTATTTTTAGCATAGTAAAAAGTGGGTCCTAGGGTTATAATAGCCCTTACCTAGAATTTGAGCACACACTCAGCAATTCAAGATGGTTTATATTATATGCAATATCTTTTAGTGGAAGAGACATTTTAGCATTTTTTCTGAGAATGAGTCAGCTAGGGAGATCAGAGAGTAATATGTGGAGAAAATGTTCTGTTAGTTTTCTATGGGTGCTATATCATCTGGTATGTGGTGTATTTTAAATATGTCCTAAAATTACTTTTGCAAGACTTGTCTTGGTTGACAGTTTCAAAATTTTAAAAGCAAATAGAGCTAAGATTTGGTTGTAATGCCTTCCGAGACGGGAGTCTTGATGAGGTCAAGCATCAGTATTTGGGAACAATTTTCAGGATGGCCTAGAAGAAAGTGCATGCACATACAAGATGGGCGTGCCATGCTGGATCTTTTCATGAAACACGGTGTTACAATGGAAAAGAACATTCTAAGTTCTAGAGCTCAGATATTCAAATTAAAACCTGATAGTGCTTCTCGTTTTGGCGTGTGGCCGCAAGCAGAGTGGTTGACCAATGGCGCAGCATGATTTTTGCCATGCATTGGAGACAATGGACTGCAGTTTATCAGGCAGCATTGGAATGGCCCAGATTGAACACGACTTTAGATCCTCAGCTGGATTTTATGGTCTATTCTGAAGTTTTATACTTTTCCCTTTGAAATATACTAAACTGATCACACAGCACATACACTCACTCTCTTTCTGTAAAATTAGTTCTGCATATCACTGCCTCACTGGCAAAAGTTTGCTACCAACTTTTTGGTGCTTGGCGTGTCTTTGCTCAGGTAGTATATTTTTATGAAAATATCATGATCTGCATTTAAACTTTGGATAAGAGTAAGAGTGCCATTTGTTGAAAACTTGAAATGAACATTAAGTGGAAGCATTGTTATTGAGAAAAGTCTTTCGGGGTCCCTTTGGTGGTCACCATGTGCTATGACTACAAAGTTTTTACTCGATAAATCTATATGGTTTAAATCTCTCAAATGTGATACATTGTGTGATGCCTATATCTGTTAATCCTGTTAGAAGCCGCAACTTTTTTTGTATTGTTTTGGAATGGCCACATACATAAATGATTCCTCCGCCGTGAAGTAGTCCGTTAGACTGAGAGTCATCTTTGCATGCGTTGCAGGGGGCACTAGCATTGGAATACACACTATCCAAAGGGCTGCCAATTCAAAAGGAAATAGAGGCCCTCCGCACTCATCTTGAAGGTATTGACAAAGACTCTCTAATAGCTCTGGTTCTATCTTCGCTCCCTGAAGACACCCAAAAATATGGAACGGATACTCTGTCCCAGTTGAATCACAAGGCAAGTTACATTTTTCTCTATGTTACTCAGACCTTAAGTCCTTGCCCCCTTTTTATCCATTTTATCAAATTCTGGATGAGGGAGTTCAGTTTTTCAAATTGATTCTTGACAAGTCAATTTTCTCTTTTCATCCAGTTTTCTTGTCAAAGATCCTTGGTTTTTGACTTTCTTATATGATGAAGTTATGCATTATACTTTTCATTGCCACTTTGGTTGTGAATTTAACTAATTTAGCTTTATGAATCATTATGGGACACAATTTTTTGTTACATGGTAACCTACTAAGTTTTACTATATAATAAATTGAATATCCTGCAGTTCTGAACGACATCGGTTGAGTAATGGAGCTAATAAGATTAATAACTGTGTTACATCTGCTAACTTGTGCTAAAACATAATCAGGGTTGCACAATTAAGACCACTTTCCTGTGGTTAAATTTTTATGAGTGAGACAACGGGCGATTGCGGTCTCATAAAAGCTAAGAACTTAAATTGTTTATTAGTTATTGTAGGAAAGTAGACTTAACTGTATCTAATGCTTTCCCATTTTCAACTTTGTCAATTTTTCATGGTAGCTTTTCCTTAAAATTAGTGGCTTAACTGAGCTTCAGTTGCCTTTGCCAAGGAAGTGGTGTCCACTAGATTTCTAAATATAAGATTTTTCAGGTGATGGGCTTGATGGTGGTGAAAAAAAAAGTTCAGTGGATTTAGGTACTTCTATTTATAGTCCGAAAAATTCTTCTGCAAAATAGTTTTCAAGAATTATATAATGTTCTAAAGTAGAGGGAAAAGGTCTACAGTCTCTGACTGCATATTCCATTTTGTTCTCCTACTGCTTGCTTGGCTAACGTTGGTGGTGGAGTGGCGTAGTCTCAAACACTGAGATCTTCATGGTGTGGGATCAAGTGAAGAGATTTAAAAGGATAATAGACAAAGATGCATAAATACTTGTAGGGTACAGTTATTTGTTAAACCTGGAAGAACAGCATTAACTTGAAAATTAAATCATAGATACGTTGAGATTCCACTTCTTTACTGAGGTGAAATATTGAGGGAAAACTCAGCAGGTAACAAGTATATTAAGTGTTATTCAAAATTTTATCAAATATTATTCTTTCGCGATCGTATATGCGTGTGTTACTTTTCATGGGGAAATACAAAATAAAAAACCTTTGTACTCTTACTGTCCTATCTGGTAAAGAGATTGAAATAATCTTGCATCTTTGCAGTTAGATGCCTTGAAGGGGACACTGAGGCACTTCAGTCTAATTCCACCAGGCGGTGGTGGGATATTGTCACATTCATTGGCTCATATTGCTTCTTGGTTGAAGGTCTACGTTCTTCCCTTGCCGCTCAGCACGTTAAATCAGATTATGAAACACAACTTGGTGATTCTGAAAAGTGTAAATTACAAAAACTACCCCTAAGGTTCAACCTGATTACAAAAAGTCTAGTTAACTTTCAAAATTACAAATATCCCCTTAAGGTATTATAAACGCTTACTCAAGATTTGTATTTGCATTGGAACCCTTCATAGGTGCAATATGCAAATTACAAATAAATATTGAGGGGGTATTCGTAATTTTGAAAGATATTCTTTCTTTTCTGTAATTAGACAGAACTTCAATGGTAGTGTTTGTAATTTATTAAATTAACCCTTCTGAAAATCTCCATTCTAATTTTTATTTGTCACTTTTGAGTTCAGGTTAAGGAGGCAGATCAGTCGGGCAATGGAATTGAGTCTCTCATAAACAGAGTCGAGAGTCTGTTAGCTCAGGGTAAGCTTAGCGAAGCTGCGGATACTCTTGAAAACGGAGTTAAAGGCAGCCAGGCAGCAGAAGTAGTCGATGACTGGGTTAGACGAGCTAGAGAAAGGGCTATTACTGAGCAAGCTTTGACTATTATACAATCCTACGCCACTTCAGTCAGCCTAACATGAATCACGATTGGATATCCATATTGAATTTAATTTTCCGTTCGTTACCATGGATCATTTTGAGCGGACAGGCTTTATTCGAAGGATGTTTGGGGGCTATAGAATCTGGCGGTTTTTTTAAAGCAAAAGGAGCAGTTTTCTCCCAGTTGCTATACTGTTGTATGTAGTTATGAGAATAAATCCCTCGATTTTTCCAATGAGACTTTGTTTTTCCACCATCCAAGTTGTCTTGAAAAGTTGGTTCTCATGTAAGAGATTTGCATAATGTTTATGAGGGACACATTCAATTGTTTTTAGTTCAGGAAAATATCTGATGCCGAAAGAAAGAACGAAAACTTGAAAAGTCTGTTTAAGATATACGTCTAACGAAATGCCTATGTTTTTGTTGTATATTGCATTTTGGTTGATCGGAAAGCGACGTGATTATGTGAATAATCTCAATGGATAATTACAAAAAAAAAAAAAAAAGCCCTGAGGTTTTGGTTGATTACAAAGAAAACCCAGAGGTTTTGGCAAATTACAAAAGGCCCATTGAGGTTTGTTTTTATTAAGTATAATGGCGGTAAGTGGAATATTTATATGAAATGTTTTTTTTGATTAAGGGAGAAATGTAAGATGGAATTATTTCTGATTTTTGTAATTTTTCAAAACCTTTGGGTTTCTTTAAACTAGTCTAAATCTCGGTTTTTTTTTTTTTAAATATCTCTCATCTCAATCATGTTTCAACATATAAGGCTACACAAAGGTATGGCTGCAATTGGTTATCAGATTATTTTCATTTTTGTTCAGCTAGAATATTTTTTTTTTAACCCAACATACAATTGCTTATAAAATTTTTCAAAAAATAAACTATTTACTCACTTTTATTTTTTCTCTTATCAATCATATCTACACACTTTTTCATAAATAACTAATCATTATTATACATCCTTTTAAAGATGGCGGTGGGCGAGAATCTCCGTTCATTGTGGGGTTCTGCCCCATTCCCAAAATTTCCCCTTGCAGGGACGAGGATGGGGAATATTTGTTCCCCGTTGGTGGGGATAGGACGGGGATGGGGATTGTCTTCCTTGCCCGTTTCCCCGCGGTATGTGTATATAATAATATTTTTAATACTCTTAATATATATTATAAATATGTCCATGTTATATATATTAAAATTAGAGATAATTTCACTTTTAGTACCCAAATTTTATCAACTTTTTGTTTTTAGTACCTATTGTTTCAACTTAATCAATTTTGGTACCTAACTTTTTCATTTTGATCAATCTTACTACCAACCGTCAATCTGCCTTTAAAAACAAATAATTTACCTGTTGCAATAGGTAAAAAGAGGGATGAATCCTAATTAGTAGGTCAACCAAACCATTTCCCCCCAAATTCTCCAAGTTCTTCCCCAAATACTCATTCAAACCCCAATTCATTCAATTTGTTTTTAGATTTTTCATCATTTCGTGCTGTTTTAGTTTAATCCCATATGGATATGAGGTACCCAAGCATTATTTCGTATTGGACAAGGATGAACTCCAGAATTGGTATGAAAAAAAGTGAGATTTTATTTTAAATTTTCGATATGAAATAAGGAGATTTCTCCAGATTTTGCATCAATTTGTAGTGTATTAGTTCAATTCCATACATATTTGGATTATACAATGGTTAATGCACATTGCCCAAGGATTAATTTCAAGATAAGCAGGAAAAAAATAAGATTTCAGATCAAATTTGCGATCGGAAATTTTTCTTTTTGATTTCAAAGATGAATTTGAAAAAGGGTGGCGCTATTCGCACCCTCTTTTTTTATTAGTACACCCATCTTCTAAGTACACCACCCCCCACTTTTTCAAATATGGCACAATTGTTAAATACACCCCCCACTTTTTCCAATTTTACCCTTTCATGAAAAACCCTAGGTGGCACGATGGCACGATGGCAAGATGGCACGATGGGTTTTCTGCCATCATGCCACATGGCACGATGGCAAAAACATGGCACAATGGCATTTTCACCATCATGCCACATGGCACGATGGCATGATGGCACGATGGCAAAAACATGGCACGATGGCATTTTCACCATCATGCCACATGGCACGATGGCATGATGGCACGATGGCAAAAACATGGCACGATGGCCCATGTGGCACGATGGGTGTGGCACGATGGCATGCTGAATTTTTTGTCATAGCGCGTGATCGTGCCTTTATATCGCGATCTTGCATCTTTTGCGACAGTATTTTTCAACCTGAAAATTTGAGAAATAACATATTTTATGCTATAAACTAAGAATATACGTTCATTATATGGGGATATGAATACTATTGTTCAAATCTTTCAACAATTTGGGTGTTGGAAAAATCTAGGGTTTGTATAAAAAAAATTTAACTTTCTTCGAGAAGAAGAAGAATGTTGGTGAATGATGTGGGTGTATTTAGAGATTAGGAAGGGTGTATTTAGAACTTGACTTTTAGTAAGGGTATTATAGTCTTTTAACTTAATGACATTTTTGAAATTTTAGAGAGTGGGTGTACTCATCAAAAAAAGGGGTGCTAATAGCGCCACCCTTTGAAAAATTGTTTGTTCTTATCTTTGATTTGTTGGAATTTTCCTTCTTTTCACGACTTGTTGAAACCGACCAAATTGGGCTGGTGTGTGTGTGTGTGTGTTTTCTAGTTGAGTTTAATGTAATTTATTGGGTTTTTGATTATTATTTAAAAGTAATTAGACATTGAAAATCCGAAACTGTTACTAATTTATCAATTAATAAAATTTTAAATTATGAAGTATAATCATAGTAATCAAAGTTATTGATTATAATTTGACTTATCACCGAATTAAATTAGTTAAATTTAATAATTAAGTGTTAAAAAATGAAAAATATAATTTATATTATTATTTATAATTCTTTAAAATAATTAATATTTTAAAGTTGAATTTTCACTTTGTTAAAAATAATAAATGTAAAAGAAGGCAAATTATTTAGGATTTGTGGTTTTGATTTTAACATTTTGATTAAAATAATAAAAATATAAAAAATTTATTTCAAATTTAAAGTTTTTATTTTTAAGAAAAATTAAAGCTTAGAAATGGGGCACATAAAAAAGATAAAGAAAAAGGTATATCCCTTATTTTTACCAACTCTAACCTATTGTAACAGGTCAACTGTTAAGTTTTAACGGTCAACTAATGGTTTGTTGTGAAACTGATTAAAATAGGAATTATGAGGTACCAAAATTGATTAAGTCGAAATAATTGGTACTAAAAACAAAAAGGTGGTAAAGATTGGGTACCAAAAGTGAAATTATCCTTTAAAATTACAAAATCCTGAACTAATTTCATTTATTTTGTATGAACTATGAAGAGTGTTTTCCTAATTTTTTCATATAATTTACATTTTTTTAAATATTTAAAATGATTAAAAGTGTTTTATGCCCGATGGGGATAAGGACGGAGAGGGGGATCCCGCCCCCGCCCCATTGACATCCCTAAATTCTCCCACAAATTTCATTATCCATCCACTCACACATTTTTAACTATCAAATTTATTTTACTATTTTTATATCAAATCAACTTTCGTTCATTACTTTTTTATCTCACATTCAATCACACTCCAAATTTATTTTTTTTCTTTCAAATGTTTTTTATTATATTCTCTATCAAAAAGAAAATTTTCAAAATTCGCACCCTATCTATTCGTTGTCAGTATTCTATATCGCTGTATCGTTTCCTTGAGTTCTAATTTAGGCTTTTTTCTTTTTTCCTGGAATGCAATTTTTCAAGTTTTGAATGTGTGAGGGGTGTGCACAATTTAAGGTTTGATCTGAAAGCTAAAGCAAAACAATACCCTTTACTCAATTTAATGGCAACTACTTGCTAATTTCAATGTATTCAATCATGGCCAGCACACTCAGTATAGATAAGATGTCTTACCTAAATTACTAAATTTTCTGACAAGCAGTAAGAGTGTGGATATTAATGGATTATACTTTCTATCGGTTGAGCTATTTTGTGGGAAATTTAATTTAGTCATAATTTATTAGAGTACGAACGGAAAGTGGGTTTGCACTTACGGCATGATTGATATGAATGAATGGAATTAGGTTGGAATGGAATGAATTTAGGAATGGAATCACATTAGGAATGGAATGATGTAGTATTACTATTCTTATGATTGGTATGTACAAGGAATGGAGAAATGAATGGATGACGATTTTTTACTTGATTTAAATATCTTGATTGGTAATTATAAATTAATGATAGTAATTGGGAAAAATAATTTTAAAGTATCAAATTCTCTTAAATAAGATTTTTTAAATAAATTTTATTAAATATGTTATTCGTAAATTGATACAAAATTATTTTAATGTGTGCTAAATAAATATATATATATACATATATATATAGATTTATATCTATGATATAAAAAATATTTTATATAATATTTTTTAGGGATAATTACAAAAACACCCATGAGATTTGGGCTAATTACAAAAAAATCCAGAGATGTTTTAAAATTACAAAAAAAAAACCATCAGGTTTGATTATGTGTTAAATTTAAGGGGATAACTATAGTATTTTTATAAATATCAGGGGGTTTTGATATTTTTTTGTTTATGAAGGGGAAAAATATAAGACAGAATCAAACCTCAAGGAGTTTTTTATAATTTTAAAAAATCTCTGGGTTTTTATGTAATTATCCCAAACCTCATGGGTATTTTTGTAATTATCTCTATTTTTTATAACAAAATATAGAAAATCAACAAGAGAATTCTATCTCAAATTTTTAATTTAACTATTGAATATTGATAGAAATTGACTATGATTTATTAAATATTAAATATAACTTATATTTAAATTATAAATAATTTTTTTATTTATAACACTACTTTTCGAAAATATAGATTATATCCAATATTTTTAGTCATTTATAGAAAGATAATTTTATTAAAAATAAAATTTGAGTCATTCTTGATGGTTGAGAATAGCTAAACCCATGGGGGAGAGGAGAAATGATCATTCTCTTACTTTTGGGAATAGGGATTCCCATGGGAATGAGCATTCCCATTACTAAAGCATACCAAGCATGTGAATGGGAATGAAACAAGGAATGCTCATTCCATTCCTACCCCATTCCCACATACCAATCATGCCGTTAATTATATTGATTTGGTCATATTAGATGAATGAAATTAACCGGAGGGAATGGGGTTTGAACTTATTGATTTGAGTGTAACTTCAAATTATTACAATTGGATTGTAGGAGATGAATGGGGTTTGAACTCTTGACATCACCTCTAATATATATTTATAATTAATTTCGCATACATTAAAAAATTGCAGAAAAAATATAATTGCTTCTCAAATAGAATAATAAACAAGTGATGAATCAGATTGTAGTCCGGTGGTTAAAACTTTCATTCTTAGATAAGAGGTTTGAGGCCCATCAATCCCTTCCTCCTGTTATGTCTTGTAGATGTTATTCCTGAAAGCATACCCTAGGTGTAATATCTACCGTATATCTATATATAATACACGCTAGACTGGGCGATTGTGTGTAAAATTGTACACATTTATAATAAATTTATGATTATTATGTACCTGATGAAGTAAACCCCTCCCAGTATATGTACTCAAAATAATAATAATTAATAATAAACAAAATCAAACTAAGAATTCAAAATTAATTACAAATTTAACAATTTCGCTAATTCCGGGCAAATGGTGTCAGAGCCTTCTGCTCAAAGATGTTTCCAAACTAATCACAATACTTTGGACATCATTCATTCTCCTTAATCTGCCAAATCTTAAATGACAGCATATTTTTGGGGCAATAAGCTAATATATATATATATATATATATATATATATAACTTGCATTTTGTTCTGATTTTGACCTCATAACTGCATGTGGGCATTTTTGTTAGTATGATTAAACGTTACTTATAATTGAGCCAGAAGAAATGGAACATAGTCAGTTAAACATTAATAAATAAATAATTATTTTACCATCCTTATTAGGTGTATCTTATTGTGTATATGTACAACCAATGTGCTTTGCATATGCAGTGGGATGGCAATATTATTATTTATTTTTTTGCCAAGAGAGAGAGAAAGAAGAGTGGGATGCAATTGTAGTCGGCTTGAGTTTGAGTTTCAACTTTCAAGCCATATTTTACAGCTGCTGCAATAACTATCCACAAAATAAGTGTTGACAGGAAATTGTTGATGGTAATGGGTCGAACTATTTTTTTTTAATCTTTTTATATTTAAGATGGGACTAGTTTTAAATTGTAATGATTTAGTATGGATTTCGAATTTTCATTGTCAACTCATCACATATCGAACTCGTTTTATTTGAATCTTTATATAATTTTTAATTTATTATATAAGCATTTCTTAATATTATGGCAATTTCTTAAGTTTGATCATTTCTTAATATTAGGATCACAATTTTTTTTTTTAAAAAAATGCGAGACTCAAATGCTATGAAGATTGAAGCACTAATACGGGTACAAAACACTGTACGAGACGATAAATGTACGAGAGGGGTGACAAATTGTGTTTCGTGTTGAACGATAACGACACGACACGATAAGGTCAAACACGAACACGACACTATAAAGATCTATTTATACACAAAAGCGAACACAAATTATTTCGTGCCGATTAGAGCAGGTAATGGGCCTAGCCGGGCCAGGCCCGTCCAAGCCATTGGGCTTTTTGAGATTTTGGGCCGGGTCGGGCCCCAAAAATACATGGTCCAATCCAGAAATATATTTTGTATATGAAATCATCGGGCCGGGCCAAAATAAGCCCAAACTTTTTCGGGCCCAAGATATTAAAGCCCCTCAGCCCAAAATGCGGGCCAAGCTAGAATTGCCGACTCTGGCTCTAGTACATATGACACGACACTATTATCGACACGATAAGTCAAAAACAAAAAGAACTTAATTTACATGTTAATACACTAGAACAAATTACACGACAAAACACGATACAAACATACAAACTATCAAGTTATCTTATCATTTATTATGTCCATATCATGTTCTTATCGTGTCATTACCGTGCCACTAACATATTAACATGTCGTTATGATTAACATTCTATCTATTTTTTTATCGTGTTTACACGAACACGACACAAAATTTTCTTGTCCTTATCGTGTCGACACAACAAGGACACGAACACTAAGGCTAAATACTAACCCGTTATTTTTGTATTATTTTCGTATTATGCTATCGTGTCATGTCAAGTGTAGCAGAGCAATTAGTTGCTTAAACCAAGCCAAGTTACAAGGAAAGGCTAAATCATTTGCTGATAATGTGTAGTCAGTAGAGTAATTAATTGCTTGTTTATAGGGATTTTAATTTTCTGCTTTCACTATAAATTTATCATTCTGTACTAGTTTCATTAGTATCCAAAAATCCAATAAGAAATAATATTTCGTGAGTTTATTCTTCAAAAGCATTTGTTCTTCCTACATTTCCTCTTATACAATATATTTCTATCAGATTGGCATCAGAGCCAGTTGAGCTTCCACCCTATCAATTGTAAAGTATGGCAAACAATTTTAATATTGTTTGGTCATGTCCCAAACTAGATGGAAAACTTGATTACAACTATTGGCAAATCTTAATGTCCACACATCTAAAAGCTCAAAATCTTTGGAGCTTTATCGATCCAGGTCTTCCAGAGATGGAGCTGATGCAAATTCTCAGCGTCGAGATCAACTCGCATTGGGACAAATCCACCAAGGTGTTGATTATTCAATATTTGGCAAGATAGCCAATGCCAAGACAGCAAAGGAGGCGTGGGACATATTGAGTTTATCGTATAAAGGAGTAGATCGGGCACAAAAGTCCAAATTGCAGTCATTACGAAGGTTGTATGATCGATGTGAGATGACCACATCTGAAACAGTTGAGCAGTATTTTTGTCGCCTTACTGATCTTGCTAATAAGATGAGATTATACGGAGACAAAATTGAAGACAATACGGTGGTCGAAAAAATCCTTCGAACCATTCCGATGAAGTATGATCATGTGGTGGCTTCCATCACAGAATCACATGATACCGATCTCATGACAATTGCAGAATTACAAGGGATGATAGAAAGTCATATTGACAGGATAGAAGCAAAGTCAGAAACCCCAAATGAGAAAGCCTTGAAGAGCCAAGTTACATTAAATACTACTGATACTAGTCAAAGAGAATGAGGATTCAATAGAAGTCATGGAAGAGGAAGAGAAAGCTCTAGAGGAAGAGGTCGTGGTACTTTCCCAAGCCAAGGAAGAGGTGGAGATAATACCAAGCAAGATAAGTTTCCCTTTTGTTGCTTTAATTGTGGAAAGGTTGGGCACAAGATTGCAGATTGCAGGTCTAACAATTTCATCAATCATTTTAACCAGGCAAATGTTGCTGAAAATCATGGTGAGGATTCTAATGATTCTGAAACATTACTTTTGGCAAGTAATGCTTTGTCTACAGATGAGAATATATGGTTTTTGGATACGGGATGTAGTAACCATATGTGTGGAAGAAAGGAACTTTTTTCGGAGTTAGATGAGTCAGTCCGATCAGAAGTTACTTTCGGAAATAAGTCAAAAGTGCCAATTTTGGGGAAATGTCAGATTTCTATTCAATTGAAAGATGGTTCTCGCAATTTTATATCTGATGTGTTTTATGTTCCTGAACTTCACCAAAATTTGTTGAGTATGGGACAATTATCAGAAAAAGGATATAAAATATGCATTCTCCAGGGATGTTGTACCATTACAGATGCAAATGGAAATTTAATTGCAAAGGTAAATATGTCTCAAAATCGACTATTTCCTTTGAAATTACAACATGAAGTTCTTTCATGCTTTAATTCTATGATTCCTGGTGACAATTGGCTATGGCATATGCGTTTTGGGCATTTTCATTTCTCTGGTTTGAATTGTTTAGCAAGAAAGAAGCTTGTTTCTGATTTGCCGCTTATTGATATTCCCGGCCGTGTTTGTGAGATTTGTTTAATTGGAAAAAAGCACAGAGAACCTTTTTCCGTAGGCAAATCTTGGAGAGCTAGACAACAACTGGAAATTATTCTCTCAGATTTGTGTACAGTGGAAGTTCCATCACATGGAGGTAGTAAGTATTTCATAACTTTCATTGATGATTTGAGTCGAAAAACATGGGTTTATTTTCTGCGGCAAAAATCAGAAGCATGTGATATTTTCAAAATGTTCAAATCTTTTGTTGAAAAACAAAGTGGTTACAAAATCAAAATCTTGAGAAGCGATAGGGGCAAGAATATATTGCTTGTAGTGATTTTTAAAGGAGAATGGGATCCAACATCAATTGACGGATACACTCCACAACAAAATGGAGTGGTGGAAAGAAAAATAGAACCATAATGGATATGGTAAGATGCATGTTGAAATCTAAAAATCGCTAAACATTTTTGGGGCGTAATTTCGCTTTCTTGTGCAGTTTACGTGTTGAATAGATGTCCAACAAAAAGTGTTCGAGATAAGACACCTGAAGAAGCTTGGAGCGGGAGAAGGCCATCTATCAGACATCTCAAGGTCTTCGGTTGTGTGGCATATGTACATGTACCGGATCAGTTGAGAAAGAAGCTTGGTGATAAAGGTGAAAAGTGTATTTTTATTGGTTATAGTGACACATCAAAGGCTTATAAACTATTTAATCCAGAGACTAAGAAAGTAATTATAAGCCGTGATGTCATTTTTGATGAGCATGATACTTGGGATTGGTCTATTAAAGAAGATAAAATGGTTGGTGTTCCTACTATTCCCAGTAATTTAATTGATGACCAGCCTATTCAAAATGATGTCCAGTCTTCATCAATTTCACAGCCTGAATCATCAACCCGGAGATCACAACGTGAACGTCACTTACCATCTCGCTTGCAAGATTATGTTTTGGGTAATAATAATGACCCATCTAATGAAGAGATTGTACAGTTTGCTTTATTTGCAGATTGTGATCCCATATCCTTTGAGGATGCCGCTACTAATACTCATTGGATGAAGGCGATGGATGAAGAAATTCGTGCCATCGAAAAGAACGATACTTGGGAGTTGACTGATTTGCCTTCTGGAAAGAAACCAATTGGAGTAAAGTGGGTCTACAAAACGAAATACAAGTCTAATGGTGAAATTGATCGTTTCAAAGCACGACTGGTAGCAAAGGGTTACAAGCAAAAACCAGGTATTGATTATTTTGAAGTTTTTGCTCCAGTAAGTAGACTTGATACAGTGCACATGCTTGTTTCTCTTGCTGCTCAAAATAATTGGAAATTGTACCAAATGGATGTTAAATCTGCATTTTTGAATGGTTTCTTGGAAGAAGAAATATATGTTGAGCAACCTGCAGGGCATGTAAAGAAAGGGGAAGAGAATAAAGTTTACAGGTTGAAGAAAGCTCTATATGGCTTAAAACAAGCACCTAGAGCATGGTATAGTTACATTGACTCTTATTTTATTAAGCATGGTTTTGTGAGATGCCCTTATGAACATACTTTGTATGTTAAATGCACTGAATCTGGTGATATCCTCATCACATGTCTTTATGTGGATGATTTAATTTTTACTGGGAATAATTTAAAGCTAATCACAGAATTCAGGGAGGCTTTAGTGAACAAATTTGAAATGACAGACATGGGTCTAATGTGCTACTTTCTTGGACTTGAAGTTGTTCAAATGGAGGATGGAGTTTTTATATCACAAAAGAAGACGTAATGATGTCTGAAAAAAATTCAAAATGGAAAACTCCAAGCCAGCCTTAACTCCCGTGATTGAAAAATTGAAGTTGGGAAGAGATGAAGCCAATAAAAATGTGAATGTCACAGCTTATAAAAGTTTGATTGAGAGCTTAAGATATTTGGTTGCTACTAGGCCAGATATTTCTTTTGGAGTTGGATTGCTCAGCAGGTTTATGGAAGAACCAAAAGAACTACACTGGAATGCGGCAAAGCGAATTTTGAGATATGTTAAAGGTATGAGTGATGATGGACTTTTTTACTTTGCTAATCAAGTTGTGAAACTTGTTGGATATACATATAGTGATTGGGCTGGTGATATTGCGACTAGAAAGAGCACATCGGGATATGCTTTTCATCTTGGTTCAGCCATATTTTCTTGGTCTTCTAAAAAACAGCAGGTCGTGGCGCTTTCAACGGCAGAAGCGGAGTATATTACAGCTGCAAATTGTGCTACTCAAGCAATTTGGTTGAAGAAAATTTTGGAATTTCTGCAACACAAACAAGATGCACCTACAACTGTTTTCTGTGATAATAAGTCAGTAATTGCATTATCCAAGAATCCAGTTTTCCATGGTCGGAGCAAACACATAGATATTAAATATCACAAAATAAGGGAGTTGGTTGCAGAAAAACAAATCAGCATTGAGTATTGTTCCATTGATTGCCAAATTGCAGACATTTTCACAAAACCATTAAAGGTGGAGACATTTCTCAAGTTAAAGAAGGCAATTGGAATGACTAAACTCTCTGACTTGGTTTAAGGGAGGCATTGTAGCAGAGCAATTAGTTGCTTAAACCAAGCCAAGTTACAAGGAAAGGCTAAATCATTTGCTGATAATGTGTAGTCAGTAGAGTAATTAATTGCTTGTTTATAGGGATTTTAATTTTCTGCTTTCACTATAAATTTATCATTCTGTACTAGTTTCATTAGTATCCAAAAATCCAATAAGAAATAATATTTCGTGAGTTTATTCTTCAAAAGCCTTTGTTCTTCCTCCATTTCCTCTTATACAATATATTTCTATCATCAAGAATTGTCACTTATGATACGAGAATACATTATATTTTGAAATTCTAAAGATACATGTACAATATATATACATATTAAAAATAGAGTACAATTAAAAATTCAACCTTTCAAGCATAAAAACAAAAATTTCATAATGTACTAAAATCTGAAATTTAATAACTCATATAAGCACACTAAATAAATTATATATCTTTCCATATGTGAATTTGTAATATTCATATGGATGTGACGTTGCTTCTTTTTAAATTGGGATGGTTAAGCCGAATCTTTTTTTAGTAGTACGGGTACGTCATCTTGTCCGTGTTTCATAGCTCAAATGTAAAATCACATAAAAAGCAAATATTGAATGAATAAAACCATTTTCAATATGAAAATAGCAAAAAGGTCACTATATGAAAACCAAAAAAAAAAAAAAAAAAAAAAAAAAAAAAAGCAAAAAGCAGTCCAAGCCGTAGTCATTGAAGGATTGAAGCCAAGAAGCCGCCGTCACAAAGCTTGTCGGTGCCTCTCTCTCTCTGCCACACACACACTGTCACTCTCCCTCTCAACACATTTTAATAAATACATTATTACATACACACTACATACACTCTCTCTCTCTCTCTCTCTCTCTCTCTCTCTCTCTAAGCGTTCTATCTTCCTCGCTTGTCAGCTACGAAACTCTCAATTTGCATTTTTGATTTTACAGAGACAGACGCTTACTCAAAGAGGGAGGTAGAGAGAGAAACACACACAAATAACAGCCCCTTCTTGCAATTCTCTCTCTCTACATTCATGCTGAAAAAAGAAATGCTGATGTCATTTATCTGAATCTAATAGAAGGTTATTTCTGCTAGATCTTACTAATCTCGTAGCTATATGTATTTGGATCCTGCTGGTGAGCATATTTATGATAATTATGCCGGCTGGTGAACTATATTCTAGTGGCCTGCATTCATTTTTTGCGTCTGATAACACTTGATCTAGTGATTTCTTGGAAGCATTTTGTGGGATTTTAGAAGGTTTTGCTTTTTCTTGTTGATTGGATGTGAGGTTTTTGGTTTTTCATTTTAATCTGATTAAGATAAGATACTAGTGTTTTATTGAATTCAGCTTCTTTTTATATTCAATCACTCGTAATTAGGCGCGATTTGTGATAGCCTTTTCCACTTTATTCCCTTATTCATTTGATATGTAAACATGAGCCAGTAGATTTTTTGTGGAGCGCTTCTATTGGAGTTCAGATTCTTTACATTTTCTCTAGCTAGGATTTGATTTGTGCCTTCGACAGTGGAGTTTTAATATTCCTGAAATGTAGATTAGTGCGGGTAGTATAATTTAGTCTATTGGACTTGCTTTGTACTTCAGTTGACTTGTCTGTTCAACAGGACTCTGCTGCTCGCTTTTGCTTGCATCAACTGATAGTCGGATTTGAAGACGTCACCTTCGAATTGTAGTAAAGCTGGCGGCTACACTGGCTTGGAGGGTTTCTGCTCCCAATGGCAGCACCGTTCCTCCCAATGACTTGGTAAAATTTATTTTTAACTAGTAGTGTGAGTCAAATGACTGTGTTAGTATTATATCTTGAAGTCTGCTGAATTTCAGGGTCTAAAATTGAAATGTATTATTTCTGATTTTGTAAGCTGTGATTGGATCATATGCACTACTTATAGTGAGTGTTCCTAATTTGTTTTTGTTTCTAGTTTGGGATTATTTCTTCTATGCTTGTTATGTTGATTGAGAAAATTTTGAAAAGAACAACTGAACAATGAATTATGCTAAAGTAGGATACACCTCTCATATCTTTTCTTAATCTTAATTCACGAAATACACCTTTCATATCTTTTCTTAATCTTAATTCATGAAATCTTTGAAAGTGGTGATTATTAGTTTCTCATTTGACATTTTCCAGAAAATATTCTTGAAAACCTGTAGTGTTGTATCATTTAGTTAGATAATTCCGTCCATGTTGTGTACTAGATTTACCTCAATTGTCTCTTCCTCCAAGAAGATCAGAAGAAGATCCTAACCGGCTTGTGAACTATCTTGAACATTCATAGTTTGTATGCTTTACCGTTCCCATGATTACATCATTGTTTTCTTCGCGGACAAGCTTTACATAGTTTGCTCAATTGCATATCAAGCATTCACTTTATGTTATTAAGCCCTGAAGTTTATTGGTTATGTTTTTATATTCCATCCCTGCATGTACATTTTGGGAAGTTTAATCTTGTTCGTTTCTATTGTAGGAGAGAAATGGGGAAGCTAGATCTCATGACCCAGAGACTCCAACTCCCCATGCACTCGTGAAACTGAGTTCAAGGTTGGTCAAACAGTAGCTTTCTTTTGCCTTACTGCCCAGAATTAAGTTCTCTATAAGTGATGTTATGAGTTACTAAACTATGAAGTCTAGATTTCATGATATTTTCCGAATTCGATGTGTTTTGTTGAAAACCTGCTGCTGAACACCGATATATTCCTAAAACCAAGAAAATTTCTCCATTTTGCACCTCCCTGTGCTGCCAGCCCACCACCGCACCCCAAACCTCCATGAAATGGGGAGATTTGTGAACAATGCATCTCTTGAAGATATTGTATCTCGCATATATTATACATAGATAGTGCAAACTTAGGTCCATCCTAAACTCATTAGATTGTAACGTAGACTGATGGCATTAAAATTTGTTTAGTTCTATAATTATTCTGTCTATGAAAAGGGAATTATAGCTTATTCTCTTATTTTATCTACCATAATCCACAAATGCAATCAAACTTCGAAAGTGTCTTTACTCCCTGAAACAATGAGAAGAAAAGTATGTTTCTAAGCACAACTAGTAATATTTATTGTGTAGGAGTACATTACATCTTTTCACAAAAAGCAAAAATATATAGAGTGAAAGAAAACATTATATTCAAAGAATCTGGATTAAGATCAGAAGCAATTCTAGTTATTAAGTGCCGACGTTCCTTAAAATCAACCACAAAGTCGGGGATTGATTCCTAAAAGATGTCTTGATTTATTCTCAAGATTTCCAGATCAATCCATGGATCCAATATTGTGGAATTTGATACCATTTCCAACACTCCCTGAAGCTCATAGATATAATTCTCAGCTTACTCGCACGCAGATCCGAGCTTGATCTGCTTCTCCAGACTTGTTCAAGACCAAACTTCGCACGGAGAAATCCTTTGTAAGAACATCTGTTTCTTGAGACTTGATAGAAAATGTGGCACAGGACGATAGTCCCACTATCATATTTTTGTCGTAGTAAAAATCCTGTTAATTCTCACATGCATTTTCATGTCCTGCTGAATTGGGTTGTGTGCTACACTTATAGCTGATTTATTGTCAATGAGCTGCTTCATTGGACTAGTCGAAGGAATATACAAATCAAACAATAACCTCTGATTCCATATGAGCTCATTTGTCCCCTGTGCCATGGCTTTGTATTTGCATTCTGTTACTACTACAGGCTACTACAAATTGTCTTTTACTTATCCAAATAATCAAGTTTCCCCAGACCTTTGTGCAATACTCAGTTGTAGAATTGCTATCCTTAACAGCCTCTGCCCAATCGAGTAACCAACTACTCTGCCCTCTGTTTTGTGGAACTGTAAACCTTTACCTGGACTTCTTTTGTGATATCTCAAAATCTGATTCACTGCATCGAAATGCCTGAACCATGCATGAACTAACTGATAATGCGTACACTAGAGGCAATGTTTGGCCTAGTAAGAGAAAAATAGATCAGTTTGCCTACTAGATGTTGGTAGTCTTAGGATTCAGTGGTGGATTTTGCTCACACACTTTTTGCTTCCAGTTTCGTTCTGAGGACGTTCGAGCTGGTTGACATCCAAGCTTACCCGTTCCTTTAACAAATCCAGTGTGTGCTTTCTTTGTGAGATAAAAGTCTCCTTTCTACTTCTTGAAAGTTCCATGCCTAAGAAATATTTGAGGGTTCCTAGATTTTTCACTTTGAATTTGGCCTGAAATTTGTTCTTGAGATTCTTAGTCTCATGCTTATCATCTCCTGTAATCACCATATCATCTACATATATAATGAGATTTCCAGACTCACCCTTTCTGACAAATAGGTTTGATCCGCTTGCCCTTTGTTGTAATCAAGTTGCTTTATTACTGTACTGAACTGAGTGAAAGGAGGAGTTAGGAAGGAAGTGAAAAGTCTTGTGTTCCCTTGCTAAGTTGTAAGGACGACAAAACTTGATGAGATAGGCACAAACTCTTTAGTGGCCTTCGGAGGATCCAGCAATATCGGAACAATTTCCATTGGGGCTGTGTAGCCTTCTTAATCCTTCTTTCTGTGGCTTCCGATCTGAGGATAAACCAGAATGTATCCTTGGTGTGGCAAGGAACCTTTTGGCGCTCATACCATAGCTACTTATCCTTACCATTCTGAGCCTTTGAATTGTTCCCTTCGTTACAGTTGTTTCCAGTGTGGACCCTTGGAATTCGAGGTCTAAAGCTGTGTTATATACACCCATGAAGCCCATGTATATTAGTTGAATTGAAGGATCTTCAGAGTGAGAGAGAGTGAGAGTTAATTGAGGGTTTGAAGTAGTCGAACCTCAGAGGATTCGCTGTGAATTTGGCATTGGGTCTGGTGGCCAATGAGTTTTATGATGTTGGGAATTTCGACTCTCCAATACCATAAGCAGAGCAAATAACAAGTATTTCTCTTTTTTCATCAGCACAATTTGTACAACCCTATTTATGGTATTAGAAGTACATTACAACTTTTAACAAAAGGAAAAAGTATATACCGTTGAACTCTCTCTCTCTCTATATATATAACACACAGAATATGGGCTAAGATAGGAAGCAAATCTGGTTTTAAGAGTTGACATTTTTTTTCAAAATCAGATATTAATCAGATATCTTGATCTAACATCAAGATCTCTAGATCAATCCATAGAATCAACATTGTGGGATTTGAATATATCAAAATTTAATGATAATGTAGTACATGAGAATTGAATTAGTGAATGGAACTAAATGGTAAAACTGTACATTATTCTCTTGTTTACTTTTCTGCCAAAAATATTTCAAGGGTTTTGGGTTAATTTTGATGACAGTCATAATCTCTTTACCTGCACTGCAGAGATAGGAGTAGCATGGAGGACCCAGATGGGACATTAGCAAGTGTTGCGCAATGCATCGAGCAATTGCGACAGAGTTCCTCATCATCACAAGAAAAAGAGAATTCCTTGAGGCAATTACTTGAGCTAATTAATACGCGAGAAAATGCTTTTGGTGCAGTTGGATCACATTCTCAAGCAGTTCCAGTACTCGTGTCCCTTCTTCGGTCTGGGTCACTTGGGATAAAGATACAGGCTGCTACTGTATTAGGTTCTCTATGCAAAGAGAATGAATTGCGAGTCAAAGTTTTACTTGGAGGTTGCATTCCTCCATTGCTTGGTCTTCTCAAGTCAAACTCAACGGAAGGCCAAATTGCAGCGGCAAAGACCATATATGCTGTGTCTCAAGAAGGCGCTAAGGATCATGTTGGCTCCAAGATCTTTTCAACAGAAGGAGTTGTCCCTGTGCTGTGGGAACAATTAAAGAAAGGACTTAAGGCTGGAAACATGGTTGATGACTTACTAACGGGAGCTTTACGGAATCTTTCTAGCAGCACCGAGGGATTTTGGCCCGCAACAATTCAAGCTGGAGGAGTTGATATTTTAGTCAAATTGCTTACGACAGGGCAATCAGGTACTCAAGCAAATGTATGTTTTCTCTTGGCATGCATGATGATGGAGGACGCATCTGTTTGTTCTAAAATTTTGGCCTCAGAAGCCACTAAACTGCTGCTTAAGTTACTCGGGCCTGAAAATGAAGCCCCTGTTAGAGCGGAAGCTGCAGCTGCTCTTAAATCTCTTTCTGCACAGTGCAAAGAAGCCAGGCGGGAAATTGCTAATGCCAATGGCATTCCTGTTCTGATAAATGCTACAATAGCTCCTTCAAAAGAATTCATGCAGGGTGAGTTTGCCCAAGCTTTGCAAGAAAACGCGATGTGCGCTCTAGCAAACATATCTGGTGGCTTGTCGTACGTCATCTCAAGTCTTGGTCAAAGCCTTGAATCGTGCACCTCTCCTGCACAAGTAGCTGACACATTAGGAGCATTAGCTTCTGCTCTGATGATATATGACAGCAAAGCTGAATATGCTAAAGCATCAGATCCAATGGAAGTGGAAAAGACATTAGTAAAGCAGTTCAAACCTCGGGTGCCCTTTCTGGTCCAGGAGCGTACAATAGAAGCCCTTGCCAGTTTGTATGGGAATGGAGTACTAGCAAGCAAACTTTTGAATTCTGATGCAAAAAGACTGCTTGTTGGTTTGATTACAATGGCAGTAAATGAAGTTCAGGAAGAGTTGATAAAATCCCTTCTTATTCTCTGCAACAATGAAGGTCCTTTGTGGCGGGCCCTTCAAGGTCGTGAGGGTATTCAGCTTTTGATATCTCTTCTTGGTCTTTCATCAGAACAGCAGCAAGAGTGTGCTGTTGCGTTACTTTGCCTTTTATCCAACGAAAATGATGAAAGTAAATGGGCTATTACTGCTGCTGGTGGTATTCCTCCACTTGTTCAAATTCTGGAAACTGGGTCGGCAAAAGCTAAAGAAGATTCTGCAACGATCCTTGGAAACCTCTGTAATCATAGTGAGGATATTCGTGCATGTGTTGAAAGTGCTGATGCTGTTCCTGCTTTACTTTGGCTGTTAAAAAATGGGAGCCCCAATGGGAAGGAGATTGCTGCGAAGACTTTAAATCATTTGATTCACAAGTCGGATACAGCAACAATCAGCCAACTCACTGCGTTATTGGTCAGTGATTTGCCTGAATCCAAAGTTTACGTCTTAGATGCATTAAAAAGTTTGCTCTGTGTGGTCCCTCTGAATGATTTGGTGCGTGAAGGTAGTGCAGCAAATGATGCAATTGAGACGATGATAAAAATATTAAGCTCTACTAAGGAAGAGACTCAAGCGAAGTCTGCGCTGGCTCTTGCTGGAATCTTTAATCTCAGAAAGGACTTGCGTGAAACTAACATTGCTGTTAAGACTCTTTCGTCGGTCATGAAACTTTTGAACTCTGAATCTGAAAACATCTTAGTGGAAGCTTCTCGGTGCCTTGCTGCTATATTTCTCTCTGTTAAAGATAACCGTGATGTGGCTGCTGTTTCTAGAGATGCTTTGCCTTCGTTGGTGGTGCTTGCTAACTCTTCAGTATTACAGGTGGCAGAGCAAGCTGTTTGTGCTTTGGCCAATCTCCTTTTAGACGGTGAAGCTTCTGAAAAAGCTATCTCAGAAGAAATTATTTTACCTGCCACTAGAGTTTTGCGTGAAGGCTCACATGTCGGAAAGACACATGCAGCAGCAGCAATTGCTAGGCTTCTACATTCTCGTCAAATGGATTCTGATTTAACGGAATGTGTTAATCGTAGTGGAACAGTACTTGCTATAGTTTCTCTTCTGGAATCTGCTGAAGATGGATCTATTGCTATGTCAGAGGCATTAGATGCACTTGCTTTTCTCTCGAGATCTGTCGGAGAAATTGGGCACATAAAACCTGCTTGGACTGCTCTTGCTGAAAACCCAAGTAGCATTACCCCAATAGTTTCATCGATTGCTGATGCCACACCCCAGTTGCAGGATAGGGCTATAGAAATATTATCTCGCCTCTGTCGGGCTCAGCCATTAATTCTTGGGAACACGATTTCTTGTGCCACTGGATGCATTTCATCTATTGCGAAAAGGGTAATCAGTTCCTCAAATGCAAGGGTTAAAGTTGGAGGAGCTGCACTTCTTGTCTGCACTGCTAAAGTCAATCATCAAAGAGTAGTTGAAGATTTAAATGTATCTAATTTGTGTGCTTCAATCATCCATTCTCTTGTTGGAATGTTAACTTCTGCAGAGTTTTCTCAAGTTGGAGATCAGGGAAACAAGGATATCATAAGCATCTCCAGGATAACTGATCAAGAAGGTAGTAAACATGACTCAGAGCGAAGTACATCAGTTATTAGTGGTTCCAATATAGCTATTTGGCTGCTTTCTGCCCTTGCTAGTCGTGATGACAAATATAAACTTGAGATCATGGAGGCCGGTGCAATTGAAGTTCTTACCGACAAAATTTCCCAATCCTTTTCTCAGTACACACTGGTATTTGGTTTACTTCTTTGTTTTCTTAATTTGCAGTACTCACACCTGGTCCTTGGTGCATCAAACTATGAAGAAATTCCTGATATTGCAAAATGATTATTCATATTAAAACATCTCATTCTTGTATTTACTCATGATGCCGCTCACTCTAGATACTGATATACAAAGTTTGCTGCCTATTCTTGATTAATTTTGCTATTTTTTCAGGCTGATTATAAAGAGGATGGCAGCATATGGATTAGTGCTTTATTGTTAGCAGTATTATTTCAAGATAGAGACATCATACGCGCACATGGAACTATGAAAGCAATTCCAGTGCTTGCTAGTTCGTTGCGGTCAGAGGAGGGAGCAAACAGATATTTTGCCGCCCAAGCTGTGGCCAGTCTTGTCTGTAATGGCAGCAGGGGAACTCTTCTGTCCGTTGCAAATTCAGGGGCGGCAGCAGGACTCATTTCCTTGCTTGGCTGTGGTGATGATGACATGCACGATCTTTTAGAATTGGCTGAGGAGTTTTCTTTGGTTCGTTATCCCGATCAAGTTGCCCTCGAGAGATTGTTTAGGGTCGACGACATCAGGCTTGGCGCAACTTCTCGAAAAGCTATACCAGCCCTTGTTGATTTGCTCAAACCTATCCCAGATCGCCCTGGAGCGCCGTTTCTCTCTCTTGGACTTCTAATCCAACTTGCTACAGATTGCCCTTCTAATCAAATTGCTATGGTAGAGTCAGGGGCATTGGAAGGGTTGACGAAGTATCTTTCTCTTGGCCCCCAAGATGCATACGAGGAAGCTGCTACTGATTTACTAGGCATTATGTTTAGCACAGCTGAGATAAGGAGACATGAATCTGCATTTGGCGCAGTCAGTCAACTTGTAGCAGTTTTGCGCTTAGGTGGACGAGCAGCGAGATATAGCGCTGCTAAGGCCTTAGAAAACTTGTTTTCTGCTGATCATGTAAGGAATGCTGAATCTGCTAGGCAAGCTGTTCAACCTTTGGTGGAAATTTTAAATACAGGTTTGGAGAAGGAGCAACATGCTGCTATCGCCGCCTTGGTTAGACTGCTCAATGAGAACCCATCGAAGGCCCTTGCAGTTGCTGATGTTGAGATGAATGCCGTTGACGTGCTCTGCAGGATTCTTTCATCGAATAACTCGATGGAGCTGAAGGGAGATGCCGCTGAGTTGTGCTGTGTACTTTTTGGCAACACGAGAATAAGATCTACTCTAGCAGCTGCCCGCTGTGTTGAGCCTTTAGTTTCTCTGCTTGTTACTGAGTATAGTCCAGCACACCATTCTGTTGTCCGTGCATTAGATAAACTTCTAGATGATGAACAGCTGGCGGAACTCGTTGCTGCACATGGTGCTGTTATCCCTCTTGTAGGCCTTCTCTATGGTCGGAATTATTTTCTCCATGAGGCGATATCGAGAGCTCTGGTTAAGTTAGGTAAAGATAGGCCTGCGTGTAAAATGGAAATGGTGAAAGCTGGAGTGATAGAAAGCGTGCTTGATATACTTCAAGAAGCACCAGATTTCCTCTGTGCTGCATTTGCTGAATTGCTCAGAATACTTACAAATAACGCTACCATCGCAAAAGGTTCATCAGCAGCAAAAGTGGTTGAGCCTCTATTCCAGTTGCTGACAAGATCAGAGTTTGTGCCTGATGGACAACACAGTGCATTGCAGGTTCTTGTGAATATTTTAGAGCATCCACAGTGTCGTGCAGATTATACCCTCACACCTCATCTAGCTATAGAACCCCTCCTACCTTTGCTCGACTCTCCTGCTTCAGCAGTGCAACAGTTAGCAGCTGAGCTTCTGTCCCACCTGCTTTTAGAGGAGCATCTTCAAAAAGATCCGCTAACACAGCAGGTTATTGGTCCTCGTGCGCATTCTTGGTTCCGGGGTTCCTATTTTGCAACAGAGAGCTGTGAGGGCTCTTGTCAATGTGGTATTAACATGGCCAAATGAAATTGCGAAAGAGGGTGGAGTAAGCCAGTTGTCCAAAGTCATACTTCAAGCCGACCCTTTACTCCCTCATGCCTTATGGGAATCTGCTGCTTCTGTGTTATCTGGTATTCTGCAGTTCAGTTCTGAGTTTTACTTGGAAGTACCTGTAGCTGTATTAGTCAAATTGCTTCGTTCAGGATCAGAGAGTACAGTTGTTGGTGCGCTTAATGCTCTTTTAGTATTGGAAAGTGATGACTCTACTAGTGCTGAAGCAATGGCTGAAAGCGGGAGGGCAATCGAGGCGCTTTTGGACCTTCTTAGAAGTCATCAATGTGAGGAAACAGCTGCTAGACTACTCGAGGTCTTGTTGAATAATGTGAAGATAAGGGAATCTAAAGCTTACGAAATCTGCAATTTTGCCGTTGTCACAATACCTGTTGGATCCTCAAACCCAAGGTCAGCAGGCAAGGTTACTGGCAACCCTTGCTCTAGGTGATCTCTTCCAGAATGAGGCTCTTGCGCGAACGGCTGATGCTGTTTCGGCCTGCCGAGCGTTAGTGAATCTGCTTGAGGATCAACCTACAGAAGAAATGAAAGTAGTAGCTATATGTGCTTTACAGAACCTTGTGATGTACAGCCGATCGAATAAAAGGGCAGTTGCGGAAGCTGGTGGTGTACAGGTTGTGCTCGATTTGATCGGTTCTAGTGATCCTGAAACGTCAATGCAGGCAGCAATGTTTGTTAAACTTCTTTTCTCTAACAATACCATTCAAGAATATGCTTCAAGTGAAACTGTGAGAGCTATAACAGGTAAAATCTCCTCATCTTTTTGTCATGTAGGGCTCGCTTGAGTTATTAGTTGATGATAATAGTTAAGAAACTTGGCCTGTCGCTTGCTACTTGTCGACTTCCGATTCAATGTTAATTTGTATTGTTTTGGCTGGCACTTCTGATGTAACTATTTTCATTGGTCTCTATTCTCTACATAAGCTTTTTTATGCTTCTTCCAGGCCATGCTGGGTTATTTCTTCTTATTTCCTAGATGTATATGTATGGAAATTGTCTTTGTTGAAAATGGAATCTAAAATGTCATCCCCACCAGGGATAATTACAAATACCCGTGGGGTTTAGCCGAATTACAAAAAACTCCAACTATCTTTCAAAATTACAAATACCCCCTCTTGAGGGGACAATTTGTAAAATAGAAACAAATGTCAAGAGGGTATTTGTAATTTTGAAAGATAAGTGGGTCCTTTGTAATTAGGTGATAGTGCAATGCCTCAGGGTAGTTTTTGTAATTCCCCCACCATGATGAAAGATTTCTTGATGGTTATGTATCTGCTTAAGTAGTTATCTCCATCTTTCGCACCAAATTTGGCAAATGGTTACCTTATGAAACATATAACCTTGCTTAGCTGAAAAAACTGTTCCTTATTACACATCGCACCTGCTGTATAACCCAGCTGTCATGCATGCAGTTACTGATGGTTCAATATTTAGTACATCTGGAAATCTTTATGTATCCAAATTATTGATTCTCAATGATCTGATTATTCTGCTGCTCTTGTAGCTGCAATTGAGAAAGACTTGTGGGCAACTGGCACAGTAAATGAGGAGTATCTAAAGGCTCTGAATGCACTCTTTGGCAATTTTCCCCGTCTTAGAGCCACCGAACCTGCAACTCTAAGTATTCCTCATTTGGTCACCTCTCTTAAGACTGGGTCAGAGGCAACTCAAGAAGCTGCCTTGGATGCACTATTTCTTCTCAGGCAAGCTTGGTCAGCATGTCCGGCTGAAGTTTCTCGAGCGCAATCTATTGCTGCTGCAGATGCAATACCCCTTTTACAATACTTGATCCAATCAGGGCCGCCACGGTTTCAGGAAAAAGCAGAATTTTTACTGCAGTGTTTGCCTGGGACACTAGTGGTGACAATTAAGCGAGGAAACAATATGAGGCAATCTGTTGGGAACCCGAGTGTGTACTGCAAGCTAACGCTTGGAAATACTCCCCCTCGACAAACCATGGTATGAGTTTATACGCATTTCTAAGCTCGTTTGTTTCAGCCCTGCTGTTTGCCAGACTTTTGTGATCTTTATCCTTTATGGCCAGTTTGCTTGCGTTGGTTGGGCATGACAGATATTGCTTCAATATTAATAAGCCCATATCATGATATAAATATGGCCCTATACTTGGTCACAGTATCAGGAGAATGCAGAACATATTTAACCCTTATAAAGAAAATGATGTTGAAAAGTGGTCAATAAAGCTTTTAAAAAGTTGATAAGTAGCATTGTATTTTTTACCATTTTGCTGGACAAAATTGGGAAAAAGATTAATTATCACTTCTCACATTAACTTGAAGCAAACATAGGAATAAATGTAAATTGGGTGAGATATCAATTATCATCCGCTGTGATATTCACAAGCAAACACAATAGTTTGTTTAATAATTAATCTATCACATGCAATCACAACAATTGAAGCAAAAGAGGCTTGTATGTATTGAAAATCTAATTGGAATCCTCAGAGGCTTAAATATAGATTATAGCTTGTATACGCTATTTAAAGGACACTCTTGAAGTCCACCTGTGTCTCACATACATGTCGTCAGATGCATTCCCCTTATATGAATTAATAAATCATTGACTACCTATCCCTTATCCCTCTCAAAACTGCAAAGTCTACATATATCTTTTCAAGTGTACTTTCTTCAAGTTCATGCGTTTGAGCTTGACTTTCCCTTTTAGATATTAGTTACTTTAGTAGAAAATGTAGCTTGTGAAACGAAATCGAAATTTGAAAAATGTGTTTTAATTATGTAGCTTGTGAAACGAAATCGAAATTCGAAAGTGCAGCTTGTATCATGATTTAATTATTGGAATAATTACAAAACACCCTGAGGTCTGGGTTAATTACAAAAAAAAACCAAGAGGTTTTTGAAAATTATAAAAAAAAACCTGAGTTTTGATTTCGTCTTACAATTTTCCCCTTCATAAGCAAAAACCATTTCAAAAATCCCCTAACATTGATAGAAATAATATAGTTACCCCTTATATTTGAAACAAAATCAAACCTCAAAGGGTTTTTTGTAATTTTCAAAAACCTCTGTTTTTTTTTTTTTTAAATTAGCCCACACCTCAGGGGGGATTCTGTAATCCCTTAATTATTTAGTGTTTCTCAGTAAAGTTGCAATTTTCTGCTATTACCTTCCGTTCGGTGATTAATTTTTCAGAATAAACCTTCTTGCTTTAGTCATTCAAATTTGTATTTCGATACCAAGTGATGGTATGTTGGTGCCGCCTTTATTCCAGCTCCTCGCATCATTTAGCTAGGGATCATCACTATAACATGCTGAACACGGATTACTTGACGTAACTGGCATTTCAACCCAATTTCACTCTAAAAAACTTAGTTATGTAAATGTCATTTGTTGTTAGGTTGTATCAACGGGTCCTAATCCAGAGTGGGACGAGAGCTTCGCGTGGTCGTTTGAAAGTCCCCCCAAAGGCCAGAAGCTTCACATTTCATGCAAAAACAAGAGCAAAATGGGAAAGGTAACTGTGTTGAAAGTGACAAGATTTGGGTGAAAGTAGGGAGAAAGACAAATACTATCCTTGAAATTTAGCCCTATTACAAAAGAACTCAGTTATTTCAAATTACGAATACCCCCAATGACATTTGTTTCTATTTTACAAAATGACACCTATTGTTGTACTTCAAGGGTGTATTTGTAATTTTGAAATATAACTAGATATCATTATAATTAGGCTAAAACGCCAGGTGTAGTTTTTGTAATTTAAACTCGTGAAATTATGTGCTTTTTGATACAGATTCTTACCTATTCTAATCACTTCCTTGCATTGATCGCAGAGCTCATTTGGAAAGGTGACTATCCAAATCGACCGTGTAGTTATGTTAGGTGCAGTTGCGGGTGAGTACACGCTGCTGCCTGAAAGCAAAAGTGGGCCATCGAGGAATTTGGAAATTGAATTCCAGTGGTCTAATAAGTAGCAGTCGTGCTAAGGTACTTGGAATTTTACTTCAAAAGTAAAAGAAAAAATATGCGATTTTACAGATTTTGTTCTATTCCGTTCGCCTTGTATTTATCGTTCTTTTGTATATAGTTTTGTCAATCTTGTGTAGTAATTCCTGTACTTCAAGTTCGTAGACGGCTTTTTGTTGTATTCTTTTGTAACTTGTCATTTTTGTTGTTCTGGGAAAGGATTATGGATTGAATATTGATTATGGTTAGCTTCGTTGTAATTTTTGTAACTACATTTGTATGTTTATGAAAAATTGGAGCTGGATAATAAATTGTGTTGGAAGACTTCATAATAGCAAATACAGTGTTATCATTATTTTTGTGCTTTTATTCACTCAATCTCGCTTCACAATGATCTTGAACTACGTAATTTATAAAACCAAATTTGACTTTAAATTGCAAATGTAGTGGTTTTTCTTATTAATTTTTTATTATTATTGTACTATTGTAGTAGTGGTGGAGATAACTAGTAAATTATTATAGGTTATTGCTAGTATGTTCCTTCATCCTGTGGTATAAACGAAAATCATGGAAAATTTAATAATTCAAATGCGTACTGTGCATTTTTCTCTTTCTTAAGAATTTTTTTTAATAAGTTGGGAATACTGGTTGGAGGGAAGGGAATAAATTTCAAAGAAACTGAAAGATATCGGGTTCGAATCCCGGTCAATATCCTTACAAAGGGCGAGTGATACCATTTGAGCTACAAGCTCGTGGTCTTTTCTTTCTTAAGAATTAAAATACGATAAAGTAACATGTATACTTTCAAATTTTCATTGTTAAAAGAAAAAGAACTTTTTATCAATTTTAAATTTTAAATATCACTAATATGCTCTTCCTCATAAAAGAATTTTAATAATATGCTTAAATGAATTTGGCAATTAGCTCATCCGGTCGAATTTATGTTGTTCTAGTGCAGTCAATGTTGGGCTTAAATCATCTCCAACCCATTACACCAAATCTTACACCAAATAAATATTTTATTATTTCTTCTTCATTTTATAGTAACCAAATTTACTTATTTATACAATTATTTCATTTACTTATATTTTATTATTGTTAATGTAATTAATTATAAACTTATATTTAACTAATATTACATTAATTAATTATATTACAAAAATATATATTAAAATTAATATTAGTATTTCTTTTAGTTTACATTATTTGTTATTTGTTAAAATTTATTGAAAATGTTAATTAATTATTAAAATCATGTTATATAAATTAATTATATATAAAATGGGGATACAATTGAAATTTAAATTTGAAGTAGAATGGAAATTTGAGGGCAAATATGGGATAATGCATTACACCAAATTTGGTATAAATGAATAGTGTTACAACAAATTTGGTGTAGTATTATTCACTACACCAAATTTGGTGTGAGGTTTAGAGTTGGGTTAGAGAAGGATTTTTGCATATTTGGTAAGGTGAGATTTGAAGTTGAGTTGGAGATGCCCTTATTTAACGGTTGGGGTGATTTAGGGAGGGATAATTTCTTATGTGGGCGCCAATTCCAATGACGCTTTCTGCCAATTCATTTTTTTCTTTTTTGCAATCAAACTGGCATCTACAATTTTTTTTCAAATTTTGAATTTTCAAATTTTTTTCAAATATTAAATAAATACACAATTTTTGGATAATTAAAATATGAAATCTTACTGAATCAAAACCTGATTAAATAATAAAACCTACAACACATATTTAAAAAAAACAAGAAATTACATATTAAAAAACTAGAATAAGAAACGTCATGCCATTACCAATCGCATCTCTCATTGAGCTGAAATTCCACACGCAAATAATTTTTGAGTTTTTAATCACTCGATTTTACTATAAAGTCGGATTGGGCATATGATCGGTTCCCATTGATTTTTTTTGGTTGGCGCAATAACCAATTGCGCCTCCTATTGAACTAAAGATTTCAGGCGCAATTCATTATTGTGCCAACACTTAAATAAAGAAGTCCTCAAATTCCCACTTTATTTCAACAAATTTATCCCATTTTTGCTGCATTTCAGCAATTTGTCCCATAAACATACACCTACTTGTTAATGACATGGCATTTCTTATTCCAGTTTTTTAATGTGTAATTTTTTGTTATTTCTTAAATATGTTATGTTGGTTTTATTATTTAATCGAGTTTTAATTCAGTAATATTTCATATTCTAGTTATCCAAAAATTGTATATTTATTTAATTATTGAAAGAAATTTTCAAAAATTTAAAATTAAAAAAAAAAGTAAATTGTAGGCGCCAGTTTGACTGGCGCTTACAGAAAGATTGCAAAAAAAAAAAAATGGTAGGAAGCACTATTGGAATTGGCGCCTGTAGGCGCCTACAATTAGACATTATAAATTAATCTTCTCCTAAATCACCCCAAGTTCCCAATTTTGCAAAAGTTTGTGGCAAATGCAATAGTTAAATAAGCCCTCAATGTTGTGTGGAGTGTAAAGACTCGGCTGATAGCTTAATTCAACACCCAGCTCCAAATAAAGACTCAGTTGATAAGCTTAGGTAAGTCAGCTGATTAGCTTAGTCAGCTGTTAATTAAGTCAACTGTTAGTTTAGAAAGTTTGTTAATTAAGTTATATTTTGTCTGTAAATTAGTTTTCTATTCCTCTAGATCTTCTTTTCTGTTCAATATGATTTCTCCTCTTAATTTCAAATCTTCACATGGTATCAGTTGATCATCTCAATCCGATGTCTTCTTCTTTTCAAGATTTGTTTCAGAACTTTATTCTTTAAAGTTTCTGTCATTCTCAAGATATTCTTGAAGATTATCTGGTTTATCTTCATCAAGATTTCTGTTTTTCGATTTCAAGAATCATGGCTTCTCATATCAATGTTCCCAGTCCGGTGGATGATTTTACATCTCCGTATTTTCTCCATCCTTCTGATAATCCTAGTGCAATGATTGTATACGAGCCTTTCGGTGGAGAGAATTACACTTCATGGAGTCGGCAAGATCTCATGGCGTTGAATGTTAAAAATAAAACTGGTTTATTGATGGATCTTACCTATGCCAAACCCTTCTTCTTTTCTTGGTTTGTATAGTTTTACGGCAAAGGCCAACAACTTGGTTTTGTCATGGATATTAAATTCAATTTCGAAGGATATTCGACAAAGTTTATTGTATTTCAATTCCACTCAAGAAGTCTGGGAGGAATTGAAGGTGCGATATGTTTGCAGTGATGGACCCATGGTCTTTCATCTTGAAAGGTCTCTCAGCTCTATCTCCCAAGGTGATTCATCTATTACAACATACTACAATCAGTTCAAAGGCCTATGGGATGAGTATGTTAGTTTTCGTCCGATTCCTAAATGTAATTGTGGCCTCTGCACTTGCAATATTCCTTCTTCGATGACTGAAACTCAATAGTCTGATTCTGTCATGAAGTTTCTTGTTGGATTACATGATTCATTATGCTCAAATTCGAAGTCAATTGCTATTAGCATCTCATTTGCCATCTCTTGCTAAGGTTTACTCTATTCTTCTTCAAGAAGAGGCTCAAACATGTTTGAACAATAGTCAAACTCCTGTCAATCCTATGGAATCCATGGCTATGTTGGCAAAACAATCATATAATTCAAGACCACCCTACAAAGACAAAAAGAAACCTAAATGCTCCATTTTGTGGATTTACGTGCCATACAATAGATAAGTGTTTCCTCATAGGATATCCTCCTAATTGGAAAGGACCAAAAGGCCCTAAAATATTAAAGATTTGTCCACACGAATGCTACTATGATTTATCCTGAACCAAATACTTCTCATGGCTCCTCAGACACTCCTATTTTTTCTCAAGAAATGGTACAACAGTTTTTAGCATTTGCCAAGTCTCATCAGGCAAATGTATCTAATACAGATAACTCCCACTCTGCAGCAACCTCTGTCTCAGGTAATTCTTTCTGCTCCATGGTTGATTCTACCAATTATAGATGGATAATTGACACAGGTGCTACAGATCATATGATCTATGATAAATCTTTATTTCTTACCACTCCTCAAGAAGTTTCCATACCTGTTCATTTGCCTAATAGACAATCAACTATAGCAACTCATGCATTTCTTTTCTTCACATTGTGTTTTACAGGATTTGAACACAATGAGGATGCTTGGTTCGATCAAAGATAAGGTTGTATCATTTCAATTTTTCTTCAGTTGCATCATCATCTGCTGCAAATTACTTACAATGACATTCTAGGCTAGGCCATATCTCTTCTAACAGATTGTCATTACTCTCCAAACTGGTTTCTAATTGTCAGAAGTTCAATTCTTGTGATGTATGTCATCTAGCAAAACAAAAGAAATTACCATTCAATGAAAGAATTCCTGATTTTGTTGATTTTTTTTATTTAAGTCATTGTGATTTATGGGGACCATTCTCTACTGTTTCTCACAATGGTTATAAATATTTTCTTACTATTGTTGATGATCATTCTAGATGTACTTGGATTTATATGCTGAAAAACAAATCAGATACACATATGTGTTTGGGAAATTTTTATGATATGGTTAATACTCAGTTTCATAAACATATTAAAATTATCAGAACTGATAATGGTACCGAGTTTTTACTTCCTAATTTTTATGCTACTAAAGGTATCATTCATCAAACTAGTTGTGTAGAAACTCCACAGCAAAATGGCTTGGTAGAAATAAAACATCAACACTTGCTTCAAGTTGCAAGAGCTTTAATGTTTCAGTCTCATGTTCCTATTTCTTTTTGAGATGATTGTATTTTGACTGATGCTCATATCATTAACAGAATTCCCACCCCTTTGCTTGATAATCAAACACCATTTCAGAAGTTATTCAAGAGAGAACCTGACTATCATCATTTAAAGGTTTTTTGTTGTTTAGCCTATGCTTCTACATTAACCAGGCAAAGACATAAGTTTCAACCTCGTGCTTCCAAATGTGTGTTCATTGTATATTCTTTTGGAACAAAAGGATATAAGTTGTATAATTTAGATACAAAACAAATGTTTCTATCAAGACATGTTCATTTTTGTGAGGATGTTTTTCCCTTTCATTCTCCAGAAAAACCATCTGTCTCTCCTTCTTTGTTTCAAAATACTAACTGCAGTATTTTTGATAATGAGATGTCCTCTCATTTTCCTCATATTGAGCTCAATGATAATTATTCTCTTATGCATGATGAAACACAAATTGTTCATGATTCTTAACCTAATGACACACAACTTACACAGGTTCTTAATGATAATCCTTCAGAAAATCTTAGGAGGTCTTCCAGGCTCAAAAGCACTCCTAATTATCTCAAGGTTTGTGATTACAGATTACCACCTTCACTTGATACTAATACTTCTGCTCAGAATGTTCTTTCAGGGAAACAATATGATATATCAGCTTTTCTATCCACTGCTCAGCTTTCTAATAATCATAGAGCCTTCACTACTTCTATCTCTCATTCTACTGAGCCTAAGACTTATGCTCAAGCCAGTAAACATTTAGAATGGAGAGAAGCTATGGACAAGGAAATTAAAGCTCTACAAAAGAACAATACATAGACTATGGTCACTTTGCCACCAAACAAACATTGTATTGAATGCAAATGGGTGTACAAGATAAAGTATAAATCTGATGGCTCTATCGAAAGATACAAGGCAAGGCTTGTAGCCAAATGCTACACCCAAGAGGAAGATTTGGACTATTTTGATACATTTTCTTCTGTAAGTAAAATAGCTACTGTCAGGCTTGTTTTAGCTATGGCAGCAGCAAAGGGTTGGTTTCTACATCAACTAGATGTCAACAATGCTTTCCTTCATGGTGATTTGAGTGAAGAGGTTATATGAAACCACCTCCAGGTTTTAATACTCCTCATGAAAATATGGTGTGCAAACTCACTAAAAGTCTATATGGCTTAAAGCAGGCCTCTAGACAATGATTTCAGAAATTAACTTCCTGTTTGCTGACTTATGGTTTTGTCCAATCAAGATCTGATTCTTCATTTTTTTTTATCAAAAATACTAATACTTCACTAACTGCTCTTTTATGTAGATGACATCATTTTAGCAGGAAATAATTTGGATGAAATTCCGAAAATAAAGCAACAATTAGATTCTGCTTTCACAATCAAGGATCTTGGTACCTTGAAATATATTTTGGGAATTGAAGTGGCAAGAAATTCAAAAGGCATTAGCCTTTGTCAAAGAAAATATGCCCTTGACATTTTAACAGAAACAAGATATCTTGGTTGTAAACCAAACTCAACACCTATGGATTCCAAATTAGAAATGCGTAGTCAAGACAACAATCTATTGGAAGATCCCTCCACATACAGAAGACTTGTTGGAAGGTTATTGTATTTAACAATAACTAGGCCAGAACTATCATATATTATCCAAACTCTAAGTTAGTTCATGTCCAAACCAACTTCTACACGCTTGGCAGCAGCTCATAGAGTTCTTAGGTATATTAAAGCTTCTCTAGGGAAGGGCTTATTCTACTCATCCACGTCATCATTTCATCTTCATGGTTTTAGTGATGATGATTGGGCACGGTGCCCTGATACACGAAGAAGTATAAGTGGTTTTGCTATATATTTGGGGAATTCTCTCATTTCATGGAAGGCTAAGAAGCAAGCAACGGTCAACCGCTCTTCAATTTGAATCGAGAATACGAGCTATAGCCTTGAAACTTGTGAAATACAATGGCTAAGTTACTTACTCCAAGATCTTCAATGACCTTTAACAAAACTGGTATCATATATACCGACAACAAATCCGCATTCTCAACATCTCGAATTCTTGTCATCACGAAAGATATACAAATCGACTCTCACTTTGTTCGAGAAAAGATTCAAGGCTGCCTTATAAAGATAATCCACATTCCATCCACATAACAAAGCTGCAGACATACTAACAAAGCCACTACCACCTCACCTATTTCGTTTTTTACTTCCAAGTTAGGCATGGTCGATATCCATGCTCCACTTGCAGGGGGTGTAAATGTTTGATAAATGGTTTTATCATGATTTTGATGATTTTGTTTTTATACCAAAACAATGTTTTTAAAGGTTGTCCAAATACTCCTAAATGATTTAAAATGGTTTTAATATTTTCCGGAGTATTTCCTCAAGTTTATTTTCGACCATATTGGACAACACATTTAAGGATTTTATGTCAATGGGTTTTTACATTGAAACTATGTTTCTAAATGTTGTCCTAATACTCCCGATCGGTCTAAAATGTTTTCACTACTTTTCGGAGTATTTCTTGAAGTTTATTTTCGATATAAAATTGGACAACACTTTGGTTTTGAGGTAAACCTCTCAGCCGTATAGGGCAACCCGCACGAAAGTTGAGGAAAACAGAAAACTTCATGTTTGCAGGGAAAAGAAAATGGTCGGGCAACCGGCCGCCCTATAGGGCAATCGTGCCGTCGACCGGATCGACCGACTTGGGCGACGGTACTTTAACAAAATTGAAATTGAAACGAACGTTTTCTTTCTTCCAAACCCATGAGGGGGACCGGTTGAGGCATAGGTCGCCCCGGTCGAGGTAGACGTCGACGGTCGCCGCCTGTAAATGTGTATTCTCTTTTTCAAACGTCTATTTGTGTGCGACCGGATGCCGCCTTGAGTTTGACAAAAAAATAAATTGAAAGACATCTTTTCCTTAAATTGTGGGATTGATTTCTAACAGCTCTTTTCTTCAATTGTCTTGCAATTTTTACGTAATTCATGTCCCCAAGAGGAGCCTATCATGTACAAGACATCTTCTATAAATAGAGGAAGAATTGAAGCAACACAAAATGAGAGAAAACTACAACACAACAAGATACACTCAAGAATACACTTGTTCTTACATTGTTTTATTTCTTGTTGTAATTTGCCTAGCTATTCACTTTCACATTCTTGAGGTCTAGGCTATTCTTGATTACACTTGCACTCAATTGTATTATTCATTATCGAGTTGTAATCTTGAATTTGTGGTCGTCATTCAAACACAAGATATCCTTGTGAGTGTTCTTGTGGTAAGAACACACTTGGGTGAACTAGGTGTTAGGTGTAAGAAGATTGTGGTGATCTTCTTATTGAGGTGTTGAAGGATTTGGTATTCTTCAAGGTTGAAGATTGTGGTAATCTTCACAAGGTGCCGTTGAAGATTGTGGTAATCTTCAAAGTGAGATTGTGGTAATCTCCAAAGGTGGTGTTGAAGAAGAGTGAGGTGCTCTTCAAGGTGTTGTAAGTTGAATTTGTATTAATTTTGGTAATTAATAAAATTCCTTTTCTTTTGAAATCCATCCCAGGATATCTTTGGGGTGGTAGAGGATTAGGCCCTAGGTGGGTTGAACCTCTTTAAATCGACGTGTGTTGTTTACATTCCGCACCTTTATTATTGTCTTTGAGCATTCGGTTCGAAAAAGAGGGCAAAATCGAAAAGATGGAGATAATCTATTCACCCCCCTTCTAGATTATCGTAGCGCTGGACTTACAAGAAAGACTTGATAGCTTAATTCAACACCTGACTCCAAATAAAGACTCAACTGATAAGCTTAGTTAAGTCAGCTGATTAGCTTAGTCAGCTGTTAATTAAGTCAACTGTTAATTTAGAAAGTTTGTTAAGTTAGTTATATTTTGCTTGTAAATTAGTTTTCTATTCCTCTATATAAATGGAACAGTTTCAAGCTTTGTAATTCGATTCATTCAATACACATCTTCTTTTCTGTTCAATATGATTTCTCCTCTTAATTCTAAATCTTCACATGGAGTATCTTATTTTTAAAAATCAAATGAAATACTCGGCTTATATATTGAATGCTACAACTACAAATCTTATAGATGACCCGAGACCCTGCCTAGAATATTGAGGACCAGTGGCCTGTCCCGTAAACATGTTAGACCTATTATTAAATTTTAAAATATTAAAAATAATATTTTTAAATAACACTCATAAAGTATTTTTAAATATATAATATCAACATTATATACAAAATGAAAAAATGAATCTGACACATGTCATCACTTCATTATTTTGAAACACATGACAACTTCTCATTCTCCCAATTCCACATGGCAATTTCACATTTATCCATTTGGCAATCCAATATTATATATATTTCATATATAATCTAAAAGATAACAAATAATCCAAAAAATCAAGAATTTTATTTATATAATCTATTTTTTGTAAATCAAAGATTGTATCTGTACATGATAAACTTTAGAAAAACTTATGAAACCCCGTCTGATTAACTTGTGGAAACGTGTACAATATATACTAATATCTAGACTTGGGGATCAGGCCAACACCTAGAGTTAAGGAAACTAATATCGACAAGAATAGGAAAACAAATCACCAAATCACTAATTTCCTAATAAAACAAATCACCAAATCACTAATTTTCTAATACTCCCCCTCAAGTGGGAGTGTGTAGATCACGAACGCCCAACTTGGACAACAGAAGGGAGAAAGCCGGAACACCAAGTGCCTTAGTAAATAAACCCGCCAATTGGAACTTGGTACGAACGTGAACTGTAGCTACGACCCCTCGCAAAAGCAACTCACGAACAAAATGGCAATCAATATCAATATGCTTAGAACATTCGTGGAAAACTGGATTAGTAGCAATATGGATAGTTGCTTGACTATCACAAAAGAGACGAACTGGCTGTCGATGGTGAACACCAAGAGATGCAAGAAGAACCTTAAGCCACTTCACTTCGACGCAAGCATGCGCCATTTCACGGTATTTGACTTCGGCCGATGAACGAGATATAGTAGATTGTTTCTTGGTCTTCCATGAAATAGGAGAGTTGCCCAGTAACACAAAATAACCACTAACTGAGTGGAGAGAAATAGGACAACTAGCCCAATCAGAATCACAGTAGGCATACAACTGCAGATCACTATTAGCTCGTAAAAACAAACCTTGATCTGGATGCCTTTTAATATACCGTAGAACCCAAATCGCAGCATCAAAATAATCCTGCCATGAAGACTGCATGAACTGAGACAAGATATGCACCACATAGGAGAGAGATCGGGTTGAGTAATAGTGAGATAAATCAAGCGCCCAACCAAGCGTCAATATTGTGCCGGGTCTACGTAAAACTCGCTAGTGGACAGAGCAAGTTGGTGATTTTATGGCAAAGGAGACACGACTGGCTTGGAAGCAAGAAGACCGGCCTCATAAAGAATATCTAATGCATACTTTCGTTGATTCAGAAAACATTCCTTCCGAAGAACGAACACACTTAATGCCAAGAAATACTTCAACGAGCCTAGATCTTTCAACTGAAAACAATCATCGAGGTACCATTTAAATGATGTACAAGGAGTCGGATTGTTTCCTACAACCAATATGTCATCCACATACACCAATAAAGACAAAATATCCTCCCCCTTCCGATAAGTAAACAAAGTGTGATCGACATTAGATTGTTGGAAACCATACTTACGAAGAGAAAAAGTAAGTTTAGCAAACCAATTTTGGGGGGATTATCTCAAGCCATATAAAGACTTAAGTAACCTGTACACGTTACTAGGGGACAAAGAAGAAAACCCCAGAGGAAGTCTCATGTAGACCTCTTCCTACAAATCACCATGTAGAAAGGCGTTGTTTACATCTAACTGGTGAACCTCCCATTTCTTTGCTACAACAACATCAAGAAATGTACGTATACTAACAATCTTAGCCACTGGTGCTAAAGTATCAGTAAAATCTTCGCCTTCCTGTTGGTGATTACCAAGAACCACCAATCGTGCCTTATCTCGCTCAATAGACCCGTCAGACTTGTATTTTGTCTTGTACACCCATTGGCAACTGATTGGCTTCTTTCCCAGTGGAAGAGAAGTAATCTCCCATGTGTGATTTTTCTCAAGAGCATTAATCTTCTGCTGCATGGCCTTACGACACCAATCATGTTGTACTGCCTCTTTGAATGACCTGAGCTCAACATTAGTACTAACAATAGCAGCAAATTTTTTATGACCAACATCAAAGTTATCATAATTGACATAATGAGCGACAGGATACCGCGTAACTACTGAGGATAATGACTCGGATGAGGCGAAGATGGGGTGTGTAGTACAAGCCGAGTGACAAATAATCAGAAAGATATATCGGAGGACATCGTGGACGCTGTGCCAGTAGCTATCAACAGGAGCCATAGACGAGTCAGGCTTGCTAGACTGAACTGGAGTCACAAAAGAGGAGGGTGAATGGGCACCCTCATTTCCAAATAGACGTGCAACTGGGACGTGCGAAGACGCAGCTAGATGTGCATCGGTTATGCGACCTACGATACAAGGATGCTGCGTACAAACAATTGGAGGAGAATTAGGAGTGGCGGGCTTCGAATTGCTCCCCCTATCTGCGAAAGTGGCGGGAGATGTAGACAAAGTAGACGGGGGCTTGGACGGGTCAGAAAAGCCGAAATCTAAATCTGTGAAACCTGGTAAACTTGTAATAGGAGAGACTATAGATGACTCAGCAGTAAAAGGAAAAACATCCTCTATGAAGTGCACATCCCATGAAACAAAAAACTCATTTGTCTCCAAATCAAATACTTTCTAGCCTTTCTTACCAAAGGGATAGCCTAAGAAAACACACTTTTGACTCCGAGAAGCAAATTTGTCCTTATGCCTTGGCTTATTATGAGCATAACACAGACAACCAAAAACACGCAATAAACCCATATCAGGAGATAAGCTAAACAAAATCTCATAAGGGGACTTCTCTTCAAGTAACTTAGTAGGTGTCCGATTAATAAGATGCACTGCAGTTTGAACACACTCGCCCCAAAACTTAATAGGAAGAAAATCCTGAAACATGAGAGCTCGTGCCAGCTCTAAAATATTTCTATGATTCCTCTCAACACGACCATTTTGTTGAGGGGTACCAACACATGAAGTCTGAAATAAAATACCGTTCTCATGATAAAATTGTACCAAAGGGGTGGTTGTAAACTCCGTACCATTATCAGATCGTATGATTTTAACTACCTTATCATACTGAGTTTTGACTGTAGCATAGAAATTTGTCAAACAACCAAGAACTTCACTCTTTTATTTAATTAAATAAACCCAAACAGTACGAGAGTGATCATCAACAATAGTCAGGAAGTAATGAGAGCCAGAAGACGAAGACTGGATATAAGGTCCCCACAAATCACAATGAAGTAAACCAAACAAAACATCTGCTTTATTATCACTTAAAGGAAACACAATACGAGTTTGTTTTGCACGCAAACACACATCACACGAGTCTAACTCTTTCTTTATTTTGCTATTCCTACTAGAACTAGAAACATAAGATAAATGCTGACTAGACGGATGCCCGAGCCAACGATGCAAAAGAAGAATGGACTCTGTATTAGTAGAATGAGATATAATCTGCTGTGTCACCAGCCGAAAGACATACACCCCATTCCGAAGCTCACCGATGCCAATCGCCGTTCTCAACATACGGTCGTGTATAACACACAATTGATCAATAAAAGTCACTGTACAATGTGAATCACTAATAAGCTGACCAGCAGAAATCAAATTGCATTTAAGGTTACGAACATAAAGAACATTCCGAAGTATTAAATCGGAACCCAAACGAACACTCCCTTGTAAAATAACAATGGTTTGAACACCATCTAGTAGACTAATAGGACAAGAAGGTAAGTCTGAACAATCAACAAATATTATCCAATATCCCGGTCATGTGATGTGAAGTGCCACTGTCAATGAGCCAAATACACTCCACTTTATTATCCTTACCAAACAATTTTTCTGAAGCAGAAGAGGACTCCAGAAGAGTTAAAAGATGATGCATCTGATCATTGGTAAAACCCAAAGGTGTTGCGCCGCTGCTGGACTGGCGCACGCCACTTTCCGTGTTACGATTAGACTGACGCGGGGCTTGGGCAGTGTTAGCTGTTGCTGATGAGTTCTTGCCGCGCTCTCGACCTCGACCACATCTTCTCCATCCACGTCCTCGACCACCTTGAGGAAAACCAATTCGCTGATAACAATGGTCAATATCATGACCGATGCGCCCACAATGGGTGCAAGAAAGTGGCGCATGAGTAGTCGAATTGGGCTGCGAGGTTGTCGAATTATTGGTAGCTTGAACCGCGAAACTGACGGCTTCAGTCTTGTCATCCCGTCTCCAAACTATACTGCGGTGTTGTTCTTCCTAAGTTGCTAAAGAGAAAGCTTTATTAAGAGTAGGAAAAGGATCCATACTCGAGATCTGAGTGCGGAGAGGGCCATATTGAACATCATCAAGACCTAAAACAAAATCATGCGTCTTATCACGCTCAACCCGAGCACGCAATTTAGCAGACGGAACTAGGGGTGGCCATAGTTCTGGAACCGCCGGTTCGGTTCCTCATTTTGGAGAAACCAAAACCGAAACCATTGCCTCACGGTTCCGGTTCTAAAACCAGAACTGACGGTTCTGGTGCGGTTCGGAACCCAGTTCCTCCACAGTTTCGATTTTAACCGGAACCGTTTGTTTATCTTTTGATAAATTTTTCATTTCTTAAAATAGTTTATCCATTTCAGTTAAAAAAAAGAAGGAAAATAAAGAAAAAGACTTGGACTTAATATTCAATAAAGTTTTATACTTAATGTTAATAATAATATTAAACTATCTATATATACTATTAGGGTATAGAAGAATCAAAGTTCACGTAGTTTGCTTATAGCATTTGGTTTAAAACGTATCTCATGTAGTTACGAAAATAAAACATCATAATAAACATTTAAAATTTCTTCTAGCATGTATTTACCAAAATAAAATTATTGGTTTTAATATTAAAAAAATTGTTCCATCACGGTTCCACCGACGGTTAAAACCGTCGGTTTCACGTTTTTGAGACCTAAGAATCGGAACTAGCCTACATGGTTCCGGTTCTGGTTTTGGAACCGTTGACCATGGTTACGGTTTAGAAACCATTGACTACAGTTCCAATTCCAGTTTAGAACCCGGTTTCAGTTCCATTTGGGCACCCCTACTCCGAACCATACAATTCATCCCATAAAGCCTTGAATTTATTATAATACGAAACAACATTCATGCCATTTTGTCAAAGCAAGTGATATTCAGATTTGAGTTGATTAAGACGAGGGCCATTGGTGATGGAATAATGCTCCTTTAAATTTAGCCACATCTCTTTAGCAATTTTATGTCCAGCAACACTAGATTGAATAGATTCATCAACATAATTAAATAACCATGGACATATAGTTGAATTATTGGCCTTCCAAGAAACAAAATCAACATTTTTCTCATTCGCATGTTTAATAATTTCATCATTAATAAACTCATATTTGTTTCTCCCTTCTAATGCATTAATAATGGCCTTTTCCCAAACATCATAATTTTCTCCATGCAACAAATATTTAGTGAGAGAATTACCAGGGCCTTCTGAAGGATGCAAATAATATATAGAAGAAGCATCATGTATGAGTTGCAATTTCTTACTGTTCCCACCATTAGCCATGAGAGAAAAGTTGAAATACCAACCGAAAACAAACCAAAAGAACAAACAAACTAAGGTGTTGTCATGCACTGACTTCGAGCGGTGCGCCTGGCCGGAGATAGGACTATAGTCGGCGGAGAAGAGACGCATGAAAACTAGGGCGACGGTGGAGAGAATAAGAAAAAAATATATATTTAGGATCAAAAAACCATTGGCGTTGATACCATGATAAACTTTAGAAAAACTTATGAAACTCCGTCTGATTAACTTGCCTAAACGTGTACAATATATACTAAAATCTAGGCTTGGGGATCAAGCCAACACCTAGAGTTAAGAAAACTAATATCAACAAAAATAGGAAAACAAATCACCAAATCACTAATTTCCTAATAAAACAAATTACCAAATCACAAAATCATTAATTTCATAATAGTACAATTTTTATAATCTAAAAAATAACAAATAATCCGAAAATCAAAGCTTCTATCTATACAATTACAATCTAAACCACCTATCTATATAATCTAAAAAAGTAATTGAATATTTGTGAGACCCTCAATTTTCAATCTTGTACGAGCGTGAAACCGATATTATTGGACAACCATGTATATTCTCAACTATTTTTAATATGCCATTCTTGACAGATCATTATTAATAATATTTTCACGCTATGTCGTCATTTTATTTATGTGATCAACTACTTGTCTAATTACTATTAATTTTTTCTTATTTTATACGAATTCTATGCTTATTAATCACCTAACAGATCATTATTATTACTACTTGAGAGTAGTTATTAGACACCTTAGAATTTAGAAGACTTATTTCACTAAGTGATTTATATTCTATAGAAATAAGAGTTTAATTTAGAATAAGTGATTATAAGACTCATAAGTGATTGTGGGATTTATTATTAATTTTGGGAATTGATATTTTACACCAATTATCATCAATTTTGGGACAAAAAATATAAATACCATATATGAGACATGAGGTGGACGGCCAACTTGTAGATTTTGGTGTACAAATACCCTCAATTCCTATACACAAACTCTATATTATACACTACATATACCAAATATTATACAAGTATATTCCATGTATTCCACTTTATTTTATTTCATCTTACAATCCCCACATTCTTCCACTACACCACCATACCTCTCAAATTCCCCAACACCCCATCCTTTAATCTCACCCATACCTTGACCAAGTCATTTGTGTCCCATGCAACCTACATCTTGCAAGACACCAAAAATCCTCCCATTCCCCCCTAAATTCGGCCATATGCAATAGAGTATGAGAAATTCTTTCATTTTTCATCCAACATTGTAGGATGGAAACCACATATGTAGCCTATGTTGAAGGTCTAAATTTCAATCTGCTGAGTATCAACCAACTCTGTGATAAATGTTACAATGTAGGATTCAACATGGGTATATGCCAAATCAAAGATGATAAATCAAATGAAGTTGTGCTATCAGGATCAAGACAGAAGAACATGTGTGTAGTGGATTGGTCTACTGCTACACCATGTACATGCCTATTAGCAAAGAGCACAGTCGAATCAAGTTGGTTGTGGCACAAAAGCTGAGTCACCTGAATTTCAAGACAATCAACAAGCTTGCAAGGAGTCATCTTGTGGAAGGATTTCTAGACTCAGTATACAAGAAGGAAATCATCTGTGATGCATGCCAAAAGGGAAAGCAAATCAAGTCTTCATTCAAGGATAAGCCAAGTTCTTCTTCAACAAGGATCTTGCATTTATTGCTTATGGATTTATTTGGTCTTGTTGAACTAGCTAGCATCAGCGGAAAGAAATACACATTAGTGGTGGTGGATGATTATTCAAGAAACACATGGACCATCTTTATGTGTAAAAAGAAGGAAACTTTGCGGAAGCTTCCTTAGATTATGAGGAGAGTTCAAAATGAGAAGAGCCAAACCATTATCAAGATAAGGTCTGATAGAGGAACTAAGTTTGTCAATGGGATTATAACTCAGTATTGCATAGAGAATGGTATTGCTCAGAGTTATCAGCTGCAAGAACTCCACAGCAGAATGGAGTAGCTGCAAGAAGGAACAGAACCCTCAAGGAAATTGCAAGGACTATGTTAGTTGAAGCTAGATTGCCTAAGAGATTTTGGGTTGAAGCCCTTGTTACACTCAGAATAGGTGTATGATCAATAGGTAGCTGTCCAAAACCTCCTATGAAATTTGGACATTAAGGAAGCCTAATGTTGGATATTTTCATATCTTTGGAAGCAAGTGTTTCATTCACAATAATGGCAAAGGCAACTTGAGAGCTTTTGATGCTAAAGCTGATGAAGATATCTTTTTGGGATATTCAGCTGAGAGTAAAGCTTTTAGAGTGCTGAACAAGAGGACTATGGTCACAAAAGAGTCTATCCATGTGGTTTTTTATGAACCTAATATTAATGGAGAAGACATTGATGAGTTAGCTGACAAGATGAATCAACCGACCATTCAGAAGAGTCCGTATGTTGAGGCAGATATAAGAAGACTCAACCTAGATGAAGATAAGATAGTTGAATCTCAAAGACATCTGGAAGACTTGCAGCTAAATGATGATCAAAAGGAAGTTGTTCAAGACAACTTAGCTACAAAGAGACATAACCCAGCAGACTTACTCCAACCAGATGTGATATGGCAGAGAGACCATCCACCAGAGCTAATCATTGTAGATGTTAGAGAAGGAATAAGAACCAGATCCAGGACTCAACATGAAGCAATGTTCCTTGTTTCATTTCTCAAATTGAGCCAAATGATGTGTCACAAGCATTAGATGACACACTTTGGATTCTAGCTATGCCAGAAGAGATGAATCAATTTGAAAGGAATAAGTTTGGGAATTGGTTCAAAGACCTACCCACCAAAATGTTATTGGTACCTAGTGGGTATTCAAAAATAAGATGAATGAAGAAGGATCTACAGTGAGAAACAAAGCAAGATTGGTAGCCAAAAAGTATTGCCAAGAAGAGGGAATAGATTTTGATGAAACCTTTGCACCTGTTGCCAGATTGGAACCAATAAGGTTGTTAAGAGAGCATTTTTAAATGGACTTTGGAAGAAGAAGTCTATGTAGAACAACCTCCAGGTTTTGAGTAGAAAACTATTGGAGATAAAGTCCACAAGAGATTTAATGAAGAAAGTCTATGTAGAACCTTCATAAGTCAAACCAAATATACCAGAGATTTAATGAAAAAATTTGGTATGGAAGAGAAGTCATCTTTGAAGATTCCCATGAATACTTCTGTGAAGATAGATATGGATGCATAAGGAAAACATGTTGATCAAACAATATATAGAGCACTCATTGGATCATTGCTCTACTTGACTGCCAGCAGACTAGACATCACCTTTGAAGTATGTATATGTGCTAGATTCCAATCTGCTCCAAAGGAAAGTCATATAACTGCAGCTAAGAGAATCCTAAGATATTTGAAGGGGAGCTAGGAAGTTGGCTTACGGTATCCAAAAAAAGGTGGATTCAAGATGATTGGATACTCAAACTCAGACTATGCTGGATGTAGAGTTGACAGGAAGAGTACATCAAGTACCTGTCAAATGCTTGGAAACATATTAGTTTCTTGGTTCAGCAAGAAACAAAATTCAATAGCTATATCCACATCTAAAGCAAAGTACATTGATGCAGGCAGCTGTTGTGCCCAAGTTCTATGGATGAGGCAACAACTGAGAGATTATGACAGTGAAGAAAGAGAGATTCTAATTATGTGTGATAACACAAGTGCCATTGCAATTACTCAGAATCCAATATTGCATTCAAGAACCAAGCACATTGATGTCAGATACCATTTTATTATTGATCATGTTGAAAAGAAGGACATTAAATTGGAATACATATCAATTAAGAAGCAATTAGTTGATATATTCACAAAGCCCTTATGTGAATCAAGGTTTGAAGAACTTATGAATGAGCTTGGACTGATTGAGCTGTGTTAGGAAGCTGAGAAGACTCATCTGGCAGAGTTAAAGTTAGGAGAATTGCATTTCAGAAGAGTTTCACTTAGAGTTGTCAATTCCAGCCCAGCCCGAACCAGCCTGGTTTTTTAATGGGCTGGGCTCTATTTTTCAAGGCCCGAAAAAAGTCGGGCCTCAAAAGACCGGCCCGACCGGCCTGGCCCGGTGGGCTAGCCCGAAAAGCCCGACTTTTTCAGTGCAATTTTTATTTTTAGGACGGGCTGAGTTTCCCATTTTTGCGGCCCGGGGTACTATTTGGCCTGGCCCAGCCCGATTTTTTGAAAATCCCGATGGGCTCGGGCCCGGCCCGGTCTTTTGACACCTCTAGTTTCACTCATTCAACCAAGTGAAATAGTTTATGTGGCTTGTCAATTGAATCATGTTAGCTGGATAGCCAAGTATCATTCAGTCGAATCAAGGAAGAGAGAAGTAGAGTCAAGTCATAAATGAAAAAAGCTGAAATATTTATGAGCTAAGTGACAAATGAGGTCGTTTTCCTCAAGGGAGAATGTTTTTAGCCTTGACGTCAACATCATTAAATGGTGTCAGTTCAAAGCTGCGATGCATGATTTGATATAAATGCTTCTGCATTTAATGCAGGAAAATTAATGCATTTTGAAAGCTTGATCTGAGCCGTTGATCAACTTTCAAACTTTTCGAATTCTAATACCGTCCTTTCAAGTCACATATATAGAGAAAATCCATTTTCTCTCTCTTCACTTTCATTCTCTTGCTCTCGAAAATTTCTAGAAACTCTCTCTGCAAGAATATCGAAACCCTAGTTCTTCACTCTCGCGTTCAAGACTCGAAATGGCACATAAACAAGATTTCACAAAGTTTGCTGAGAAGATCCATAACAGATCTTTGGTTGACTTTGATGGACTTGTCAAGGTGGCCATTGACAAGGGTTTGGCTGAGAAGATCGCGATGAAACTTGAGAAATCTGATCTCAAGAGGTTTCTCAAGTTGGAGATGTCCCAAACCTTCACGGAGGAGGTGGCTATATATTATGTGAACGCCTCGGTTCACGATGACGACATCCATTTGTCTGTGAATGGAAAAGACTTCAAGTTGGTTGCGACTGACTTGGCTGAGCACATGTCCCTTCCTACCAGTGGTCGAAGGAGTTGACTGGAAAAGAGGTGGATTTGGCTAAGGCGTGGAAAGAGATAACCAAGCCAAAACATGCTGGCAAGCCCAACTACTCAGCTTTGAAGAAGCTGATAAAGAACGACTACCACAAGCTAATGGACGTGGTAGCCAGGGTTTTTAACAGATAATTATAATTAGGGGAAATTATTACACAAATAGGGTGGAATTTGGGTGTACTAACAATTTAGAGATGGTCGTTGATTCAATTAATGACTAAAGCTTAGTTGTTAATCCCATCAACGACTAAACAATTTTTTTTTAAAAATAAAAACCATCCCAACCATTAATTGGAGTAACGACTGGGGCATTTTTTTAATTTAACTCTGATTCTATAGTCGTTAATCATATTAACGACTAGAAACTATAATTAAAAAAACAAAAATATTCATTATGTAATATAAAAACAAGTAGATTTTTTTATCCGTTAATAATAATCGTGAATGGAAAACACATCAATATTTTCTATCTTGGCAATTCACATTAATATAAAATTGAAATCTAAATAACGAGAGAATGGAAAATAAAAGGATGATACCATATTTGTCTTAATACAATATTTGTCTTGACAGAATAAAAATACTAATACATATGCCTCCCAGTGCCACATCTAGGATGTTGTATTTGACGTTTACTCTTACGCCTAGTTGCATCTACATGCTCATTTAGTTGAACAGATTGTGTATCATCAAGCACTCAATGGATTGATTCAAGTCGTACAAATGGAGATTGTGAGTGCGTTGCCAATAGAAGAAGATGTCCGGGTGGTCTAGTTGATTCGCATCATCAACATTCATGAGACCGCCTTAGACTGAGCAAGTGAAGGATGCCACGGGATACAAGTCATTTTGCGTCTTGAAGACTTTGTAATCAAGTTCTCAATAGTTACTTGTATTCTTTTATCGTAGTTAGTTGTTATTTGAGTTGTTTTGAGTCATTTTGATGTTTTGGAGGTTAAATAAACCTTTAAGACCGCGTGTTAAGTTGTTATTTCGAGTTCGAGACGAGAAGAGGTCAAAACAGAACGTCGGATCACATCTCACGGCCGAGGAACAAGTCACACGACCGTGTGAATGGTCAAAAGTCAAAAAATAGAGAGCATTTCACACGGGCAGTCCATGTGAAATTTACACGCCCATGTGAACAATTCACACGACCGTGTGGCTGCCCATGTGGGCAACTGTGCAACTTGTTTCGCATCCACGTTTTTGGGTTTTCAGTCTGTTTTTGTTTCCTTTTTGATTTTTACGTTGTTCCTAGTTGGTTTAGGGATTAGGACCTTATATAAGGGTTAACACTTGTTCTTTTTCATTAGTTAATCAATTAAATTCATATTTTACTCTCAAACTTGAGTGTTTCTCCAAGTGCTTCAAGATTCAAGCTTATTATTGCAATTATCGAGTTATCATGCAATAATCCATAATTGCTTGTGGCGTCTTCGCATACCAAGGTTCTTATTTTGCTAAGCAATGGGTCGAGGTTTCCGCTATCTTTAACCGAACTAGTGAAGATCTTGGGTTAACACCATATTGTTGTTTGGGTCGTATGCACGTTTGTTGCTACGGTTAACATCAATTCCCTTGTTAGAAAGATAAGTGTCGAATTCTATGTTGGCCACAGACAACCTCCACGCACATCAGTGCAATACCCAAAATATCATTTTGTGATCGTCAAGCAATCAAAAGATAAATCAAAGTATTGCAGGATATACACTAGGTTACTGTCGTGCCATAAGTGCGGGGATTAATCATGAACTATTGCAATATGAAAATTCTTACTCGACAAACAAAACTTCCATATAAGAATTTCCATTGGGTCATGTTCAATAAACTTGTTCAACAACAAACACCCATATATACGCATTTGCATCTCAACGCTAATATTAATAGAATGCAACATTCTCATCTCATGTATGCACAAGTCTTGCGGGTTTATTCAATGTCCTATCTTGAAAAACCCATCGACTTGGAACTAATTTAAGACCAAAGCCTTAGAGGCATGTTCCATGATTGCCATCAAATGCGCAACCATACCCCATAGCTTAAATGATCTAAGGACTTTATCATATGAGCAATTAAATAATAAACGCAAAACATAAGATAAAGAAAAATACCTTTATATTAATATAATTTCCAATAAAATTGTTTTTACAAGTAGGATAAAATCCAATTCTAATTGGAGTGTAATGCACCCTACTCTAAAAATCTCCCACTTGCCCTAGCTCCAATTGCCCATGCATTTTAGGCCTTTCTTCTCGACATGTCCATCAAATTCCTTTTTTGTTAAGGGCTTAGCTAGCGGGTCTGCTACATTTTCTTCTGAAGCGACTCGATCCACAACGACGTTGCCCCTACCAATGATCTCTCTTATCAGGTGGTATCGCCTCATTAGTGCTTGGATCTTTGATGAGATCTTGCTTGCGTTGTAGCTTCATTATTGTCACAATAAATCATTACTGGATCAACTATAGATGGAACAACACCCAACCCTTGGATGAAGTTTCGTCTCCAAACAACCTCTTTTGTTGCATCTGATGCAGCTATATATTCAGCCTTAGTCGTAGAGTTTGCGGTTGTTTCTTGTTTAGAACTCCTTCAACTAACTGCCCCTTTATTCAAGGTAAATTTATATCCAGACATCGACTTTGAGTCATCTATATTGAACTGAAAACTAGAGTCAGTGAATCAATCTAGTTTCAATTCTCTATTTCCATATATTAAAAAGATATCCTTAGTCCTTCTCAAGTATTTAAGAATCATCTTAATGGCCTTCCAGTGATCATCCCCTGAATTCGATTGATATCTGCTTGTGACACTCAGAGCATGTGCGATATCAGGCCTATCACATAACATTGCATACATTATGCTCTCAATAGCGGATGCATAAGGTATGTGAGACATTCTTTCTCTTTCTTCAAGTGTCTTGGGAGACATAGCCTTACAAAGTGAAACGCCATGACTCATTGGCAGGTACCCTCGTTTGGATTCCTCCAGGCTAAACCTTTTTAGCACTTTATCTATGTACATTGACTAGGATAGTCCAATCATCCTTCGAGATCTATCTCTATAGATCTTTATCCCTAGGATAAATGATGCTTCTCCCAAGTCCTTCATGGAGAACTGTTTAGACAACCAAGTCCTCATTGATTGCAACATGCCTACATCATTCCCAATGAGTAGAATGTCATCAACATAGAGCACAACAAATGCAACTGCAATCCCACTAAACTCCTTATAGACATATGGTTCTTCCAGGTTCTTGTGAAAATCAATGTTTTGATGGTTTCATCAAACCGGATGTTCCAACTCCTCGAAGCTTGTTTAAGTCCATAAATTGATCTCTGGAGTTTCCAAACCTTTTGCTCGCTCCCTTTGGATATGAAGCCCTCTCGGCCGCTTCATATAGATTTCCTTCCATAATGTTTCCATTAAGAAAAATAGTCTTCACATCCATTTGCCATATCTCATAATCGTAATATGTTGATATGGCTAATAGTATCCGGGTGGATTTAAGCATCACTACTGGTGAAAAAGTTTCCTCATAGTGAATTCCTTGCTTCTGAGTATAACCTTTTGCAACCAAACGTGCTTTATAGGTTGCTACCTCTCCATTTACTCCAAGTTTCCGCTTGTAGACCCATTTGCAGCCAATGGGAACAATTTCCTGTAGTGGGTCCACCAAGGTCCATACCTTGTTGGAGTACATGGAATCCATTTCTGACTGCATTGGTTCTTGCCATTTCTTTGAGTCAATGTATGTTGTTGCCTCTCTATAGCTTCTTGGATTATTATCTAAAATGAGTCCCTCTTCTTTGTTTTCTAACAAAAGATTTAGCCTCTCAGGCGCCATTGAAACCCTTATGGATTTCCGAAGAGGTTGTGCTTCAAATGGTCCAGCTTCAAATGGCGTGTTATCTGCGGCAACATCTGGGAAATTATATGGTTCTTGAACTTCTTCAAGTTCTACTACTCCACCTTTCCTTTCAGAAAGAAATTCATCTTCAAGGGAAGTAGCATTCCTCGAAACAAACACCTTTTTGTTCTGAAGGATCGTAGAAATAATACCCTATAGACTGTCTTAGATATCCCACGAATTTGCATAACACATAAGCAGCACACCCCCATACTTTAAGGTAATTGTAGGAAGGTGTTTTACCACACCACATCTCATATGGTGTGTTGGCACGACTTTAGATGGCACCCTATTCAGTAGGTATGCCGTCATCTCTAAGGCATAGCCCTAGAATGAAAGAGGTAATATAGTGAAACTCATCATTGATTGAACCATGTCTAACAATGTTCGATTCCTATGTTCTGAAACTCCATTGAGTTGTGGAGTGCCAGGAGGAGTTCACTGTGAAAGAATCCCATTCTCTTTTAAATAATCAAGAAACTCATTGTTCAAGTATTCGCATCCTTGATCCGATCGAAGAGTCTTAATACTACGACCAGTTTGTTTCTCTAAGGGATGAGAGCTTTTCAATGAGAGCTATCATCATCAGCCCATGGTCTTGGACTGGAGAGCCCCCAGTCATTCAACATCGGAAAATATCTTTTGATACCTGATATCTGATTTGTCTGGATCTCTCACCATACAACTATTGCAAGCGAATGAAGATCTCAGCAGCATGATCTAAAATTTTATTCTGCCTCTATAGCTCATTTAACATCGATGCTAACAACACCGAGCCTGGAGATTGTCATCTATATGATGAAGGTACTCTCCATAGACATCTGATGTCTTATCCTCTAGAGGTGGAGGAAGCACTTTGTCAAGTACATAAGCCCTCTTCTCAGACTGAAGGACAATTTTTAGGTTGAGAGTTTCTCAACCAATCGACAAAATTTGGACCAGTTAATTTATTTTGCTCAAGTATGGATGCAAGTGGATTTTTAGCCATTTTTAGTAGAGATATCTACAAATATAAACAAAGTAGAAAATGAGTAAACTATGGAAAATAAATTCATTCAATATAAGGTCTTTAATATTAAATGTCTCCCACTATTTTATCAAACTTTATTAATCCCATAATAAAATTCAGAAAATCTAATTTTCTTAATGGGCTTGATGCCCAGCAGATATATTTAACACCCCAATTTTACGAGTTCATGAGATATTTCTATTGGTAATCAACTCTTTGACAATTGTATCATTTATATAATCTTCAAGATTATTTTGCCTCACATTTTCTCATATACCCCAATTTTATGAGCCTATATAGTACTAAGCGTCAAACATAACCCATCAAACCTTCGTGTAGATGGAGAATCAAGATGCCCCACGATTCGTGCCAATATAAAGACGAGTCCACCCCTCAAGAATCTCAATACTTGGTAGGGATCACAGTTTTCCATCATAAGGCCACTCCACGACTCATGGCCAGTGACCAAGTGTGGTAGCATCGTCATGTCGTCTACCTTTGGTGGAAGGCTTGGAACGATATGTTCAACATAACTTGTCCATTTTGTTTGATATGGAATTAATTAAAATTAAATTCCTTAATAAGTTTCAAAAACTTGGGGTTTTCATTTCAAGACCTCACCAACCTAATTATTAGGTGAGTTTTTATTTAACGCAATTCATCATATGAGCGCAAGCAAAAAGAATTAAATAAATCTAACATGCATCCTATGCAAAAAGCGGTGGGATGATCATGGCCAACCTATGCGACTCATTTGAGCTAAAAAAATGGGTCTATGGTCAATCTAAGGGACAAAATAAAGAGAACTACTTCTATTACATTTTATTAATGTACTCATACATGCATGGGCCTTGAGTCTTCTTATTCTATTACATTTGTAAAAATCTACCCACACAGGCATAGGCTTTTAGAATCGAATGTCCTCCAATTACAATAAATAGAAAACCTCACCGCCTAGTTTACTCTCAATGCAAAAATTTAAAGAACTTACAAAAATAGAATAAGAGGCTCGCAGCCCCAAAACCCAAAGAAATAAAAATATCCAATCACACTGGCCATAGGCTCATGACCATCCCTAAATAAATTATGCTAAAATATCCATCACATGAATTTAAAATATTTAAATTTACCAATTATGTGTGTTAATTTAAGTTTGGGATAAATAATTCTTGAATATTCATAAAAAACTATTTTTATTAATTTCAAAACTAACCTTAATTTTGAAACTGAATGAATCAAGAAACAGTGAATAACATCACTACAAATATCGATTTTCCGCTGCCAAAATAAAAAGACAATTCTCGCACACATATGGACGAAAATCCACTAATTGTAAACCAGAGAAAGAAACAATTTTCCTTTCCCTTTTTCTTCTGTTTTTGTTATTAAAATATAATCTTGTGTCCTATGTGGCAGAAACTCTTATTACAATTTTGAAGAGAATACAACTTTACTCAACAAAATTTTTGGCTGAAAACTTTGTAGCAATTTTGAAAAGAAAACTATTTTCTCACCAAAACTCCATCTCTTTAGAAATATACAAAACTTAATCAAGAAACTAATTTTCTTGCTTAAGAAATCAATTTGTCTGATTTTTTATTAGTATTATTTAATCCCAAAACTTAAATCAAATAAAACATATTTTATCCCACACAAAATAATTATTAAAATAAATTTTAATAATTATAACATGCTTATCAAATAAACATAAAACGAATCAAAATTTGATAACAAAAAAACAAACCATAGCTCTGATACCACTGTTGGGTTCGCTATACCATACAGGGTTCACACATCGTAAATTTAAAATTTCTAACCTAATTAAAACAAGTGTACGTATCATAATAAACACCAACCACGTAGGTTCACGTAGCGATTGTAACAATTGGCATTTTCATTATCATGCAGTGAAGCAAATTTTGATTCACAAGTGATAAAAGGAAATTACCCACATAGAGTCTTCTCCTTTTAGTGAAGGATGAGAGGGAATCAATTTACGGATGTGTGGCAATCACCAAAACTCCAAATGCTCGCCAATAGGGATTCAAACGTCTCTCCTCTAATCGAGTCCACCTTTTGATTGTAGACACCGGAATAAATTTTTCGCGAGTAAAATTTATTCCTCTCTTTAAAGTGATAATTGGAATAGAACCTTTAATCTCACAATCAACTAGTGATAGAAGATTAAGTGTAGTAGAATAATAACTATCAATTAATTATTAGGGATAAAAACATTCAACCCCCCAAACTATTCGAATTTTTACACTTAACCATACGAACTTTAAATCGTTACACTTAACCCTCCCAACTATGCGAAAATTTACACTTTGCCTTAAATTACAGATCTACCCCTAGACTATATGAAAGTTGTTTTACAGTTTACCCTCTAAACTTCAAAGTTGTTGCACTTTACCACCTATGCCATAAATTTTATTGTTTGATCTACATTTACTCCTCATGGTCTTGCGATCCTCGAAAAATGGTATCGAGCCTAGGTTTATTAAGAACTTTTAGTTAAATTTATTATATTTATGTAATTAACAATTGGTGAGGAGAAATTACTCCGAGATTATGGATCCGGACCGATGTCCGAGATGTACACCTTACAGGACATATCGTCAAATATTGACGATGTATGCACAAGAACACCTTGACCAGGTTTCATATTGGGAATACCAACATGAAGAAAAAGAACAGCGGAGAGGGGAAACCTTAAAAGCAATGCAAAATGCGAGCGAGAATATTATAGCGATTCGGATGCTTAACTGACCCTATATGTTCACTTGATGAACCTTCAAGAAACGGTTCATGAAAATTCCCATCGAACAATGATTCGATGGAGTACCAGAGTGGGCGAGATACTTCCCAGACAAATCTAAGATCTCAGAAGATCTTAGAGAAATCGAAGATGGTGCGAATTATGGCAACCGCCATATTCATCTACAAAGACAAGTTCATCGAGATCGAGAACCGGATGGAGCGATGGTGAAATATCAAAAGGAAACTCTTGAATCCTTCATGATATTGAACTTAGTCAAGAACCTGGAAGACAGGCCAAGTTCATCGGGAGGAAGGAAACGTATTGATTTTGGGGCGGTACCTATTTACACAAAAAAGGAAACCAACCCAGAAGTATCTGAAAGAAAGATGAGATGAGGAAAACTCATTGCTCTAATCAAAGGAAAATCCATCAAAAATTAAAAAGATGGATATTGAAAAGATGAATCTTAAAGATCTACATGACTGGCGAATCGCTGCGGGATTAGGTATTGTAGATTTAAAGATGAACGCAGTGAGAATCGGCTTTGGTTACCTATGACCCACAAGGTAGACCAATTCCACCACCACCGCCACCGATTAATCCTAACGTCGAAGAAATGCGGGTTCGCATCATGGAGCTCGGGAGAGGATGCCACATCTTTGGGGATTTCACGATCGGGAGTGATCCACTTTCGAGGGACGGAGGTTGAAACCCTCTTGCGGGGAACTAGACAACCTACCTAGGAAGGCGAATGTTTATCGACGCCTTATGGAAGATCGCACCTCGACCCAATACATCCGTATGGGTTGATGTTAAATTTGGACATCCCGATTTCAAAAAGCAGAGAAGTTCTCATTGATGAATGGGCTTGACTATGAGAATTTCGTGAGGAACCCTCGATCTTACAAAGGATTCATTCATTTTACTCCTTGAAATGAGTCTTGAAGGATCGAGTGAAGATTGCAGGGATATGACCGATGCAGTCACGAAAAGTTCGGTCACATCGGGGAATCACTTAAAGGAATTGTCGATGGTATGGCAAAACTATTCAAAATCCAATTCATCGGCACGGGTTATTTCGAGGATTAGAGGATGAAAAAGAAAGAAATATAAACAAGCCCTCTATAGCCTTGAGTTCTTTGGATATTTGTCATATTGATGAATATATCAAGTTGTTCACCGAATACCGGTGGAAATCAAGATTGAGAAAAAGAAGCTGCCATGACTATTCTTTGCCAAGATTCCGAGTCCCCTGGAGAGAGATGCTTATCGGGAATACAAGGGAGGAGAGTCAAGTAGAAAGCGTGGCGAGAAAAATGTCTTTCCTAAAGGAGTTATCCGAATGGTGCTATCAAGCGACTCGCACAGAATTACAAGAGATTAAGAGGAATTAACAAAGCGGTTCCTCTATGTTGCGTGGATAATGATATCCCAACAGTTGTTGGAGGTCAACCAAGGCGGCACAAGAAGAAGAAGGAGAGAAACCATCCATACCGCCGAGGAAGCAACAACAAAAGAAGTAGGTCTTCATGGAGACCTAGAAGGTTTAGTCAAAACAAAAAGCCCGAAGTTACAAAAGCGGGACAAAGACCGGCACAGCGGGAGTAGAGCCTCATCATCGGGTTCTAATCAAGCAAGTACGGAGAAATCCGGGAAGAAGAACTTTCGGGCGTGCTCACACGAGCAAATGAAAGTTTCAAAAGACTGTAATTTGCTTTGGACATGCGAGCAAGAGGACATATCTCGACCGATTGTCGAGTAAAAACCGAGAACGAGGAGTCGAGACAATTCGAGGCTACACCGGAAATCGAAGAAGTTGTCTATTATCAAGATCTTATACAGTGTATCAATTTGAGGATATTCCCTCGGATGAAAGCATCTATGAAGAAGAGATATATTCGATGATGGAAGTGACTCATTTCGGAATCAGTGAAGAAGAAATTCTTGAAAGCGTCGGGGAGGATATGTCGGGATTCCTCTCTCATACTCTGATTTCTCATAAAACTCTTATGAGAATCATGAAGGAAGATCCAAAGCTTCAAGTCTATGATGGATTTACAATCGGAGCTATGGAAAAAACATTGGATAAGATTGGGTTTTAGAAAACACCAAATTATTCACGGGGGTAACAATAGGAGAATTAGCCATTCCGATGGAGTTTAGGTAAACGATCGAGATGCGATTGGTCCCTATTAGAGAAATACAGGAGATCAAAAGCGAGTTAAAAGAGAAGTTGCAAATACACTCTCATGGATTCACATTGGAGCCAAAAGAGTCATTATTAAGGCAACATTTAAGGAAGGAATAGATTCACCACTCAATCTTGCTATTTTTGACAAGCGAATCTCACATCTCAAGGATTCATGCCTTGGAGCGATTCTGAGAAATTTGTATGCGGGAAATTGGCATTTAATGTCTATCCTAGAATTGCATACAATTTGGGAGATCGAGACTTGATGAGAGTCCTAACCCTTCATCAAGATTTCAAAAGAGTCGATTTGATGAAAGAAGGAAACAGGCCTTACTCGATCACATACAAGATTTCCTATGCTCTCTCGAATACCCATCATTCAAGTATTCTTGAGAAAGGAATTTATTGAAGTCCCAAGAATCTTTGAGGACTTTGCCAGGGTGGTGTTACCGAGAAATCATTGAATCTCCAACTATTAAGGAGATTGATATGATAATTCAAGATCAACCGATCTTCAACAAAAGTCGGAGTCTCGAGTTGAGCCAGAAGGATGTCTTTCGAAGACGAGAATGGTGAGTAGCGGCCGTTGGGAAGAAAGGAGACCAAATCGATTCGGCGCATCCCGATGTTTTCAAAAAGCAGAGAGGAAAGCGAAATGTCCGAGAAGGATGGCGAGAGGTTGAAGTAATATTCGACATCACTCAAAAGGATAACATTTTTCCTTGTGATGTTCTATATTATCTCCAACAACCAATCGTTGGAAGGTATCAAGGAAGCTGAAGATAGGAGAAATTGAGCTTACTATCACGGGAGTTGCGGGGAAAGATCCCGAGAACAATTATCTTTGGGAATTGAATTTCTTGAGGAGCATAAACCTTGGGAAAGATTACAAGACGGAATGGAGTTCACAGTGGCTAATAAAAATACGAGAATCGAGATGACCACTAGTCCATTCTCCATATACATTTCTATTGGAATGTTATATCTTTCGAATACAAGGAGTATTTCGCCGCCTACATTGATTCAAGTCTTAGGAATATTTCGGGCGGATGTTTTTCCTAAAGAAATGGAGAATATTTACCGGCTATTGCGGGAAGAGATTTCTCTAAAAGATTCTTATCCTTAACGGGGAATTAAACAAGCGAGAAATAATGATCGGAGGAGCGGGCATTACCCATGGTACAAAGTAAAGACGCCACCAATCTATTTCCATGATACAGTGAGATATTTTTTCGGGAAACAATTTCCTACAAACATTCAAGCCATTCACACAAGAACGAGACGAGAAGACTTATTTTCACAACCTTATGTGATCATAAGATTATTGTCAGAGCTGGGAAGCATTTTGAGAAAAATGCCCATTATTTTTCGCGACAAGCGTGGTGATGAAGCCAAACTTCGCAATCCAAAAATGGCGGATCGAAGGAAATTTGGTGAAGCTTTATTATCCTATAGACAATTTGGTTCCATCGGAAGGATCGAGAAGATATGGGATAATAACTTGTATTCATTCGAAAGTACAAGAGAAGAACGAGTCACTCAGGAAGCCATTTGCGGAATTATGGATGAGTCTAATGGAGAATCCACAGAGTGATGTAACCATAGAGGAACAAATATCACTCGAGGATATCAAGAAGAAGATCCAAAGGAATTACAATGAAGATCCTTTGGCTTGGTGGGATAAACGAGCTTAAAGCTTCCTTAAAGGTTAAACCTGGAAAGGAGTACGAGTTCGTAAGATTCAAACCAATCCTTATGAACCGGGAAGATCGTGAGGATATGCAAAAGATACTTAAGGAACATCTTGACCTTAAGTTAATTTCATCAGGAGTTTCTCCCAATTGATCCAGGATTCTTAGTCGAAACCATGGAGAAATCAAAAGAGGAAAGCAAGACTTGTTATTAATTACAAAGGGATTAATAACATTTTGGAGTTGACGGATACTATATCCCAAGCGAGAGAACATCCGGTTAATCGTATCAAAGGTGCCAAGATATTCTCAAAGTTCGATTGCAAGTCCGGATTCTACCATTAAGATGGAGGAAGAAAGTAAGAAGTTCTGACTTTCTCTACACCACGGGGACACTATATTTGGAACGTGATGCCTATGGGATTGGCTAACGCACCCCATTTATCAAAGAAAGATGGATAATCTTTTCAAAGATTATTTGAGTTTCATGTTCGTATATATCGACGACATTCTAATCGCATCAAAGAACATGAAGGAGCATCTCAAACATTTGGAAATATTTTGGATGTTTGTCACAAAAAAAGGATTAATGCTTTCGGAAAAAAGAAGCGATGTCGCGACAAAACAGATTGAATTCCTCGGAATTGAAATCGATGAATCGGAATTATTCTGAGAATCATATTGTGGAAAAAATACGGGGATTTCGGATATCTTTGAAAGACAAGAAGCGACTTGAGTTTTCTTGGAGTTGTTAATTTTGCCGGGATGTTCATTAACAATCTGGCATATTACAGGAAGGTGTTTAGCCCATTGCTTAAAAAAGATGCAGTATTCAAATGGGAAGATGAACATCAAGTAGGAATTAAGCAACTAAAAGAAGTTTGTAAAAAGCTTCCAAAGCTTGCGATTCCCCAAGACGAGGATGAATTGGTTACGTACACGGATGCGGTGATGATTGGTGGGCGGCGGTTCTTACGAAAGTCACACCAAACGAGGAAGTGCCATGCGATATCTGCGATGGTTTATTCACCCCTAGTGAAGCAACTCGGTGGCATATTAACGAGAAAGAATTCTTTGCGATCGAGAAAAGGCTTTTAAAAAATGGCCTCTATTTTTTGGCTAAAAGTTTACTTTAAAAATTGATAATTCAAGTGTCAAGGCTTTTCGAAAAACAAAATTGAATCAAAAAGGCTCGATTACTTAGATTGAATGTCAATATTATGATTATGATATTGTCATTATAAAATCTCATGAAAATATTCTTGCGATTTCTTGACACGAGATGGAAGGACGCGCATTCTTTGACGAGGTCCTTAAACGAGTAAGACATCTCGGGGAAAACCTGGAGAGTCTAGAATGAGATTTTGGGACGTTATGTCTCAATGCACGAGAAGTTCTTTGGGCGACTTCAACTGTGGTGACAGAAATCCGTTTCTAGTCAAATACGAGCATGCCGATTCGCTCAAGGACAATTGTTCTTAAAGATGCAAAGGCCTCTCTTCCAGGCCGCATCTCCTACGGTGCAAAAAAGGGCCGAGAGAGTACGGGGCTCTAACCCGGAGGTTATGGATTCAAGTACCATAATCACAAGTGTTGCGGTGATGCATCCCTCGAGGGTGTACAAAGCGTAGCGAATGTTGAAGCTCGGTGTCACAACCCGAGTCTTCAAGTCAACCCAAAGACACCTGCGGGGTAAAGAGGGAGAGTTGAATCTTAGGCCACAGACAGGCAAATCTAAGGTTCAAATGACGAGATTAAGATTTCTCCTATGCAGGTATATCGAGGCAATGGGAGAAACTAGTTACAAGACAAGGTATTAACCCGGAAAAAACAATGGTTGATATCTCGAGGCAAGTATCCCGAGTTTGGATGAAACCAGGAAGTCATCCAAATGAAGAACATGAATGGTATACTTTTGGAGCTTTAGCTTCAATCTATACCGTGTCACGGGATTCGAAATTTCAAAATTACCGAAATGGATTGGGAAGCGATTTACGAGACTTGGGCCAATAATCCACACTTGGCGGAGGAGATATTTTGGGCGTATTTTATCGGTGCGGCTCTGAACCAACGAAGAAAGGCTTTAATGAAGCTTTTCATTTCATCATGCTAAGAAGACCGGATGGAAATGCTTTAAAATACATTAAAGCGGCTTCACTTAGGAAGAAGGAGGACATGTTAGTAGGAGCATTTTACAAGACGAAGCTTCTACCAGGCGAGCATGGGGTCTTTGGGTTTGTCTAAGAAATGGACAAAGTCAAATATCCGTTCAAAGTCGGCAAATGGATCTTTCCTTTTGAATTCGATGATGGATCAACCACGGGGTTTGCGAGAGGAACTCTTCGAGACCAAAAGGAGAATTCTGCGGGAAAACAAGATTCCGACAAGCAAAGAGACTTAGGAAATTCTCGTAATATGGCGCATGTGGGCCGTTGGATCGACCGAATCTGTCAAGCATGCCCCGAACAAAAGGAACCCGAGTTTGGGAAAGGATTCCGACCCAAACCCGACCGACAAGATCATGTAGCTGGAAAGGATAAGGGCCCATCTCACAAGACGCGTTATCCTCGGGGACCACGAAAACCAAATTTTTAAAAGATTCCCGACAAACATCACATAATGAGTCACGCGGAGAAAAAAGAAAACCGGTGGCGAGGTAATAATGTGGGATATGAGCGTAAGTAGTGACGTCATATATATCAAAACAAGATTTGAAGTCCGCCTTTGAAGTCCGGACTTACCTCTATAAAATGCGAGGATTTGAAGGAAGGCGAGGACATCGAACATTTTCCTTAGTTTTCTTATAATAAAGTCCGAGAGAAAAATTTGTAATATTTTGAGTGTTTTAGTTTTAAGTTTTTATGTGTTTTCAAGTGCAAGCCTCATCGATGAGAGGCTAAACCAAATGATTCTCCTCCCAAAAGGAGATTACTAATGTAATAAATATTTCTATAAGTTCTTAATAAAAAGAGGCTTTCTGCTTCAACATGTGTTCATAATGTACTATTAATTCATCCCGTTTAAGAATTACTTGTACGCTGGAGTAGAAACGAACCAAGGTACGTCTTTGAGCGAGTTTACGAAGGAGTCGATCACTTGCGAGATCATCTTCCCCGAGGTGAGGTTGAGCAGTGAGGAGCCATTCGTCAAACGATCTGGGGGCGATAATTTTCCGTGGTGGCGTTGCGAACCACTTAACCCGATCTTTGTTTTGGTCAAAAGAGGTATGAATTTTAAGGGATTTATTAATTTTACGGAAGCATGTTGGGCCGATATGGTCGTAATGGACTATTTTTATTTTCGATCTAAAGACCCAATTTGTATACGGATAAATAGTTGAAATAAGATCGGATATAAGTATGTCTTGTTGAGTTTATAAGGAAACCTTTGACATGATCCATTCAAACCCTCGAATAGAGATCTGGATCTAAGTAGGTGTAACAATGCCACGAACAAAACAAGTTCTGAGAAAAATCGGGCTTATTTCTCGAAAAATCCGAAAAACAAATTGATTATGGAGTAAAATTTTCATGTTTAATGATTTATGCAATAAATTTATTATTATGTAGTAGATTGCCACAAAATAGAGTTTAAAGGGATAACTTGAACTATTGTTTTAAAAAGAATAAAACCTAGGGGCAAAATTGTCTATATATGGTAAAGTGTAACGATTTTCATAGTTCAGGGGGTAAAGTGTTACGAATTAAAGTTTGGAGGGTAAAGTGTAAAAATCAGCATAGTTCGGATGGGTAAGTGTATTTATCTCTAATTATTATCTACAAATAAGGAAGATACACACTAAAGAGAGAGTTTTTGAAAACGAGAACTATATTCTTTCTTTCTCCTAAAGTTGAAAACACATGGCCACTTTTCTTTTTTTCTCAAAAATATTGTTGCAACTGATCTCATATCACATTCAATTAAACTGCCATTGCTCTTTATATTAACATGTTTAATTTATATAATAAAAGAGTTAAACTACCCACTTAATGGTTTAGTGGGTTGGACCACTACAATAGTGGTCTTATGGCAAATTGAAACTGCCGTGTATGTTCTCATTCTCTCTTAAGCGTGTATATATATATATATATATATTATATCACATATATATGTATATAAATAAATCTTGTTTATTTATTTACCCTCAATAATCTAATGGGCTTCTACAATTAGGCCTAATAGATAATATATGGGATTGGATTTCAAATCGAACTAATTAATTTATTATGTTCCTTTTTGTTGGGCCTTCTAATCAAATTAGATTTAATTAGATAATTAAATTATTTAATTAAATATTTAATTCAACTATTAAATTAAATTAAAACCCTAATTAATTAATCTATATTAATTAATTGCATTCAACTATTGAATTTATCAATTTGGATATGTCAACAACAGAAATTATGTGTGACCCTTTAGGTTCACGACTTAACACTAGCAGCAGGCTTACAACTCTTGAAATTAACTCTTTAATTTCAAGAACCTACAAATCATGGTAACATCTAGCAAGTAGCATGATTACCTAGTATTATGTGAAATAGCGAGTAAACATATTTCACTTGCAATTTCATACATGTACAATCATTTCGACAACTAATTTCCCGATTACATCTTGGGCATGGATTTATCGAAACCCAATTGATTTAATAATTGTGATTCCATTTTAAGTTCCAGTGATTCTTTTATGAGTCAAATTCATCATACATTGGCCAAGATCTTTAAATCACAAACTATGAAAACACGGGAAATTCCTATGTCAAAAAGACAAGTGTCGAATTCTATGTTGGCCACAAACAAACCTCCACGCACATCAGTGCAATACCCAAAATATCCCTTTGTGATTGTCAAGCAATCAAAAGATAAATCAACATATTACAGGATATACACAAGGTTGTTGTCGTGCCTCAAGTGTGAGGATTAATCATGTACTATTGCAATATGAAAATTCTTATTTTGACAAACAAAGCTTCCATATAAGAACTTCCATTGGGTCATGTTTAGTAAACTTGTTCACCAACAAGCACCCGCATATACGCATTTGCGCCTCAATGCTAATGTTAATGGAATGCAAAATTCTCGTCTCACGAGCATGCATCATATGCACAAGTCTTGCGGGGTTATTCAATGTCATGTCTTGAAAAACTTATCGAGTTGGAACTATATTAAGATCAAAGCCTTAGAGGCATGTTCCATGATTGCCATCAAATGCACAACCATACCCCATAACTTAAATGATCTAAGAACTTTATCATATGAGCAATTAAATAATAAATGCAAAACATAAGATAAAGAAAATTGTTTTTATATTAATATAATTTCCAATAAAATTGTTTTTACAAGTAGGATAACATCCAATTCTAATTGGAGTGTAGGGCACCCTACTCTAACAATACACCCTCACTAGCCTAACATGTGTTCATTTGAGATCACTTGAACTAAAGTACACATGCTTGTGATGAGGCGACCATGAGGTACACTAATCTCACCCAAATCATATCGCTATTGGTGGCAATGTTTTGGTTCTAACACCATTGTAAATGCACTATAGATTTTCATTAAGTTGAAATTGGTGGAATATATATTAGAAGGGGGCAAAAAAATATTACCATTTATATTATTACAATTTTCATACCTTAGCATCTCAACTTTTGTTTATACACTTTATGATCTGATATACAGGGGATTCAAGGTTTGCCATCTGGATCACTGTGGAGGGAATATTTCACATGGATTATGTCACATGAAACTATACAAGGCAAACCTTCTATTGAGGACATTTTTGTCAATTACAAGGTACTCGATGTTGGTTTGCCACCTGGAGCACCCAAGCGGTGGAGTATGTTAGATAAATGTTTTTATCGTAATTTTGATGATTTAATATAAATGAATTTTATACCAAAACAATGTCCCCAAATGTTGTCCAAATACTTCAAAATATTTTCAATGATTTCTACTACATTTTTGAAGTACGTCTTGAACTTTATTTTTTACAAAATTCGGACAACTTCTCTGTACTTAGGTCGACCGGTCGCCCTATAAGGTAACCCGCACCTTAAAGTTGCACAAAACAGGGAACAAACAGACTATACAGGGGAGGGCGAATGATCCCCTTGGAGGGTGACCGATGGATCGATCGGTCCCTGGGTTGATTTGATTTTCTCTGTTTTCTCTATGAATCAAGGGGGACGATCGCACCCCCTAGGCGATCGGTCGCCCTATGCAGTCAACCGATCTCCCCCGAGGGCATAACGTATTAAAATATTGTTCAACGTCTTTTACATTTTGAATTTGTTAGAGGGCGACCAGTCGCCCTAGTGTTTTATCAGCAGAAACTATTTGTTGCAGTAAACAACTTTTCATGAAATTGTGGCTTTGCTTCTAACAGCTATTTTCTTGGACTATTTGCATTTATTTTGTAGAAATCACTCATTTAGGAGGAGCGTATGTTGGTGATTAAACATAGGAGCTCTCCTATAAATACATGAAGGCTTGAAGGATCAATCACAACAACACAATACAAACAACAAGCAAACTTCTTTGTTCTTCACTTTCAACACACTTATTGCAAAAGCCTAAGCTTATCACTTTCACATTTTACTTATTAGGCTATTCCTTCTTGATTACACTTGCACTACAAAGTTGTATACTTCATTTGAATTGTAATCTTGATTGCTTTAAATCATCCAAAACAAGACATACTTGTTAAGTGTTCTTGTGGTAAGAACACTTGGTTGATTCTAGGTGTTGAAGAGTTTGGTTCTCTTCATTGTTGTAAGAAGATTGTGGTGATCTTCATAGATGGTGTTGTAAGAAGAGTGTGGTACTCTTCAAGGTAAAGGTTGTAATAGTTTGGTATCTATTAATAAACTTTTTCCTTTTCAAAATCTATTCGGACATACCGGGTGGTAGAGCATGTAGGCCCTAGGTGTGTTGAAGCTCTCTAAATCATCGTGTGTTGATTTAATTTTTGCACTTCTACTTCTTCACATTCTTCATATTCGTAAAAGATGGCATAAATGGAAAACTCGAGAAAATCTATTCACCCCCCTGCTATATTTTCGTAGCCACTTGGACTAACAAGTGGTATCAGAGCTAAACTCTTTGGCAAGCTCGTTTCTCATTGCGAGTAAAGAGAAAAGATCCATGGCTACAAATGAAAGCTACCTCACAACCGGAGCCTCCACCAACAAGCCACCACTCGTCAATGCCAACAACTATGTCTTTTGGAAGGATCGGATGGAATGCTTCCTACAAGATTGCGGATTTGATATTTGGAATGCGGTAATCGAAGGAGTCCCCAACCAACGAAGAAATTGGAGGATGGAACCTCGGTTCTCAAAAGCTTCCAGGAATTTGATGAAAATGACAAGAAGTCCTTCTTTCTCAATGGTAAGGCCTTAAACATACTATATTGCTCTCTTACGGCTACCGAATATAATTGAATTCGAGGGATAAGGTTGGGTCATGAAGTTTGAGAAAAATTGGAAACCATTTATAAAGGTACTAAGAAAGTTAAACAAGCTAGAAAAATCATGCTTGTTAAAGACTTTGAAAACTTCATAATGTTTGAGGGTAAGGGGATTTCTAAAATGGTAGAAAGGCTCGACAACATAGCCAAATCCTTTATTGGTGCTCGGAAAAGTTATTTTGTAAGAATATAAGGTTACTAAAGTCTTGAATGCTCTTCCCGGTTCTTGGTCCAAAAAAATAACGGCTATAACGGAAGCTCAAAACCTTGAAACTCTCAAATTTGACGAGCTTATTGGAAATCTTCTTATCTATGAAGTCTATATCAAGAAAAAAAAGAATTTCAAACCATCCACCTCACAACCGGGTATGCAATCCACACATAAAGGCCTTGCATCAATTCAAATAATTCCTGTTATGCTAGTGATAAGGAGGATAAAGAAAACGCCGCTCTTGCTCGAAAATTTGCAAACTTTGTCAACAAAAACAAGGTAAGAAAAGCTAGAGACAACTCTTGCTTTAAATGCGGAAAATCTGGGTACTTTATAGCGATTGCCCAAAAATGGCAGTGAAGGAGCAAAAGAAGAAAAAGCTTTTTCCAAAAAAAAGGCTCTCAATGCGGATGTCAAAACATAGGATGAACTTCTTGCAACATCGGCGATGAAGAGGAAACCGAACACGGTCTTATGGCCATAGACGATGACAATAACGAGGTACGCTCTAATTCTTCCTCTTCTTATTTAATTGATGAACTCCAATGTGATTATGATGAATTATAAAACGAGTTTAAAGATATGATTTGCAAGTACAAGAATTTGAAAAAGGAGTTTAAAGAGTTAAAATTAGAAAAATACAAGTTATTTATTTCTTATGAATCTCTTGATCATGCACATTCTATTACTCTTGCTAAATTTCAAAGTCTTGATTGAAAAACATTGCTCATTAAAGAGATTGAAAACTTGAAAAAGGATGTGCAACGTTTCAACTTAAGTACCGATATGGTCACAAAAATTATTTGTGCACAAAGAAGTGAGCAATCAAAATTACGACTTGATTATAAACATTTTCAAAGCAATTTCAAGAAAAATAAACAAGCTCCAACTTTTATTCGTGCTAGTACTTTGATGATTATTACTTGCTTTTTTTGTGTGATAAAAATGGATATTTTGCTAGCACATGTAAACTTAAAAATAGTAATAATCATTTTTGGAGTCCCGAAGGTCTCAATGATAACCCCCATGGACCCTAAAATTCTAGGGTACCTAAAAATAATTTATTTGTAGGTACTAGGGGCAATAACAATCACATAAGATTCCAAATGGCTCGTGGACAGCGGATGTTCACGCCACATGACCGAAAAAGAAGAAATTTTTACCAACATCAAGCTCCAAGAAGAAGGAATGGCCATGTTCGGGAATGACAAAGACAAAATTCTTGGCAATGGAGACATTGGTAATTCTTCTCTCTCTCTCTCTCTCTCTCTCTCTCTCTCTCTCTCTCTCTCTCTTCGTGATGTTTTGTTAGTAGAAGGGCTTAAGTTCAATTTGATAAGTGTGAGCCAACTTTGCGATTCAAATTATGATGTTGTTTTCAATAAAGAAAAATATCTTATTCTTAAAAATGGTAAATTATTTGTGAAGCTAGTAGAAAAGACAATCTTTATAAAATTTGTACAACTGATTTGGTTAGTCAACATGTTTCTTGTCTTGTCGCCAATAATGATTTAACTAGTTTATGGCATAGGCGACTTGGACATGTTGGATACACAAATTTACAAAAGATTTACAAAAACCAACATGTCAAAGGACTACCCAAATAAAATTTTGAAAATATTGGCTTATGTGACACTTGTCAAAAGAACAAATTAGTTAAGAGTAGTTTTAAACCCAAAAATGAAGTTTCCACAACTAAACCTCTACAACTTCTTTATCTTGATTTGTATGTGGATATTGATACAGAGAGTTTAAGTGGAAAACATTACACACCTTTGTTATAGTCGATGACTTTTCTAGATATACTTGGGCTATTTTTCTTGCTAATAAAAGTGATGCCGCTAATGAGTTTGCCAAGTTGTATAGACTTATTGAGAATGAAAAAGAAGATATTATTAAGTCTATAAGAAGTGATCGAGGAGGAGAATTTGATGGTGATTTTAGAATCTTGTGTGAAACCAAGGGATATGCTCTTAATTTTTCGGCTCCAAGAACTCCACAACAAAATGGTGTAGCCGAAAGGAAAAATAAGGCCCTTCAAGAAATGTGGCAGTCTATGCTCAACGAATTTTCACTTCCAAAATATTTTTGGGCTGAAGCCGTAAACACTGCTTGTTACGTCATAAATCGGGTATATCTTCGTCCCATGCTAAATAAAACTCCATATGAGCTTTGAAAAGGAAGAACACCAAATATTAGTTATTTTAAAATATTTGGTTGCAAGTGCGTTATTTTGAACACCAAGGATCAATTGGAAAAACTTGATCCTAAGGCCGATGACAAAATATTTATGGGGTAATTTTTCGACTAAGAGCAAGTCATATCGGGCTTATAATAAGACTAGCATGGTGGTTGGAGAGTCTATTCACGTCAAATTCAATGAAGCCTCCAGAGTTAAAAGAATCCCTAATGATGATAGCGATGAAGAAGATGAAGTTGGACCAATTGTTCCAAATGATGCTCAAAATATTCAACCTTCTACCTCAAATGATCAACCTTCAACTTCAAATGTTCAACAAGAGGATAAGAGTGATACTTTGGATCTTCCCGTGGCATTGAAATTTAAAGGAGATCATCCAAAAGATCTTATAATTGGGGATCCTTTAGACAAGGTAATGACTAGAAGGAAATATGCCAAAAAGCTCTTATATCTCAAAAAGAGCTTAGAAATATTAAGGAAGCCATTGAGGATGAATATTGGTTTTTGGAGATGCAAGAAGAGTTAAATCAATTTGAAAGGAATGATGTTTGAGAACTTGTGTCTTGTCCTCCTTCACAAACTATCATTGGCACAAAATAGGTATTCCGGAACAAACTCGATGATCAAGGCAATATAGTTCGAAATAAAGCAAGGTTAGTAGCTCAAGGGTATTGCCAAGAAGGTATTGATTATGATGAAACATTTGTACCCGTAGCACGTTTAGAAGCTATTCGTATTTAATTTTCCAACTCTTGCTTTAATAATTTCAAACTTTACCAAATGGATGTTAAATCCGCTTTTCTAAATGGTTTCATTCAAGAAGAAGCCTATGTCAAACAACCTCCAGGATTTGAAAACGGTTATAGGCCAAATGATGTTTATAAACTTAAAAAAAGCTTTATATGGTTTAAAACAAGCACCCCGAACTTGGTATGATAGTCTTAGTTCCTTTCTTTTGCAAAATGGTTTTACAAGAGGTAAAGTTGATACTACTCTATTTGTTTTTGAAAAAGGGCAAGATTGTTATTAGTTCAAATTTATGTAGATGATATTATCTTTGGTGCTACTAATGAATCTCTTTGTAACAAATTTTTTAAGCTTATGCAAGGTGAATTTGAAATGAGTATGATGGGAGAACTCAATTTCTTCCTTAGACTTCAAATAAAATAATGCCAAGAAGGTATTTATATATCTCAATCGAAATACACCAAAGAGCTTCTAAATAAGTCGGAATTGAAGAAGGAAGAACCGTCGCTACTCCTATGGCAACAAATATCAAGCTTGACAAGGATGAGAAAGACAAGTCGGTTGATGAATCAAAATATCGAGGTATGATTGGTAGTTTACTTTATTTAACTACAAGTAGACTCGATATTCTTAATGATGTATGCCTAAGTGCTTGATTTCAAAGCAATCCCAAAGAATCTCATCAAAGTGCCATTAAAAGAATTGTTCGATATTTGAAAGGCACTATTTCTTATGGTTTGTTTCATCCAAAGAATGAAAACTTTTCTTTAAAAGGATATAGTGATTCGGACTATGTGGGAAATATTGATGATCATAAAAGTACCTCCGGATCATGTCAATTTTTAGGCAACTGCCTAGTATCTTGGTTTTTAAAGAAACAAAATTATGTATCTTTATCAACGGCTGAAGCCGAATATATTTTCGCGGCCTTTTGTTGTACTCAACTTTTTTGGATGAAACAAACTCTAGCGGATTACAAATGTTCTTTAAAAATATATATATTTTTTTTGCGACAATACTTCCGTATAAATCTTACTCAAAATTCGGTTCATCACAACCGAAACAAACATATTGAGGTTCGACACCATTTTCTAAGGAATTGTGTTTCTAAATGAAAAATTAAGATGTCTTTTGTTCCATCTCAAGATCAACTCGTAGATATTTTTACAAAACCATTGGCTGCCAAGTCTTTTACTTCAATTGGAGCTCATTTAGACATAATGCATATCGAATAAGGTCTATGTTGCATTTTATGCATTCTTAAAATTTAGGGGTGAAAAATCACATTTTCCACTTGAAAAAACGGCAGAGGACTGAAGCTGAACAGGGACAGGTCGCCCCGTTCAAGGACTGGTCACCTCTTATGGTTGATCGGTCGCCCTGCTTGTCAGCAGACTTCAAATTGGTTTTGTCCTCATTTTCGTCTTATTTTTCAAAATTTAACACCCCTTTGCCCAAACCACACACATGTCACTCAAATATTTTCTCTTGCAAAGTCTGCTATATTGGGCTTCTAAAATGTATATCTCTTCTATATTAATCATCTTTCACAATCATTGGTAAGTTTTATTTCCTCTTTAATCTCAATTGGGTTGAATCCTTGAGTGCTTTGTTGGAACTTGATGAATTGTTGTAATTCTTGTATTTATGTGATGAGGATTGTGTATAATGATGATATATGATTGTAGAATTAGGATTGGTGTTGATGTTTTGGGCATAATTCAATATATAAATTTCATATACAACTTTGATTTTATCTCATGCATGCCAAGTGTCTGATAAAATATCTCAATGAAAATTTTATCTTTTGTATGATTCTCTTGATTATCCTTGATTGGTATCTACATGGTGATCATTTCTTGTATACCAGATGAGCTTCTAAATACTTTCTCCTATTAATTGCTCTTACATTTTGGAACTTTAGACTCTCGTTTTCATAGCATGATATTGATATGGTTCAATGCGCACTTTGATGTCTATTTATGATGTTTTATCTGGCTAATAGTCTTTTTGATGATTCTAAAGGGGGAGAAAATGGAATGAGCTCATAAGCTTATGGTAAGATCAAATGAGCTAGAAAAAGCTCGCAGAAAAAACTATAAGCTGTCACAGAAAAAGCTATAAGTTGTGGATGGATTATGGATTATTGCTCATATAATGGACTATTGCTTATAACGAATGACCTATTCTTGATGGGGGAATTTTTAAGCTCTTGAGCTTTAATTCATGTTTATAAAAGCTAAGCTTTTAGCTTTTAAGAGCTTTTAAGTTGATTGATTCTATGCTTATTTTTGTTTAGCATGTTGATAAGGGGAGCTTATTAAAATTGGTTTGAAAAATCATTGCTCATATCCTTATGATTTTCATCATGAAAAATGTTATTTACAAGCGATAGTTGATTTTGACCGGAAAAACTTGTTTCGTTTTTAAAATGTCGCTCTCTAAAATTATTTTGGTTTGTAATCATCAAAAAGAGGGAGTTTGTTAGATAAATATTTTTATCGTAATTTTGATGATTTCATATAAATGAGTTTTATACCAAAACAATATCCCCAAATGTTGTCCAAATACTTCAAAACATTTTCAATGATTTTTACTAAATTTTTGAAGTACTTCTTGAACTTTATTTTTGACAAAATTCGGACAACTTCTTTGTACTTAGATCAATCGGTCGCCTATAGGGTAATCCGTGCCTGAAAGTTGCACAAAACAGAGAACAGACAGTGGGACTACGCAGGAGAGGGCGACTGGTGGGTCGATAGGTGGACCTAAGGTCGACCGGTGCATGGGTTGATTTCTTTATCTGTTTTCTCTCTGAATCAAGGGGGACCGGTTGCACCCCAGGGGGACTGGTTGCATCCCCTAGGAGATCGGTCGCCCTATACAGACAATCGGTCTCCCCCCAGGACATCTTATATTAAAATAGTGTTCAACGTCTTTTACATTTTGAATTTGTTAGAGGGCGATCAGTCACCCTAGTGTTTTATCAGCAAAAACTATCCGTTGTAGTAGACAACTTTCCATTAAATTGTGGCTTTCTTTGCAGAAATCACTCCTGTAGGAGGAGTCTATGTTGGTGATTAAACCCATGAGCTCTCCTATAAATACACGAATGCTTGAAGGATCAATCATAACAACACAACACAAACAACAAGCAAAAATCAGCAAACTTCTTTGTTCTTCACTTTCAACACAATTGTTGTAAAAGCCTAAGCTTATCACTTTCACAGTTTGCTTATTAGGCTATTCTTTCTTAATTACACTTGTTTTGAGTTGTAATCTTGGTTGCTTCAAATCATCCAAAACAAGACATATTTGTTAAGTGTTCTTGTGGTAAGAACACACTTGGTTGATTCTAGGTGTTGAAGAGTATGATGCTCTTCATTGTTGTAAGAAGATTGTGGTGATCTTCATATATAAGTGGTGTTGTAAGAAGAGTGTGGTACTCTTCAAGGTAAATGTCATAATAGTTTGGTATCTATTAATAAATTTTTTCCTTTTCGAAATCCATTCGGTCATACCGGATGGTAGAGCACGTAGGCCTTAGGCGGGTTGAAGCTCTCTAAATCATCGTGTGTTGATTTGATTTTTGCACTTCTACTTCTTCACATTCTTCATATTCGTAAAAGATGGCATAAATCAGAAAATCGGGAAAATTTATTCACCCTCCCCCTTCTAGATTTTCGTAGCTACTTGGACTAATAGAGTATTCCACAGGAATTTTGTCATCTAGACATGCCTATTTTGTGATAATTTTTCCAATTTCAGGTTATTTATTGTGGGCACAATAATAATCTAACTTTCAAAATTGACCTCAACGGCTCGTTTGACTACATCAAACAACATGAAATTAACAAACACGTCCTCATATAAGAGGGTTGTCTTGCATGTGATAGATCTGTGAAATATTCCCCCTTTGGGATGCTCCATATGACAAATTGCAAATCTTCTGTAGTTCATATGGTGAAGTATAAAAATAAAATAGAAATTAGATATGAAAGTGTGAAAAATGCAATAATTTGAATGCGTAAATGTTTTTTCCTCTAAATAGAATATCAAAGTTTTAATAATGTATTCAATGAAAATGGAAAATTTGAAATTGAGCCAGAAACTATCTTCAATTCTCAATTTAGTTTATTAAGGGTGGTAATGGTACAAAATAGCCATTTAGAAAATATAAAGATTAAAAATAGCCATGTTTTGTAGACACATCTTTTTTAGCTATTTTGGGGTATAAAATGACATCCATACTCTTCTAGCATGTTTGTTTGATATTTGGGTTATTTCTCTCTCTTTCACTTATCTCTATGTATCTTCTTACTCTTTTTTTTCAAACTTTTTTTAAGAAATCGAACCTGTATTTTTTATTTTTAAATATGCAATATGGGTGTTGAATTATAGATATCGAAAAGAGGATTAATTTGATATATTATACATGCAAAACGGATTTAAAACGAAAAAGTTATGTGAATTCAAAATTTTTGAAAAAAAAAATAACTGGGTATGCTATAACTCGAATTGAGTCACTCAATGTATGATATATAAAATAAAGTTTGTTATTACAACCAAAAGGTTTGTGTGGCATATCAGATTGTCCAGTGTTTCCTCACTATTGGGTCATGGTATCGATACTCACTGACCCCAATTTTTTTTCTACTCCAGTGGCTTCAATGAAAAAGCTGACTCCTTTCTCAAAAAAAATTGGGGTCAGTGAGTATCGATACCATGACCCAATAGTAAGGAAACACTGGACAATTCGCTATGCCACACAAACTTTTTGGTTATAATAACGAACTTTATTTTATATATCATACATTAAGTGACTCGAATTCGAGTCATTACATGACTCGAATTCGAGTTACAGCATATCCAGTTATTTTTTTCAAAAAACTTTGAATTCACATATTTTTTTTCGTTTTAAATCCATTTTGCGTGTATAATATATCAAATTAATCCTCTTTTCGATATCTATAATTCAACACCCATATTGCATATTTAAAAATGAAAAATACAGGTTCGATTTCTTAAAAAAAGTTTGAAAAAAAAGAGTAAGAAGATACATAAAGATAAGTGAAAGAGAGAGAAATAACCCAAATATCAAACAAACATGCTAGAAGGGTATGGATGTTATTTTACACCCCAAAATGACTAAAAAAGATGTGTTTAAAAAAGATGGCTAAAAAACATCTTGATTTGTTGGGAATGACAAAAAAGAAAAACCGACTCTTATTAAGGTCAAAGTAGGAGGAAAAAAACGTGAAGTAGGTATTACACAAGGAGTATTTGTTAGTTTTATGCTCTAGAAGCAAGACAATTATATTATGTCATTTGTTATTCTGAAATAAATTATTCATTTTGATATGCACATTGTTATAGGAAAAAGGTCCGGATTAATTATGTAGTATATGATTATGTGGATACGTCTACAGAAGGCATGATCATAGGTTCTCATAATTAATGAATTGGTTTCACAGTTGTTAAATAAAGTTGGGCACTTTATTTAGGCTGCAATATTTTATGAAATAATCTGTCTTGATTATTATAAAATATTGGTGTGAATTATTCACATTGATTGGATCAAGGGAGATTTAATCAAGGTTAAATTTCTGTTAAAAGGGAATTAAATCTCCAGATATATTGGTTATGTTATTTCTCTTAATCCTGAGTTTATTTTAAATAGATAATTACATAATTGTTATTCTTTGAATTATCAATAAGTGAGGTTTAATTATTACAAACCAACACCTTGATAGTTTGGGAATTTCGATTATTTAATTATCAGTATTTATGAAATAAATAATATGGAATTTGTATGAAAATATCCTCTTGATATGTTTCGGTACTTGGATGTAAAAAGTCATTTGGCGTCAAAGGCAATTGTTCCATTAGAGAAACTGTTCAAGTCGAGAGAATAAATAATTAATTGATTGAGAAATTTGTATCAATTAATTATTGATATTTTACGAAGGAGAAATACACATTTAATATTTAATATTTTATTATTAATCTTGGAGTTCAATATCGGGCTTTTAGTGGAATAGCACCGGTTTAGATAATTGTTTTACAATTATTAGGAGCCTTGATTAATAATATTGTTGGATCCCTAAACTAGCTCAAGATAATTGGTGTGGCCTATATCACAATTAATGGACTTCTATATTAGGGTAGGGTTTGTTAATACTTGGGCTTAGGCTTAAGTAAAACCCTATGCCCAGTTCTATTAGGGTTAGAGACATCTATAAAAAGATAAGATGTCAGTCTTCTAACATATACAGAAAATAGAACGGAGAAACAACGTAGAGAAAAGTCGGAGGTGATCTTGGAGCGCCCACACGCCGCCACACCCCTTGAGAATAGTTTAGAAGATCTAACATGTATTCTCTTCTTGGACGAGGAAGATTCAGTTGCATATGTATTTCACATGTGGATTCTTTCCGCTGCGTATACCTATGATTCCTTCAATTGGTATCAGAGCCCCATGTGAATATATATGCGAATCGAGTCCAATTGTTTCTTCATACGATTTAGATATATGGCATCTTGGTTCTCTGTATTTCGTGTTCACATAATCGGTGTTTATTAGTTATAATTTTTTTTTTTGGATTCATGTTAGACGTATGTAGTTGTAAAATCGTCTTTTTGCCTGATCGTCTGATAGAGTAAATAAGCTTTGTGACAATAGGTTTTTGATTATTTAGTCTGCTTAGTGCGTTCATGATTGTGTTTTTTATAATTGTTATTTTAATGTTTCTTACTCTTATTCTTTCAAGAGGCATTTAGTTTAACTTTTATAAAACATATAAATGGGGTTACACGCCTGCAAAAGATTTTTGATGGAAGCAGACATCTCTCGCTTTTTGTCTGCCATCTTTTTCTTGGGTCTTTCAATATGTGTATAAAGACGTCTTATTATTTACTTCATGAATCTTAATTTACATGGAATAAAATGATTATGTGATTTCATGCCATATAGAATAGATGATGCCATATTAATCGAGATTTGCATAATAATAATTATGATTTTTATCTGGCTTAATGATTATTATGTGTTTTCTAATTATCATGATTTATTGCAAAATCCAGATTGATAATTATGCTTTATTAATAATTATTATGATTTTTGTAATCTAGATTAATAATTATTAATAGAGTCCCTATTTTAAAATATTGAATGGTGAAGGTTTTCAATTATATTACTAATTGTAAACCTACAAGCTCCATTGTGGGTTCATTAATAAAATAATCATGTGATGCCCTATCGGATAAACATGCTTGGATTTTATTAGAATGAATCTTAATAATTTCAAAATTTTAATAAGTTTGATCGGCCCATCGTCGACATTACTTAGATATTAAAGATAATTTTGAAATTAAATAATGGTTAATGGCATTCAACCTAAATAAAATTATTAACCCTCCCTACGAGGGCAGGATAATTTTATGAAGGGCTCAAAGTCTTGAAACAATCAGAGTGATGGTAAAAGTATTATCTAGGGAATTTTATTTGGAGATTAGGGCTAAAAGTTCTTTTTGTAACTTCATACTTTCTTAATAAACTAACCTAGTAGTGCACTTTTAATTTCATGTTCAAATTTAGTTTATTATGAACTACTTGCCCAACGTGAGTGTTTATAATGAAGACTAAATGATTGTTGCAATAATCATGCGAATATGTTTATTGTATTTTATTGTTTTAATTTGTGTGCATATTTTATTTGAGAAAATGGCATCTTTGAACCCTCTTGCTATGATTTTGAGTCAAAAACCTATGGATGGAACAAACTACGAGTTAATGGAAAACCAATCTCTTTATTGTTCTTGAATATGAGAAGATCAAATTTGTCCTAACAACTCCTAAGCCTGGTGAACTGCGCCCGATGCGCGTCTAAACAAACAAAGACTCAAGATTCGGAATGGCAAAAGGCAAATAAAATCTGCGGCTCATTGCTATATTCTTGCAGTGTTGCGGTCATTTGCGGGAGCAAATAAACAAGTTCGAGAGTGGAGCGAGAAATGATCCGGACTCTTGATGGTATGTTTGCTAAAAGTAAGCGATCTTTTAGACAAATTGCTATAAGGGCTTTAATGAACACTCGTATGGATCGGGGAGTGTGCGGGATCATTGCCTTGCAATGATGTCACATCTCGATCGGGCGAAGTGATGGGGGCAAAGCTAGAAGAGGAAATGCATTGACATTATCCTTGAATCACTTTGCGAAAGGCTTTAGCTTGATTCAAAATGAACTATAATATGAACAAGCTAAAGTTGACTCCTACTCGGTTGATGCATGAGCTTGAGAGTCTTTGAGCAGTCTCTGGTCAAGCCGAATATGTGCATCTAGCCGAGAGTTCGTTAAACCTAAAGGAAACCTAAAGGTGGTAACAAGAAGAAGAACAAGAAAGCGAGTGCTACTGTTTCCAACCCAATTTGCTATGAAGAAGCCGAAAGGCAAGTGCTTCAAGTGTGGAAAAAAGGGTCACTTTGGAAAAGGATTGTCTGAGATGAACAAAATGCCAGGTAATATTGGTGATTTGAATGTCATTGAGGCATGTTTAGTGGAGAATTACAATGATAAATGGATCATTGATTAAGGAGCCACTAACCATGTTTGTTACTCTTTGCGATGGTTCAAACAAAGTAGGTCATATGGCAAAGGACAAAGAAGCTTGAGCGTTAGGAAATGGAGATCGAGTCTCAGTGATGGCTATTGGTTTAGTTGAGTTATCTTTTGATAATGATAGGACTTTGTTTTTACAAGTTGTTTATTCGTGCAGATTTTAAGAGGAATTTGATTTTGTTAGTTGTTTAATTGACATGGTTTAACAGTTCACTTTGATTCCTCGGTTTCAATAAGACGTAAAACTTCTTTTATTTGTTCTGGTACTTTGTTGAATGGTCTTTATTTTCTTAGTCATATATCATATGATATATTTGCTGTTGAATCTATGGATGATGATGACCATATACACCTATCGAAAAAGGGAAAAACTTCAAACGAAACATGTCTTTGGCATTTGCGATTAGGTCATATTAATCCAAATAGGATACATGGTTTGGTTAAAAGTGGGATATTAAGTTCCCTGGTCTTTGAACCTATACCAATGTGTGAATCCTGCTTGGAAGGAAAAATGACAAAGAGGCCTTTCAAGGCCAAAGGAAATCGTGCAACCGTTCAACTTGAGTTGGTACATACTGATGTATGTGGACCAATGAATGTGCAGGCTAGAAGAGGGTATGAGTATTTCATTACTTTCACTGATGATTACTCAAGATATGGATATGTATACCTAATGCGCCATAAGTCTGAAGCTTTTCATAAGTTTCAAGAGTTTAAGGCTGAGGCAGAAAAGCAATTAGGTGTCCATCTCAAACAACCGGTCGATCGAGGTGGTGAATACATCCGGTGAGTTCAAGTCATACTTGACTCAAGAGGGGATAGTTTCACAACTGTCAGCCCCTGGCACGCCACAACAAAACGGGGTAGCTTAAAGAAGAAATAGAACTCTTTTAGATATGGTGAGGTCTATGCTCAGTTATTCATCATTACCCGTGTCCTTTGGGGCTATGCCTTAGAAAAGCTTGATTGTGTACCTTTTGAACTTGGTTCCATCAAAATCTGTTCCAAAGACGCCCACAGAATTATGGAAAGGGCGTAAGCCTAGCTTGAACCATATTCGGATTTGGGGTGTTTCGGCACATGTCTTACAACAGAAGCCAAATAAAATGGAATCTCGTACAGAAGTATGCTTGTTTATTGGATACCCTAAAGGAACAAGAGGTGGAATTTTTATAGTCCAATGAGATAATAAAGTTTTTGTGAGCACTCACGCTACATTCTTAGAGGATGACTATGTGAAAAATTTCAAACCAAAAAGTACGGTAGTTCTTGAGGAACTTGCTTGGTCGGGAACTTCCTAAGACTCTTGAGGCGCCACAACATGTTTGTGATTGTTCAAAGAAGGAAAACGTTCCTCAAGGTGAACAAACACAAGAACCAATTGAACAACATGCGGATATACATATGGAACCAATAGAATTTCAAGAACCAATTTCAAAACAATGAAGAGATTGATTACCCACAACAAAACCTGAATCCTCCTATAGATGCACAACAACCGGTGCGGTTCACTCGTAGTGGGAGACAGTTCGCAAACCCACAAGATATGTTTTGTTGGGTGAATCTTATCAAGCCATCTCTAATGATCATGATGACGATCCCACAAGTTATAGTGAAGCATTGAAGGAAGTTGATGTTCGGGAATGGCTTAAGGCTATGAATCGAGAGATGGATTCCATGTACTCCAGTCTGTTTGGTCTCTTGTAGAAACACCTAAAGGGGTAAAACCCATTGGGTGCAAGTGGATCTACAAGAGAAAGAGGGGATCGAGGGGAAGGTGGAAACCTTCAAAGCTAGATTGGTGGCGAAGGGTATACTCGGAAAGATGGCATCGACTATGATGAAACTTTTCGCCGATTGCCATGCTTAAGTCTATCCAGGATACTCTTAGCCGTAGCAGACAAGTCTCGACTATGAGATTTGGAGATGGATGTCAAAACAACTTTTCTAAATGGAAATTTAGAAGAAGACATTTATATGCGGCAACCGGATGGATTCACGGCTAAAGGTCGGGAACACATGGTTTGCAAGTTGCATAAGTCCATTTATGGGCTAAAGCAAGCATCAAGGTCTTGAAATATCGGGTTTGATCAAGTTTGTTAGATCATTTGGTTTTACGAAGAGTCCTGATGAACCCTGTGTGTATAAGAGAATTCAAGGTGCAATAGTAGTTTTTCTAGTTCTATACGTAGATGATATTCTCTTGATTGGAAACAATGTAGAGGTATTATCAGGACGTAAAGGTTGGTTTGAACAATCAATTTGAGATGAAGGACTTGGGAGAAGCTAATTATATTCTTGGCATTAAGCTTTTGCGAGATCGAAAGAATAAGTTATTAGCATTATCCCAAGCTTCATATATTGATAAAGTTCTGGCTAAATTCAACATGGAGAATTCTAAGAAGGGATCATTGCCTTTCGGACATGGAATTCATCTTTGTAAGGAGCAATCACCAAAAACTCTGAAGAGAAAGAACGCATGAGTAGGATACCTTATGCATCGCCAGAGAGTAGTCTCATGTATGTCATGTTGTGTACTAGACCGGATATACTTTCTGTGATGGGAGTAGTAAGCCGATATCAATCAAATCCTGGGGAAGAGCATTGGGTTGCAGTTAAGCATATACTCAAGTATCTTAGGAGAACGAGAGATTATATGCTAGTATACTCTAGTGGGAGTCTAGAAACCATTGGTTACACAGACTCTGACTTCCAATGAGATATTGACTCAAGAAAATCTACATCAGGATATGTTTATACATTATATGGTGGAGCCATTTGTTGGAGGAGTGTCAAACAAACTTGTGTGGCAGACTCTACAACTGAAGCTGAATATGTGGCTGCGTCAGAAGCTGCAAAGGAAGCTGTGTGGTTGAAAAAGTTTTTTATAGATCTCGAGGTGATACCTTGCGCAGATCGGCCCATAACACTTTATTGTGATAATAGTGGGGCTGTAGCACAATCTAAAGAACCAAGATTTCATAAGAGACATAAACATATAGAGAGGAAGTACCATTTGATCCGAGATTTCATTCAAAGAGGAGATACAATGGTTGTCAAGATAGCATCAGAGGAAAACTTAGCGGATCCATTTACAAAGAGTTTGCCTGAACGTGTGTTTGAGAGGCATGTTAATTCTATGGGTCTTAAGAGAGTCCCGGACTTGCTCTCAGAAGCAAGTGGGAGATTGTTAGTTTTATGCTCTAAAGCAAGACAATTATATTATGTCATTTGTTATTACGAAATAAATTATTCATTTTGATATGCACATTGTTATACGAAAAAGGTCCGGATTAATTATGTAGTATATGATCATGTGGATACGTCTCGAAGGCATGATCATAGGTTCTCATAATTAATGAATTGGTTTCACGAGTTGTTAAATAAAGTTGGGCACTTTATTTGGCTGCAATATTTTATGAAATAATCTGTCTTGATTATTATAAAATATTGGTGTGAATTATTCACATTGATTGGATCAAGGGAGATTTAATCAAGGTTAAATTTCTGTTAAAAGGGAATTAAATCTCCAGATATATTGGTTATGTTATTTCTCTTAATCCACGAGTTTATTTTAAATAGATAATTACATAATTGTTATTCTTTGAATTATCAATAAGTGAGGTTTAATTATTACAAACCAACACCTTGATAGTTTGGGAATTTCGATTATTTAATTATCGGTATTTATGAAATAAATAATATGGAATTTGTATGAAAATATCCTCTTGATATGTTTCGGTACTTGGATGTAAAAAGTCATTTGGCGGTCTGCAATTGTTCCATTAGAGAAACTGTTCAAGTCGAGAGAATAAATAATTAATTGATTTGAAATTTGTATCAATTAATTATTGATATTTTCTGAAGGAGAAATACACATTTAATATTTAATATTTTATTATTAATCTTGGAGTTCAATATCGGGCTTTTAGTGGAATAGCACTTAGGTTTAGATAATTGTTTTACAATTATTAGGAGCCTTGATTAATAATATTGTTGGATCCCTAAACTAGCTCAAGATAATTGGTGTGGCCTATATCACAATTAATGGACTTCTATATTAGGGTAGGGTTTGTTAATACTTGGGCTTAGGCTTAAGTAAAACCCAGCCCAGGTTCTATTAGGGTTAGAGACATCTATAAAAAGATAAGATGCCAGTCTTCTAACATATACAGAAAATAGAACGGAGAAACAACGTAGAGAAAAGTCGGAGGTGATCTTGGAGCGCCCACACGCCGCCACACCCCTTGAGAATAGTTTAGAAGATCTAACATGTATTCTCTTCTTGGACGAGGAAGATTCAGTTGCATATGTATTTCACATGTGGATTCTTTCCGCTGCGTATACCTATGATTCCTTCAGTATTGTCCATTCATTCGTGGAATAATAAGCAAATATCTCTTGTTAAAATGAGACACAATACTCAAAAAAGAAAAAAAAACACAAATGCATCTATACATACATCAAATATATGTAGAGGGATATGTATGATATATTTTTCTCTTTCTATCTCTAACTCCACTACAAATTTACAGAAACTAAATAATCTAGTGAGAATCCATTGCCGGTATTCACCATCTACACACTCTTTTTGTTTTGTTTTTTTTTCTTTTTTTATTTCCACTTAATGCAACATCTCAAAAAATAAAAAATAATAAAGTGTAAGAAAATTATCAGTTACAATTATCATTGTTAGTATTACTAAATGAGATAAAGTTTTCACAAACCGAAAACAAAATTCGAAATGCTAAAGTGGGATGAGAAGTGTAATCCATGTGATTAGGGCTGTTGAACTACCAAACTTATAAATTGCAGTTTGTATTGTTAATAATGTTGTTTTTTTTTTTTCTTTTGCAGTTTTGCTTGCACGTTTGGGGAAATGGTAATGCTTTGCATCTAAGCAAAGCATGGCTGGATACACATTATTGGTAAAATTAGGACATACTTATGATTCAAATTCACCATTATTAATCTGGGTTGCATCAACCCACCCCCACCCCACCCCCCAAAAGAAGGGGAGAAAAATAAAAAAGAAAGTGTATAGGTAAATAAAGAAAAAGGAAGAAGATATTTAGAAGCAACTCACATCAACAAATCTTCCTAAACTGAATCTTATGCTATGGATAAAGCAAAGTGATAAAAGAAAAAAAGTACCTTGTATTGTCCAAAACTAAATAATCTTTTGAAAATGTGATAAAAATAAAACCCGTATGTTTGGACTAATTATAAACCCCATAGGTTTTTGAAAATTATAAAAATCTCCTTGAGATTTTGATTTCGTCTTGCATATTCTCCCTTCATAAGTAAAAAATATTTCCTATGACATTTTTGTAGATAGTTACGATTTAAACTTAAGATGAAATCAAATCTTAAAATCCCTTTTTTTTTTGATAATTTTCAAAAATCTTTTGATTTTTTTTTTTGTAACTAGCTCAAACCTCAAGATATTTCTTTTTTTTTTTTTTGTAATTATTCATTTTGAAGTATTTATTAATGATATATTTGATCATTATGACAGTATTGCATCCTCTACTAGTGGTGAGATAGTAAAGATGTTCAAAACTTCTAAATAATTACTTAAAATCAATGTTTTAAGAATCAAATTGGCCAATTGTTGAGATAGTAAATATGTTCAAAACTTAGGGATCGAGTTGGTGCAAATGGTTAATGCTCAATTTTTCGGGTTTTCACCTGGGTTCGATCTCCCGGACTCACCCATATTAGGATTTCCGATCCACACCCCTTTTCAAGATTGTACTACAGACAAAAAGATGTTCAAGACTTTTCTTAATTATTGTATAAAATTAATGTTTGGAAAAGTAAATTGGATTGATTGGTTCTATTCGCGAATTGATGGTAGATGGGTGCAAAAGACATCGTTTAGAAAAAGAAACTAAGGATGAGATTGGATGTGAAATGATTTCTATTTTTATTCCACTGAATAGTTTTTTATAACCAAACATACAATTATTTACAAGTTAATAACATGTGTATTAATATAATGACTGTATGTTTAAACCAAGACTAGGGGCGTCAATTTGTGACACGACACGATAACCCGATACGAACCTAACACGAATTTAGCAGGTACAAGTACAACCCTTAACAGGTTCGGGTCAAAATCAGGTCGGACACGGTTAACACGGAAAATAAATAGGGTCAGTCGTCTCGCTCGGTCGACACGATTGACCTATGTAACCCGTTTAATTTTATTGTGATATATTATTTTAATATTTTGTGATGTTTAATTTAGTTGGTTATATGATGATGAAAAAATTATTATATGCATTTTTTTAATATATTTTAATATTTAATGTACTTTTTATTTGTAATTTTAATTTTTTTCTGATTTTTTTAATATTTTTTTTCGTGTCAAGTTTAAATTATATATTTTTTTCGTGTCGTGTCGGGTTACCCGTGTTATAAACGGATCGTGTTCGGGTCGTGTATCTTGACACGAATAATTAAACGGGTCGGATTCGGGTTCGTGTCAGACCTATAATACCTGTGTAAAAACACGACCCGCGAATACGAAACACGACACGATTGACATCCCTAACCAAGACTTACAATGTATTAATAACTGTATGTTTAAACCAAGACTTACAATGTATTAACATGTGTGTTAATATAATAAAAAATAAAGTTTTATTCAATGATTCTTCTCCCAAGACACCAATGTTTTAAAACTTTCATCCATCGTAACCCTTAAATATTTGAAGAGGAAACTTGATTGGATTGGAATAATAGTATTTATTCGATAAAATTTGAAACGAATAGAACAACACTTCAACAAATTAAAAATCCGCTATACCTAACAAATGCTGAAACGTTTCAAAAAATGCTGAAGCTTGTCAAGCACCGTGTCGGACTTTGGTTAGCAATTCTGATATCAAAATTCGACAAAGAAAACTATACAATTAGGGTTGAAAAACAAATTAAGCTACCAACATATGACTCGAGATTGATCAGTTCGTTTAAACTCAGTTCGTTAATATAACAAACCATTAATCAAATTCAAACATATTATTTTGTTCGATAAGATGTGAAGCTAGTTTCAAGCTCGAGTTCAACTCGATTAGTGATAAAATAATAAATTATTTTTAAAAATATTAAGTTATTCGAATTTCAGCTCGGCTCATGTTCAGCTTCATTAAAGTTCATTAAATCTCTATTCATTTGACAACCAAATTAAACTCGAACAATTTTCTTTTTAACCTCGAGATAATTTCAAACAAATTTGAACGATAACTTGTTCGTAAAAAATGGCTTATAAACCCCTAGGTCGAAGCAATTATGTCCAAATCGATAAGAAAAATCATCCATGCCAAAAAGCAGGCCTAGATGTCTGCTTGGACGACCAAAAAATAGATTAAAATAAAAAAATGAAAAAAGATAATATTGTTCGCAGACACCCTCCTAGACTGCCTAGACACCGAGAAGTTGTCCGACTAGTGTTTAACGATTTTTGCAATATTGTCTCTACTTGATTCGTGTACAACCCTATATAATAATAAGATCTGGGAGGAACTCATACTAAATAACATCCACATGATTTCGATTCGGGGAAAATCAAATATATTTAGATTAGGGGATCGAATAGACATTATTTTCTTTCTTGGAAAAAACGATTGTACATGCTTCCACCCAAAAATACTTGGCCAATTCATGTATTTATATTGATAAAGAAGCGATGATGAGAACACGTTCACAAACATAGTCAGAGTTTAAAAAAAACAAACAAATATAAACAAATTATGTCGAGCCGCTAACCATGTAAACAAACAAGCCTGTAATTTACCTTACTTTCCCTTTTCGGTGCGTCTTACAGTGCGCCACGGTGTGCAGTACACTCATCCCTGATCTCTGCTCTGCATCTTCTTCCTCACTCCTCATTCGTCACAAAAGCAACTCACCGACTTTCTCTCTCTTCCACCCCGGCGCAATTTAGCCCCCTTCTCTCTCTTCAGTTCTCCTACCACTCTTAAAAATACAGGCATTTACTCTGCCTCTTCCACTGTACACGTACCAACTCAAAACTACAGTACTTTGTATACCACATACATATATATACTTCCAGCGGGACGCTCAAACTTTCCTTTTCTCCGATCTCCTTTTGTCTATGGAGATTCGATTAATTTTGCTAGGTTTGTTGTTTGTTATGTGCATTAAGGGTGGATTAGCGGGACCAATTGTGTATTCTGCAAGGCTGGTACATAGGTTTTCTGATGAAGCGAAGGCGCATCCCGGTGTTAGGGTTTTGGAGAATGGAGCTGAAGTAGCTGGTGGTGTTGGATTTTGGCCGCAGCGGCGGAGTTTAGAGTATTACCGGCGGCTGTTGAGCAGCGATGTGCAGCGGCAGACGCTTAAGTTGAACCCTCAGTTCCAATTTCTCTACCCTTATGAGGGCAGCGCCACATTACCCCTCGGAAATGACTTCGGATGGTTATAATTCCCTCTCTCTCTCAGTTCACAGTACTTCTGCCTTTGCTTGGTTTTTATTTATATATTTATTTAAATGTGTATTATGCTTGAGATGCGGATAAATTAGCATTGAATTCTTTTGTTAATTTGGTTTTCACTGAACATTTGATTTGGTGGAAATTCTAGTGGAACATGTGAGTGAGATTTAAGCATAATAAGGATATTTTCTGGTTGATTGAAAAGTTAAATTGGGTCTTGGGAAAATATTTCTGACTACATCTAGTTTTGTGTAGCTCATCCTAGGATAAACAGGCAGAGACTTATCTGTTAGGAGAAAGGCCAAGCTTTTGGCAAATTGTTGGAAGTACATATTTGTACCTAAAACTGTAGAGGCGTAGCCATTATTAAAGCTAAATTTTCCTGTCCAAGTTGCCTGCGTCCAGATTTCATGTTTTAGTTCTTGTGGTAAATTTGTTAACTGTAATAATGAATTATTCAAAAAATTGATTTTTTGCTGAATATTGATAGAATTCCCTTGGCCAAAATTTACATCATAGGGGTTTTTTAGTACATGGAGAAACCTACAGCTTGCTTAGGATTCGAAAGAAATCTTATTGTGCAGCAGGCAACAATTCGTGCCACTCCTATTTTGCACATTGCGTCTGTTATGCTCTAGGTTATTATCTGGTGCACATGGGAATGAGGAAGTCAAAAATTATGTCATTAATATTTATTTTTTGGCTTTGATTTGAATAATGCATCATGTAAAGATAATTCTTTTTTTATTTTTCAAACTCTGTGTTGTATATTTTTTGTGGAAAAGGTTAAATTTCCTTCCACATTTAAATTTAGTTTTGATTTGATGGTACACAAAATGCCATTTTTATCAAGAAAAAGGCAAGTGAATAAACTCGTATTCTTTTTCACAAATTAATTATGTCAATGCCAAGCCAAATAATATGGTACAGCATACTTCTTTTGGTTACTACATATATTAGTATTTACAATTATGAGCCTTTTCCTAGCCTATCGAGGTAGCAAAAGGGTGCATTTACTTTGGCCCTTGAACCCAGCATTGATATTAATTAACTCCACATGCTTATTTGTGAGAAGTCTGTGAATTGAAAGAAATCACATTTCGTCTATATTTTAAGTCTATAGTCACCATTAATACTGTTAAGGATATTGGCACTCAGTTTATTTCACCTTGTTTCGAACAGGCTACATTATATGTGGATTGACATAGGCACACCAAAAGCATCTTTTCTTGTGGCGTTGGATGCTGGAAGTGATCTATTTTGGGTTCCCTGTGATTGTGTCCAATGTGCACCTTTATCCGCCAGTTATTACAGCAGTCTGGTATGTAGACATTCTTTGCCAGTGATCCATGTGTACCTAAATCGGTTATTCAAATTGACGTTCTTCTTTCATGGTGCTTTTTCATGCAAACGAAAATGCAAAGATTTGCAACTGCGCCCAATAGAGATACAGAACAGCGATTTCATGATGCTTAAAAATCTGCACGCATGAAATCTGCTCAATTTATGTTTGGGGTTAGACTTTCCAGTAGTAATTTAGGCAACTTTCATGGTTTAAAATTATAGTTGTCTTTCCTGCCTTTCTTAATTTATTAAGAACCTGGCATAAAAACTAGACACGTATTATCATGTCATGGAATAGAAATTTAAAATGATAATTTTCGGTTAAATGTTAATGCTTTGGTGTTATCCATTTTTATCTTGTTTCGTCATTTGATTTATCTGCTACCTTATATGGCAATAATCCATAATCTAATACTTTTTTTCAAAAAAGTCCTTATTTTTAAAATTTCCTGAATGTGGCAAAACAGGATGTCTTAGTTCAATCAGGATGAAGAATTTATGAAATCTTCATATTATGGTGTATATACCAGTGTCTTGTAAGACAACTTGTTCTCAAGATTCAGTTATAAACCTGGTGAAAATTTGTTCTGCTAATACTTGATCTCTGATGATCAGATTGAAGGATTTATTTTTGAGGTGGGAATTCGGATGATCTACCAATTGGTTGCACTTGCCCCTATTGCCCCTTGTTATTTTTGGCTCTTTCTTTTAATGTGTCCATTGATCTATTTTGCTGCACTAGCCATTCCCTCATGGAGATGTATTCTTTGCAATTTCTAGATGTCGAGTTTCAATGTTGGGATCCAATAAAGGATCCTCTCCGGCCAACCTGACCGACCGACCATAGTGTTTCTGGAGTTTAAGCCTCCCTTGGGGTGGGGTGGGATGGGGGTGAGCAGGAGGACGGTGGTTGGTATGTTGGATTTATCTTATCTTGTTTTTCAAAATTGATTTTATACCATTAGAAGTGCTTAACAATAATTTTGACTTTTATCTTTTTGTGGTTATCCTTTTGCTCCTACCGTTGGTTCACACTTTGCAGCTGACTGATGATGGAAGAGCTTGTTATACATTGATCAAGATTTGACTTTGTATCCATTGAACTCTAGTTCCGATAGTGTGTATATATATGTATATAAAATCAAGTTTGTTTGGTTCTTTTGCTTCTCATTTTCATGGAGCTCTGACTAAATTGTGTTATTTTGGTGGAGCCTGTGCAATTCTTGGGCTTAGTGTAACAGACTTTTAGTTTCCATATCTAATTTGATGGAACCATGCTTATAAAAAGGCTCTTCAAAATTATGTTTGAATTTGATTCTTGGAGAAAAATTTCCATTTTCGTTACAATTACATGGGTTTTTTAAACTTAGGCGTTTGAATTTGTCAATTTGCTTAACTTTCTATTGGGGATAAACATTTTTGTTTTGCAATAGGGATCTGTATGTTAGTATCTACAGCGACCTAATCTCGAAAGTGGAGATCTTTTGTTCATGTGTGCCATATGTTTCCTTTTTGTTATAATCTAGGAGGTCATACAAAGCTTTAAAATTAAATGTTCTAATAAGTGGGTTGCGAAGGTGAATTAAGTCATAATTCATTCACTGAATTTGCTTAGAGCTCTGATCTTGGTTGGGTAAGCTAAGGTTTGCAATTTGCAAATCATGGAAACATTTATATGATGAGTCCACTTATTGGGACACACTACAATTACTTTGATTTCTTGTGTTGCAAACACATATATCAGAAAGCTCTACGCATTTCTGAAAGAGCTGTGAAGTTCTAGTTAATTAGCAACATGTTTATCACTTATTCCAAATGATTGATTGGCAGGTGCTCCCTCGTTTTTGGGGCATCTATTATGCAGGATAAAGATCTTAACGAGTACAATCCTTCTAGCTCCAGCACTAGTAAGCCCCTCTCTTGCAGTCATCAGTTATGTGATTTGGGCCCAAATTGTCCGAATCCTAAGCAGCAGTGTCCATACACAATCAACTACTATTCAGATGATACCTCAACTTCTGGAGTTCTGGTTGAAGACGTTCTTCATCTTGTTCCAGGCCATTCTGATGTATCCAACAAATCTGTGGGGGCTCCAGTTATTATTGGGTGTGTTTTATTTTCCTCATACTTCAATATCCCAAGAACTACCATAATCAATTACTTTCAACTTCTTATCTTTGTACTTGGTGTTCTTTTATTTTAGATGTGGTAGTAAACAAACTGGTGGTTACCTGAGTGGAGTTGCTCCTGATGGTCTTTTGGGTCTGGGACTTGGAGAAATTTCTGTCCCAAGTTTTCTTGCCAAAGAAGGATATATTAGGAACTCCTTTTCTCTGTGTTTCAATGAAGATGATTCTGGGAGGCTTTTCTTTGGGAACCAGGGAGTAGCTGGTCAGCAAACTACTCCATTTTTGCCCCTGAATGGAAAAAAGTAAACATCAAGTTCTAAGGATAACTGCTGAATTTTTTAACATTTTTTCTGTCCATTGATGATACATTTGGTTAATTAACGCCACAGTTTAACTTATATTGTTGGAGTGGATGCATGCTGCATTGGGAGCACATGTCTTGACCATACGAACTTCGAGATGCTGGTTGATAGTGGGACGTCCTTCACATTTCTTCCAGACCAAATCTATGAAAGAGTGGTTGATGAGGTATATTACTTGTCTTCTTTCTAGTTTTACTCATCGTGGTATATGCTGTAACAGTAGTTTGTTTTGAGTGACTGTTATATTCATAGTTTGACAAACAAGTCAATGCTTCAAAATCTAGCTTTGAAGGATACCCATGGCAATATTGCTACAAGTCCAGGTATGTGCTTGTGTTGACTCCGTATTAAAACCACTAGATCATTTTTTTTCTATTACAGTTGATTATTTTATGTTTAGCAGTTCTCACGAGGTGCGCCAGACTCCTTCTTTGACTCTGAAGTTTGCAACAGCTAAGAGTTTTGTGGTCAGCGATCCTGTTTTTGTTATCTACGGAACTCAGGTTTTCGATTGTAAACCCTACTTGTGTTGCACTGTTAACATCTTGTCTGCGGTTCATGTTTATGCTCATAAAGCCTCTTTGGTTCGGACAATTATTTCATTATGAGTAATTTGAAGATTACATTATAAACTAATCAATTTTGCAAAACTGTATTAGGTTATGGTATTTAACATTTGACCTTTTGATCTACAATAGATTTGAAAACACAAAAATATTAAAATTTTGAAGACTTGTCACACTTTTTAAAATAGCCAAACACATGTTGTTGAAAGTTATAATTTTTCTTTCCCATTGGTTTGTATTTGATTTTGCGGAAATCAAGTTTTATAATAATTGATTTATAAAACCAATTAACATAACCAAACAGCACAATGGATTATAAGGGTGATTAAATCAAGTTTTCTGACAGAGAAAACTAATGTAACAAAAGAGGCCCTTTAAATCGCTTTGCCACATAACATTGTCTTGTTTGCAAGGTATTATTTTAGTCTGTAATGTATGTATGCACACATGTTTGAAATGCTCATAAGAATGATATCTCTGAAGAATTAAAATCTTGAATTGCATTTAATAATGAGATTTCTGTAGAATTGTTCGCCTGTTTGACAGTGAGTGATTTTTTATGGCAGTGAATTAAAATGTACAGACTGATGAATCAATAAAAGCTATATTTAGAACACAAAAAGGAATTTTATTGTCGTGGGATGATATATGGTGATGAACACTTATTCTCAATGTGGTAATTTATATAAAAAATTGAGATTAGACTTAGGTAAGTACCTGATTATATTTTTGGCCGATGCTTGATTATAAGCATATGAAAGCATTTTGCAGCTAGCAATATTTTGTGTCTGCAGTTATTGTTATCTTTGCATGTTTATACGTGAAAGATGATACTTAGGATACAAACAATGAAAAACCTGAGTGGTGTCTTTGTGTACAGGGTGCAGTTGGATTCTGTTTAGCAATACAGCCCACAGATGGAAACATTGGGACAATTGGACGTAAGACCATATTAGCATTAATTAATTGAAATTCTAACTTTTAGAATGAGCAGCCACATGGTTTACACACCATTCCATAGAATAGATAAATCTTAAATACAGTAATCCGTATATCAGCCATTGAAAGAATACCCTGTTCTTTTATTATCTTTCTGAAATGATTGTCTCTTGCAGAAAACTTCATGACCGGATACCAGATCGTATTTGATAGGGAAAATTTCAAGCTGGGCTGGTCCCGTTCAAACTGTGAGTATTTGAGATCTTTATAGCCTATATGCCTGAGAATTATCCTTTATAAGCATGATTTTGTGTGATTTGAATGGTTCTTTTGTGCATTTTTCTCATGCTGATGAATATGTTGTACCCAGTCCAATAAACTCTTCCTAAATTATTTTTTGTAATGTCTTTAGGCTATGCATGGGAATTTTAATAGAAAAGGAAGAAAATTACGTAAAAATCACATAGATAATTGCCTATACATGTCAATAAAATAAAATGTGTTTGGGAGCTAAATAACACGAGACTCTGTAAAGAACTGGCGTTTCCTGTTGTCAGTGTTTGGATTTGCTCTAATAATGATCATATTGATCTTTAAGATTTGTCCTAGTCATCTCATAAATTTCAATTGTCTCATAAGGTTTGCCAAAATCTTACTAAAGCTTCAGTTCATTCCAATGTGGGTTTGTAATTCACATCCTAAACATTTGATTTGAGACCTTCTGATTTCTCTTTTTCCTCTCTAAAGTGTGCTCTTTTGCATATGGATTGAAGAACAATGAGAAGGAGAATTCTAAGAAAATTAAGACATTTTCTGATCATAAAACATGGTTAAGTCATGGTAAATATGATTTGAGAAAAAACTTATAATTTTTCATCAAACTTGTTTATTAAATATAATATAAAATAATGTATTTTTAATTAATTGAAGCAAACCTTCTTATAACATGAGACCTTCTGATTTCTCTTTTTCCTCTCTAAAGTGTGCTCTTTTGCACTCTTCTTATAAATGTCTTTTATCATAGTAGATAGAAATTAATTTAATTAATTGAAGCAAAATAGAAAATAAAGAATCATTAAAAGTATTTTTACTTGAAAGTAATTAGCAACTATGAATAATCTCATGATTTTGTACTTGATTTTGGCAAAAATATAATTTAGTTTATTTGAAAGTTTTTGATAAAATGTGACACTTGATGGTTAATTTTTCTAGTGTTTTCTCTTGATTAATTTTGAATATTGCATTAACTAAAAATATTGAATGTGTTACGGATAGTTGAAAAAAAAAAAGTGATGATCAATATTTAGCATGTGCATTTATTCGATACGATCATGCATAATGCATTTAAAACAAAGGAAATTCGTGAAATCTTGTAAGACCTCTCCAGCCATCAAAATTAAACAAAAGAATGTGAATAATTATGCTTCTTGAAAATAAAATAATTATGACCACCTTGAAACATATTTGTTTTTATTAATTATGTATTTGATTATATTTCTTTATTTATAAAAATAACTTCTGGTTTTTTAATTATTAAATAATATAACTAGTTGTGACCCCATGTAATACACAAATTGTATATTTGTGAGGCCTCTGTTTTGTAATGTGACACGTGCATTTTCCTATTAGTTGTATAAAATCTATCTTCCTGCATTGTAATAATTTTAACATAGCATCACAATAGCGGGGAAATACGATTCTATATAATTATGAAGACATGGGCTAAGCGCAAATAACAACTATACATATATCACAAATAAGTCAAAATACATGGATAAAAATTGATGTCCAATAGTCCGAATGCATAATTTTTAAAGCTCATTAAAAAATATTTTTTTGAGTAAATATATCTTATATTTTTATTTATTATGTTTACTTTTATTTTATATATGCAATATGTGTGTCAAACTGAAGATCAAAAATATAATTAATTTGATATATTATCGTCAAAAACGGTTTAAAAACGAAAAAGTCATTAAATTTAAAAAAATAACAAAAAAAAAAGAAAAATATAATAATTAATTCAATACACACAAATTTCGAAAATTGATTTTATATAATTCTAATTGAGGGGCCTTAAAGGTTGACCATAAAAAACTATCATTTCAATAGTAATCAATCTTTTTTAGTGTACATATTTTAATTGCTTTTTATAGTATTGTGAAATGGGTGGGCAAAATTTGTGATACTATTTATAGATACCTCTTTTTATATATAGGGATAATTACAAAAGTAAAAAACACACTGAAGTTTGAGCTAATTACAAAAAAGACCAAGAGATATTTCAAAATACAAAAAAACTCTCAGGTTTGATTCTTTCTTAAAATTTAAGGGGTTAAATGTAGTTTTTTATAAATATCAGGAGGTTTTGAAATATTTTTTGCTTATGTAGGGAAAATTTATAGACGGAATCAAACCTCAAAAGGGCTTTTTGTAATTTTCAGAAATCCCTAGTTAATTTTTTTGTAATTAGCCCAAACCTCAGGGGTTTTTTTTACCCTTTATTTATATATAGATTTAATTTAATAAACTTATATGAATAACGGGCAAAACACGTGCTTTTTACTAGGATTACAAAAACTTGAAACATCGTGGTTCTGACCACTATATTGCATCTCTCTATGTAAATTTCCTTGTTTAGCATGTTGTCACATATCGAATTTATCATTTCCGATTTACGGAATTATTCACAATCATAAAAATACATAAACACGCGTATATACATATACCCCAACCCGGAATAACATTTCTGTCGCTAGTGGACATGGTTAATCTGAATATTCAAATTGTTTCAGGTCAGGATCTTAATAATGAAGATAGAGTGCCTAATAGTAACTCTCCTAATTCACTGCCAACAACAGAGCAGCAGAGTGCACCTAATGGTCATGCAGTTGCTCCTGCAGTTGCTGGAAGGACACCTTCCACATCCTCAGTCACATGCCTGTCATGTTCGGTGAAGTTTTTCTTGTTGCTGCTCATCGCTCATATCTCATAAATTTTATAAATTAAAATGCTTTCTGTAGTTTACATGTAAATTCTGATTCCTACTTTCTTAGTCTTGCGCATTAATTTTTTTTTTTCTTGCATCGTTAGTATTCACCATCCTGCCTTCTATTTTTTGGTTCTGAATTAGGATGGTGATACATAGAGTTCCATGTAGCCCTTCTTTTATTCGCTCTATCCTTTACCGCTCGTGTATTGTTGTATGTAATCGTAAACTATCTTTTTATAGGGATATATATAATTCATCAACCCTGGTCGTGTAATATATACCAGCCATTTTGACAGTCATCTCTTGCCACTAAGTCCATTTATGTTTTATCAACTCTTCATTATGTTACTTCAAATTAAAATATGGCTTTTTGGTTTTGTAATATTTCCATACTTTGTCCATGGTATCTATTTAAATGCTCGTGAGATCATAGTTGCACTTTTGCTACTTGTACGACAAAAATATTGTAAGGCTAAATTGTAATTCTAGTTTTTAGCTATAGGGGTTGGAAATAAGGGGTGGACAATAATAGTCATGATTTGCAAAAAAATCCCATAATTTTCAAAAACTCTCGATCTCAATCATTTGGTAGCCGGAAGTTGGATAATTTAATGCTAAAATCCACGTGTCCATATTTTCGATCACGTCTTAAAACCAATTTTGCTTATGTGGATGCTGCAAATTGAGATTTCCACATGGCTGTTAGTGCCCACCCCTATAGCTACATGACTAAATGCAATTTAGCCCTATTGTATTTTTATCCATATGTTTGCGAAGAATTGTTAAAACAATGCCCTATTTGCAAGATATGACTCTTGGATCCCACATCCATATTTTCTAAGTTTGAATTTATATGGTCTACGACTCTTCCCACTTTAATAGCTAGCTTTTGTTTTCTCAAGTCACATCTGAACAACTATTGAGGATAGCTGGGAGCCAAGGAATTATTTTTCTGCTTGACAGGTACTAAATAATAATTCAAGTTGTAGATATTTTCATTTGTGTAGCAAATTTAGGAAGAATCTTGTTGACCTAACAGGCTTAGTATTGATGTGGATGTATTCTCAATTTAAGGAAACAATTTTATTTGTTCTGTTTTACTTTTTTCCTAAACTTTATTATATATATAACATTAGTCCAAAGTGACAGCTTATGATGTCTGATGTTTGAATTATTTTCTTAAGGTTACCCTCATGTTTTTATTATTATGTATGATCCTCTTATTGTAGTGGTTGATTGAAACTTTGAAAGTGCCAGCTTGAAATATCATTAATGATGGAATTGACCACCCCGATCCTTGCTATCCTTCTGTGTCTCTCTTGACAACTATTTTGAATATAAAATTTATTACTTTTATAAAAATCACTCTTGAGGTTTCATTTATTTATAGAAGCTACCCTTCTAGGTTTTAAAATAATTATAAGCTCCTTGATATTTTCATCTTATAGATTGCCCATGATGTGGGTCGCCATCATGGAAAATGCTAATGTAAGCCAATTTGCAGTTCTAATACTATTCACAAATTCTGGCGAGATTATACGCTCTTGGGTTAATAGAGGGATACAATTTTTATATTCATTACTGTGCCTTTGAGTAAATTTTCCTTTCCTTTTGTATCCTTCTCTTTTAATTAATAACCATTTGTTTGAACTGTTCTAACTCTTCCCAAATAAGTTCTCATGTTCACTTCTACTCCATATTCCATATATCTTTGGATGAATAACATTCACAAAATGATGATATCATCATTCATCCTCTGCAATGGAATAGGGAGGTAGAATAGGAAGAAATCTCCATTCTCCAAAATATATCATAATAATAATAACATACGTAGAACTAAGTTAGAAAAAAAATAGTTTGTAGAGCATAACATTTACATTCTTCACAATCTAAAACCCAAAATATATATTCCATCAGATTAGGGAGCATTTTATGCAAAGATAGTTTTTAAAAAAACCCATACTGTGGCGACAAAGTTATTGAAAGGGTAAGAAAATGGAAGAATTTGGCGGGCAGTTAATTACAGTAACTAGCCACAGAGATTATTTAAACAACATATACATGCCTGTTGAGTTTTCTCAAGAAAACTCAAGTCGAGAATTAGGAAAAATTATCATTAAGCATGAACTCATAAACACGGAGCATGGATCCTATGAGATCAGTGTATGGGGTGAAACCATAAAGACCGATTCTTGCCATTGGTGGAAATTAGACAACAAGATAGATTAAATTACATAAATAATTATTATTTAATTAAATTATTAACAGTAAGAATAATTTTGTAATAGAATATAATAGATAACAACCCATAAAAGGAAAGATTATACAATTTATGGAAGGAATCTAAATTTATTTGATTGCATCTGATTTACAACCATTCAGGAAAAATAAGGAAATCAAATTACAGCGAATGCAACCCGAAACATATTTCTCCTTCCTTCTTCGTGTTCTTCAAAATAAATGATCCAATACTATATATATGCAACAACATTATATAAAACATACAATAATATTCAAAAAAAGGGAGAATAGACCTTCAAGAATAGATACTCCAGGTTGAATTCTTCAAATCGTAAGAACTTGAAAAACTTTTCGGGTATGAACGAAAACAAGCAAAACTAAAAAAACTTTCAAATTTTGCTAGTTTGAATAAAAAAACGCCAACTATATTTACGGAAATAAAAATGGAAAAAATCTGTTTACAAAATCACGAGATTGGATATTACTTTTTTGTCCTCTTTAACTTATCCAAAAGATTGAAAACTTACTAGATTACCCTTCATGCTAATCAATTATTATCTAACTTCTTAAAATAAAGGAAAAAATCTTAACCATTAAAGATTATCTTCCAACTGCCAAGATTAGTCTCTACAATCTCACCCTAGCATATGGGTCCTATTTGATCCAAATTCCATAAACATAATCCACTTAAAGTAGTATCCGTGATTTGCTAGCTATTTACCCCGTGCACACTTGAAGGTAGTAGCTGCGAGTTTCCTCATTATAAAAATAATGAAAATACAAGTCCTACTCCACTACAAGAAAAAAAAATTCTCTTGTACTGTTCTTAAAATATACAAAGCAAGATTTATTATACATTTAATAAAAAACAATATATCATGGTGTAATATAGTAACATAAAATTAGATCACCCTTGAAAAGTACTTTTCTAGAGTGGGAGATTTGGAAGGTATTGGCCTATCTATGCGGTGCACCAAGTATACCAACAAGTGAAGACAATGAGGAAAAGCAAAGCCATTATTAGGGGTAAATTGCAATTTTAGTCCTGTAACTTTGGGGTAGTTGCAATTTTAGTCATTTATCTTTAAAAGTTGCAGTATTGGTCCTGGACAATTTTGCCCTTCTGGCTAAATAGCATTTTTGGTCCTTTATCTTTCTAAAGTTAGCAATTTTATAGAGTTGACAATGGGGCGGGTCGGGCGGGTTGGCCAGGACACAGATCCGCCCCGTGCCTAGAACGAGGCGGGGTGGATCGACCCGTTCTGCCTCATTTTAAATTAAATTAAATTAAAAAAATAAAATATATATATATTTATAAAATATTATTTACAAAATTTAATATTATCAATTTATAAATATTAAATAAAATAGAAGAATACATAAAAATTATATTATAATATATATTATATATGCAAAATATATATTAAAATGTGTTTTAAAACTAAAAATTCTAGGAGGGGCGGACAGTACTCATGCGGGGTGGAAGTGATACCTAGACAATATCTTTGCTTGTTTTACGCATTGTCTCGAGGTTTCCTATCTATCGCTCTCTGCGAGTTCTTTTTCAACATATTGATTATTCCAATATGTTATCTTGTCTGGTCTTATTGTGCATACATCGTCAAAATTTGACAATATCTCCGTAGAAAAGTATACATCTTGAACACTCGCCCGGATCCATTTTCTCGGAGAAAATTCTCCTCACCATTTGTTAATTATATAAAATAATAAATATAACTTAAAGTTCTTAATAAACCTGGCTCGATACTATTTTAGGCAAATCACTTAGTCAAATAAGCCAATTATGGGCATAAGAGTATTCTTGGTATTTTGAAAATATGAAATAAGGGGACCAATTTTGCAACAACTTGAAACTTACAGGGACCGAAATGCTTAGGTATAGAACATATAGGACCGATTTTGCAAAAATTTTCAAACTTACAGGACTAATTTTGCAAACTCAATAGTTATAGGACCGAAATTGCAAATTGCTTATAATTATAGGACCAATTTTGCAATTTTCCCCCATTATTAGTATAGTAAAGACTGCATGATTGGCTTTTAAGTATTGGCACCACCCCCAAGTCCCAAAAGCTAATTTATTGTTATTTTGCATGAAGAGAAATACACTCATGCTAACTTTTTAGCATATGGTTCTTTAGAAACCAGATTCTGCACCCAAAGACAAGGTAATAAACTTTTATTTATTTATTATTTATCCTTTCTTTTTTTTTTGTTTTTGTGTATTAAGAAAGATATGTGCAACTGAAGCTTTAATGAACCCACAACTCTCTTTACTCGTTGAAATTAAGTAGTACTCCAATTATTTTCATTTATGCAAGATTTGACATACTACTGACTCAAATTTTCGTATATATAACTGTTGCCAATCATACAAAGCAAGAAGTGGAAGGAAATGAATGGAAAGGCGGACACAAGCCCACTTAGAAGTGGATTCCTTCCATGAGACATGAATTTATCTTTGCTAAATGCTCAATAGGACCACTCTTTAATTGGTTAAGTATTGTAAACATAGGTTGACCAATTATCAATGTTATCTTACTTCGACGGTGACGTGGGATTTCAAATCCCACTAAAAACAACTTGGCGGATCCAAAATTACTTATAATGAGGCACAAAATTAACAAAATTATAAACCCCATCAAAATAATACATGGGGTCACATTTTATTTTTTACAAAGGACAAAAATACAATTATAAATACATCAAAAACTAATTAACTGGGCCATTTTTTAAGACATAATTAATATATAATTTTTAAAAATAAATAACATATAGTAAAAAAAACAAAAGAAAAAAATAGTTATGGGGGTATGTGAGCGCATAATAGGAACAATAGATTTGTCTTTGGGAAACCAACGGCTTCTTTGGGGAAGGTTAAAAGGGGTTAGTGTGGCATGCTTAGGCGCAAAAGTGTACAGTTCTTGTTAAGAACCCAAGGCTAGTTGAGACAAATATCCTGCAATTTCCATCCTTGAAAACTCTAGGGTCGGGGTTCTGGGGGCCCAAGATTAGATCTGCCAAACCCGAAAAATGAAACATTAAAAGAAAGTATTGTCAACATTGCACTTATATAATATTATATGGCTAAAGCTCTTAAGGATAGTGTTGGGGTGGGACTTGGGAGTGGGGTTAGGGGGACAAGGATTGAAAACTACCTAAGGACAATTAATATTGATTGTCACTATGTAAAGCAAAAGCAGGAGTCATTGTCCATAAACCAAATAAAATATAATATATATATATATATATAACAGCATTATTAATTAAGAAACTTCATACCTGACATCAATGTCTTTTGATTAATGCACTAAATTATAACTGTTAATCTTTCAATAATTGTTGTCTGAAGCTGCTGTGAGGGATAGTACATCTAGGACACGACATGATACGACATTTATTTTTTGTATTTTTTTTATTTTTGGCTAGATAGAGGTATGGTAGTAGTTTAATCATATGCCTTTGCGGATTATGTAGCAAAACATTTAGATAAAGGCCCATTATTGATTTTTTTAGTCATTTGTAATCGTATATATAATGATGTGACTACCTAAGTTTAGAAATATATCTGTATATATATAACGTTTGTCTTTTCTCGGTGAATTTTGTCAAAAAAATATTGTTACTTTTCTTTATTCATTCATTCATTTTTTGGGTGCAAACATACACCATTGTTTCTGTTTTGTCATTTGGTTTTGGTGCTATTAGGAAATTAATGATTTTGTGATTTATTTTCCTATTCTTATTGATATTAGTTTTCTTAACTCTAGGTATTGGCTTGAGCACCAAATTTAGATATTTATATATATTGTACACGTTTCCACAAGTTAATGACGGAGAATTTCATAAGTTTCCCTAAAGTTTATCATGGTATCAGAGCCAATGGTTTTTTGATCCTCAAAATAGTTTTTTTTCTTCCTCTCTCCACCGTAGCCTTAGTTTTGGTGCACTTCTTCTCCGCCGACTACAGTCTTGTCTCCGGCCAGGCGCACCGCTCAAAATCAGTGCACGACAACACTTTAGTTTGTTTGTTCACTTAGTTTGTTTTGGGTTGGTATTTCAACTTTTCTCTTATGGCCAACGGTGGGAACGGTAAGAAATTGCAAGTCATCTATGATACTTCTTCTTCTATATATTGTTTGCAACCTTCAGAAGACCCTAGTAATTCTCTCACTAAATACTTGTTGCATGGAGAAAATTATAATGTTCCATTATTAATGCATTGAAAGAGAGATACAAATATGAGTTTATTAATGATGAAATTATTAAACCCGCGGATGAGAAATATGCTGATTTTGTTGCTTCGAAGGCCAATAATTCCACTATATGTTCATGGTTGTTTAATTCTGTTGATGAACCTATTCAACCTAGTGTTGTTGGACATAAAATTGCTAAAGAGATGTGACTAGATTTAAAGGAGTGTTATTCCATCACCAATGGCCCTAGTCTTAATCTCAAGTTTACCAGGTTTCGCAGATTTAGATATCGGCTTTTCTGGCTCGTCCGAGCCCCCGTCTACACTATCTGCATCTCTCACCAATTCCGCAGACAGGGGGAGCAATTCGGAGCGCCCACTCACGAATTCTCTTTCGATTGTTTGTCGCAGAGTCCTTTACGAGTAGGTCGCACAACTGATGCACATCCAGCTGCGTCTTCGCATGTCCCATGTGTACGTCTATTTGGCAATGAGAGTGCCCCTTCACCCTCCTTGTTTGTGACTCCAGTTCAGTCTAGCGAGCCCCACTCGTCTATGGCTCCTGTTGATGAGCTACTGGCACATCGTCCACGATGTTCTTCGACATATCTTTCTGATTATATTTGCCACTCGGCTTGTACTACACACCCTATCTCCGCCTCAATCGAGTCATCGTCCTCATCAAATACGCAGTATCCTATCGCTCATTATGTCACTTATGATAACTTTGATGTTGATCATAGAAAATTTGCTGCTATTGTTAGTACTAATGTTGAGCCCATGTCATTCAAAGCGGCAGTACAACATGATCGATGGCGTAAGGCCATGCAACAAGAGATTAATGCTCTTGAGAAGAATCACACATGTGAGATTACTGTAACACAAATTTTTATTGTCTGCAAATTAACAAAGAAGAAAAATAGTACAAATTAAATTAATTTCGAATCAAATGAAAAATATGGGTTACAATCTCTATTTCTCCTCTGATTCTTTTCTTCAAGGATATAGTATATAGAATTTGATAATTCAGAGATGAACTCTTCAACTTGATCTTCTCCAAATTTGAACTTGACTTTGAATAACGTTAAATTTGAGAGCTCGAAAGCTTATTCCCGAATCAAACGACGAGTGGACTCTGCTATGAACGCCTTAAATTTCGCCTTGAACACCGTGGATCTCCTTGAATATGTTCTTCTTGCCTTGAGAGAATTTCCTCCACCGCCTTCTTGCTTGGATTTCTTCTCTTTGAATTGTGATTTAATTCCTTGAGAATGACCTCTATTTATACTTGTAGGAGAGGGTTTTTTGGATAACTGATATGGTGAAGACTTCAATTTGATTGGTCCTTCAAGATTTAACATATCTCTTTAATCACAAATTGTGATAATTATCAAAAGAGGTAATATTTATGAAGATAAATCTTGATCTATAAGAATTTGATATTTGACAATCTTTAATTGGCCAATAAATTTTACATGTCTACAAATGCCCCCTCGAGACTTGTTCGCATGCATTTGTTTCAACGAATGCTAAAATGAACGAGTCTCGAATTCCTTCATCCGATGATTTACTCATAATATTTCGCTTGACTTAGAACATAGAGATAGTTTAAACTCATATCAAGGAGTTCTAGAATTCATAGATAGTTTATTCTCATATCAAGGAGTCTTCATTTGAACTTGGGATATATTGATAGTTTATACTCATATCAAGGAGTACACATTTGAACTTGGGATATATTGATAGTTTACACTCGTATCAAGGAGTTTTATTTTGAATTTGAGATATATTGATAGTTTATACTCATACCAAGGAGTAGACATTTGAACTTGAGATATATTGATAGTTTATACTCGTATCAAGGAGTAGACATTTGAACTTGGGATATATTGATAGTTTACACCCTTATCAAGGAGTTTTATTTTGAATTTGAGATATATTGATAGTTTATACTCATACCAAGGAGTAGACATTTGAACTTGTGATATATTGATAGTTTATACTCATACCAATGAGTCTTGATTTGGATTTGGGATATATTGATAGTTTATACTTGTATCAAGGAGTATTCACTTGAATTCGAGGCATATTGATAGGTTATACTCGTATCAAGGAGTAATTATTTGAATTGAGACATATTGATAGTTTATACTCATATCAAGGAGTTGACATTTGAACTTGTGATATATTGATAGTTTATAGTCATACCAAGGAGTCTTGATTTGGATTTGGGATATATTGATAGTTTATACTCATATCAAGGAGTATTCATTTGAATTCGGGACATATTGATAGTTTATACTCGTATCAAGGAGTAATCATTTGAATTGAGACATATTGATAGTTTATATTCGTATCAAGGAGTATTATTTGAACTTGAGATAGTGACCTTTTATACTCATGTCAAGGAGTTTTCTTGATAGTTTAGGCTCTTATCAAGAAGCATTTGAACATAGTTTAATTTGTCAACTTCAGATGGTTTATGCTCGCATCTAGGAGCGTTGAGAAGTTGAATATGGCTCAACTTCTTCTTCTTCTTCATTGTCATCATCACTGACATCACTTGGGCCTTCTTATGGTCAAAGTTCAAACTTATCTCAATGACATGTGCTTGAGTTGCTAACTCTTCAAAAGTTTTTGGCTTAATTCCTTGAAGTATGTAGCATAGGCTCCAATGCATTCCTCGGATGCACATTTCAATTGCTGAGGCCTCTGACAATTGATCTTTGCAGTTGAGGCTTAAGTCCCTCCAACGATTTATGTAGTCAATGATAGACTCTTCCTTCCACTGGCGTGAATTTGTGAGTTCAGTCATGCTGACGACCGCCGTGTGCTATGGAACTCTCATTCCAATTGCTCCAAACTATCAGTTGAATTTGCCCCCAAGTCGGTGTACCAATCAAAGGCACTTCCCTTCAAGGATTAGACGAATTGCTTCACTAAGTGATCTCCATAAGTTCCAGCATCATTGCACGTTTCAATGAAGTGAGCCACATGTTTCTTTGGATTGCCCTTACCATCAAATTGTTGAAACTTCGGGGGTTGATAACCAGCAGACATCTTCAAATTGTCAATTCTCTGAGTGTACGGCTTGGCGTAAGTCAAAGACGATTTGGAACTTCCATCAAGCTTATTTTTGATAGTCCCCATAATGAATTCCTTGAGTTGGTCAACTGGAATCAGGCCATCAGATGAGACTTGCAACTCCATTGCGGGAGACTCCACTTTTTTGTTTGATTGTTGCCTCATGGATGTCTCGACTTCATCATGTGCTTCGACTTGTTTGCCCATCATATGACTTGTATCAACATTATCTACTTTTTTCATCAACTTCATGATTTGGGAATCTCGACCTTGAACATGTTTTGTGAGTCCTTCTACAACCCTCATCAAACTTGCAAGTTGATCTTCGAGTGAAGTAGTTTGGACCACCATGACTGCTGCAGTTTCAAAGCTTGAGTTTGTAGAATGTTCATGCATACATATTGGATCTAGCAACTTTTTCTTTGCAGCTCCAGAGTTTTGATTTGCCTCCAACTTGAGTGAAAATCCAATTGGCAATGTCGAACCACCTTATGTCCATGCCCCCTTGTTTGTTGGAGGAGTAACTTCATGGTTCGATGACTTGCCATCTTCCCTTGCCCCTTTATGATTGTATATTGGAGAAGTGGCTTCATAGTTCGGCATTGAATGGTTAATATTTGTGGACTTGGAATGGTTGGCCATCTTCATTGATATATGAACTTGGTTTGAAGAGAAGAGATGAGAGGTAGAGCTTGTCCCACTAGGCGTGCCAAAATTTGCAACACAAATTTTTATTGTCGCAAATTAACAAACAAGAAAAAATAGTACAAATTGAATTAATTTCAAATCAAATGAAAAATATGGTTTACAATCTCTATTTCTCCTCTGATTCTTTTCTTCAAGTATATAGTATCTAGAATTTGATAATTCGGAGATGAACTCTTCAACTTGATCTTCTCCAAATTTGAACTTGACTTTGAATAACGTTAATTTGAGGGCTCGAAAGCTTATTCCCGAATCAAACGCCATGATTTGAGTAGACTCCGCTATGAACGCCTTGAATTTCGCCTTGAACATCGTGGATCTCCTTGAATATGTTCTTTTTGCCTTAAGAGAATTTTCTCCACCGTCTTCTTGCTTGGATTTTTTCTCTTTGAATTGTGATTTAATTCCTTGAGAATGACCCCTATTTATACTTGTAGGAGAGGGGTTTTTGGATAACTGATATGGTAAAGACTTCGATTTGATTGGTCCTTCAAGATTTAACATTATCTCTTTAATACAAATTGTGATAATTATCAAAAGAGGTATATTTATCAAGATAAATCTTGATCTATAAGAATTTGACATTTGGCAATCTTTAATTGGACAATAAATTTTACATGTCTACAATTACTTCTCTTCGACCGAGAAAGAAGCCAATCAGTTGCCAATGGGTGTACAAGATAAAATACAAGTCTGATGGGTCTATTGAGCGAGATAAGGCACGATTGGTGGTTCTTGTTAATCACAAACAGGAAGGTGAAGATTTTACTGATACTTTCGGACCAGTGGTTAAGATGGTTAGTGTACGTAGATTTAGTGTACATAGATTTCTTGTTGTTGTTGTAGCCAAGAAATGAGAGGTTCACCAGTTAGAAGTGAACAACACCTTTCTACATGGTGATTTGCAGGAAGAGGTCTACATGAAACTTCCTCCAGGTTTTTCTTCTTTGTCCCCCAATAAGGTGTGCAAGTTACGTAAGTCTTTATATGGCTTGATATAATCCCTCGAAATTGGTTTGCTAAACTTACTTCTTCTCTTTGTAAGTATGGTTTCCAACAATCTCATGTCGATCACACTTTGTTTACTTATCGGAAAGGGGAGGATATTTTTATCTTTATTGGTGTATGTGGATGACATATTTGTTGCACGAAACAATCTGACTCTTTGTACATCATTTAAACGGTATCTTGATGATTGTTTTCAGTTGAAAGATCTAGGCCCGTTGAAGTATTTTTCGGCATTAAGTGTGTTCGTTCTTCGGAAGGAATTTTTTGAATCAACGAGTATGCATTAGATATTCTTCATGGGCGGTTCTTCTTGCTTCCAAGCCAGTTGAGTCTCCTTTGCCACAAAATCACCACCTTGCTTTGTCCACTAGCGATTTTTACGTAGACCTTGGTTGGGTGCTTGATTTATCTCACTATTACTCTACCCGATCTCTCCATGCGGTGCATATTGTTGAGTGTGAGTTTTGCATGTATTTTAGGGCATATTTATGGCTATAATTGTTTATAAACATGCAATAACGTGTATGAAATGGTATATATTCGCTTTTTGTGGAAAAGATATTACGCTTGCTTGCTTTGTAGGAATTTAACGATATTTGGAGTGATTTTGTGACAAATACGAGCATTGCTACCTAGAATCATCAAGAATCGAGCGATTACACCCAATTGAAAGCCAACTATATGGAGTCTAGAGTCATAGTGATGAGTCGTGTGGCAAAAGAAGCATGGATTATCAAACAACAAAGAGATTTATCTCAAGGAACATCCAAACGCGTATGGAATTTCAAAGATCGGCAGGGTTTAGTATTTTGGTCATAACTCTCTCTACAAAATTGATATTGGGCTGATTCAAGTGGCTATGGAAAGCTAAAAGAGAGGGCTACAACTCTTATGAAGACCCCGCAAACAAATTTGGACGTTTGGGTGGCGAACGGGTAACCCGTGCGTGGACGCACGACCCGTGTGCCCTACAGAGACTAGATGTTTTCTACGGGATGGCGCACGGGTAGCCCATGCGCCAACGCACGACCCGTGCGTTCTTGTAGAAAACTCCAAAAATGATGACAAATTGACCTAAGCTTCTAAAAGGGTATAAATACCACTTTTTGGGGCGCACACCGAGGAGGAAAGGTTTGGAAAAGACCCAAGAACACAAGAAATAGCTCAACTTCATCAAGGAAGAATCAAGAGAAGAATCGGGTCGAATCGGAGCTTGAGGATTGAAGATAAATCGAGATATTATCCATTTCCTAAGTTTTCTCATTCTTTGTGCTTTAATCTTTCATTTTAGCTTGTCATGAATATGAACAATTTGTCTATGAGTTGTTTATTTGTAATGAGTAACTAAACATCTTGTGATTTTCGGGTTTTGGTAGTAGATTAATTGAACTCTTGTTGAATGTTTTAATCTTGGTTGAAGTTATTATCTTGAAGCCTATTTGAGTACTTTGTTCTTATTCTTGTTTTATCACTTGGCCAATGATTTAACTTGTTTGATATATTGATTCATAATTCGAGAGATGAGTTTCAATATTAGATCTTGAGTACTTGACATGAATATTTGCATAATCGAGAGGTTTGTGAATATTTGTGAGGATATTTGATCTTTTGTGCATTTGGGAGTTGTGTATCTTATGTTGAGTAGAGATGCTAGCATAGATATTTTAATCTACACTTTATATACATCTCGAGAGGGAGGATAAAATAACGTTGTGATCGTCTTATAGGCGTATTGATAATAACTTTGGCTTTGATTAAATCGGACAACAAGAGGAATATTAATTGAAACCATAATCAGGAATCCATTTCATTCTCTTGATAATTCCATTATTCTTAGTATCTTGTATTCTTGTGGTTATTCTTGTCTTTACCTCCACAACAATCATCAAATTAAGATCATCTAAATAAAAATAAAACTATTTTGGTTCAATACTTAGTGCACTAATTTATTAGTCTCCGTGATACGACCTTGCTTACCCTATTCTATAAACTACACCGTACACTTGCGGTGAAGCTAAAAATAAAGCGAACACATATCTTGTCTCGGTTCATGCGGTCTCACGGCAGGATCATTTTGATCTTTGCATTCGGGTTCTACGATATATTAAAATGTACGCATTCAGGTTAGGTTTGTTTTTACGAGCTGATAGTGATCTGTAGTTGTATGCCTACTGTGATTCTGATTAGGCTAGTTGTCCTATTGGTTATTTTGTGTTGCTGGGCAACTCTCCTATTTCATGGAAGACCAAGAAGCAATCTACTGATCTCGTTCCTCGGTCGAAGCCGAATACCGTGCCATGGCGCATGCTTGCGCCAAAGTGAAGCGACTTAAGGTTCTTCTTGCAGCTCTTGGTGTTCAACATCGACAACCGATTTGTCTCTTTTGTGATAGTCAAGCAGCTATCCATATTGCTGCTAATCCAGTTTTCCACGAGCGTTATAAGCATATGGAGATCGATTGCCATTTTCTTCGTGAGTTGCTTTTGCGCGGGGTCATAGCTACAGTTACACGTTCGTACCAAGTTCCAGTTAATTGGCGGATTTATTTACTAAGGCACTTGGTATTCCGGCTTTCTCCCTTCTGTTATCAAAGTTGGGCATTCGTGATCTACACGCTCCCACTTGAGGGGGAGTATGATTTGGTGATTTGTTTTATTAGGAAATTAGTGATTTAGTGATTTGTTTTCCTATTCTTGTCGATATTAGTTTCCTTAACTCTAGGTGTTGGCTTGAGCTTCAAGTCTAGATATTAGTATATATTGTACACGTTTTTCGCAAGTTAATGACAGAGAATTTCATAAGTTTTCCTAAAGTTTATCATGTGAAAAACTTGTGTACTTCTTTCTTTAATTGTGACTCGGATCAATTTTTGAGCAAGACTTTGCCTTTTCGAAAGAAACTGTTGTTACTGGGAATTGATTTGTTTTGTCGAAATAAATTGATTATTTGCACAATTTCAATTTTTATATATACAGTATATATATTTATCCTGGCCTAATGTTTTGAATTTGTATTCGCATTATGTTTGGCTCTGCAGTTCAAATCTATTTTAAAATTATTTGTATTGTGGCAATGTTGGAGCTTTTCAAAAATGCACAAAAAGATGATTTTTTTTTTTTGAAACCAGAATGTGAGACCATATACATATACATTTATGATTTATGTATATGGTCATGGACACAAACAAAATAAATTATAAAAGCAGTTACTGACCTATTCTGATAGTGGTGCCCATGAAATGCTCATTAAACAAAATAATTCTTTTAGAAAATATCAACAATTAAATCAGTCTATTAATGAACCTCAATTTAAATTGTTAGAACAAGATCGAAGCCGTCGGCATCATTAAAAAGAATTCATAAAAAATAATAAAATTAAGGAAACAATTAATAATATGGAATATTTTAAATCATGGCCTAAATTAGGGACAATTAACCTGGATCAAGGAGCATGGAAGCTTCATACTGTGTGTGCATGGAGAAGCAACTCTTAACAATATAACAATTGATGCCAGTTTTCTTCCAGCTATGTCCCCAGCCAAACACGTCTTTGTCATTTATTATTATTATTGTGGTGGTTGTTGAATTTCTTAATTGACCAACCTTCAATTTAATTCAACAGAGGCAGCTTTTTTTTTTTTTTTTTTTTGAGCTTTGATTAGCATTAGATGGTGCCTTAATTCACAGGGTTTCTTTTTTTTTTTTTTTTTTTCAGGAGGCCTTAATTCACAGGGTGGTATCTAGGCTAATTTAACATAATATGTCAAATGCCAGACAAACTTATAGGGTATTATCCAATGCTAATGTACTACACTTGGTGAATGGATGAAGGACATGTCCATTATTTATATGGATAAATGATAAGTGTTTAATCTTATAAGTAGCGTGACACTTGTTATGCATCCACCCACCAAGTGTATGTACACAAGGTGTCACATCTACAAGCCAACTTATAGTTGAGGTGTATTTAGAGGCCGTTAAAAAACCAAGCGTAGGCGTTAATAAGATTAGCACCTTTAGTGTAGGTGTTATCAACGCCTACAACAAAGATATTATTATTTTTAATGATTTTACTAGATGCTGACTTGATTGACGCCTACTCTCTTATTTAATTCTTACGCTCCTTCTTCTTCCCCACACCATTTATTTTGTCTAATTTAACAGATAATTGCAAACACCCTTTTTTAATGGATATATATTTATCTTTTTTTTTTTTTAAAAATTTAATAATTTTTTTATTATTTTTGATTCAATTTTTACGTATAATATATCAAATTAATTATTTTTGTCGATCTCCACTTTGATACTCATATTGCATATATAAAATAAAAATATATAACTGTTTGTTATTTTAAATGTATACTAACTAATTTTGTGATGATGTATTGAGTATTGTGTGTGTGTGTGTGTACGAGGATAAATGTTGAATTATTTGACTAATTTAATAGATAAATGCAAACACTTATAAAAGTTACACTTTTGGGGTGTTGCCAAATACAGAGAGATTTGGTCCTCACTTCTTTTATTTTTGGAAATTGATATTTTAAATGAGAAATTTTCAGATTTTTGGTCATATCAACAATTTATTCTTTTTTTGAGTAATTATACTTTTATTTTATATATACAATATGGGTGTCAAACAGAAGATCATAAAAGACAATTAATATAATATATTATACGTAAAAAATGGATCAAAAATGAAAAATATTGTTTAGAAAAAGACCAATATATATCTGTTAAAGATTACAAATAGGTGTAGGCGCTGCTTTGGCCAACGCCTACTAAAAAAAATTAAAATAAAAATTGGTGATTAGTGCCTACTCTAAAGACGCTAATATCACTTTACCACCTTATACTCTCAATTAGTATCACTTTACCCCCTTATACTTTTATAATATTATTTTGTATCCATATAATCAAAAAAATGACCATTTTATCCTTACATATTAGTTTTAGTCAAATAGCGAATCATCTTAAAAGTATTTAATATTAATTAACTTGTACTTATTTAATATTAATAAATTTGGACTATATAATATATATCAAATACATTCTTATTAAAGATGTGAAATATTATTAACAATTATTTAATTTTTAATTGAATAAAAAAAACTATGTTAAATAGAAATATATTAGTTTTAGTGGTTAGACTTTTTAATAAAAAAATTGAATATTCTTACATTAACATGATATATATTTTTAAATTATTTTAGTATCATTCATTTATAACGAGAAACTCAACTAATAGTTTACCTTTACAAAATATTATCTACAATATAATACACAATTTTAGATTTATGATGAAAAAACTAATTATGAAAAAATATATTAGTTAACGGAATATAACCTACAATATAGTTATTTAATAGAAATTGTATCAAATTTAATAAATAGCAAAAAATATTCAAAAAAATAAACTTATGTGAGTTTAGTGCCATTACATAAATTTAAAATAATTCTAGGGACAATTAGGTAATTTAATAAAGAAATAGGTGGATAAGATGGTATTTTAATAGAATAAGGGGCTAAAGTGAATTAAGAGTACAAGGAGTAAAATGATATTCAATGAAAGTATAGAGGGGTTAAGTGAGATTTACCCTTTTTTTAAAGGATAAATTATATATATAATTGAATTTTACTCAATTACATAAAAAAATCAATTCCATTAAAAATTATAAAACTAATATACCCTAGGAATCATATGGAGAATACAAAACTACAAAAACTACAAAATATGAGTAAAAGAACAAAAGATAGTATAAAAACAAAATATAAGAATAAAATATCATATATAAATAAATAAAAAGTACAGTTTTTATTCAGTCCGATTAACACAAGCTAAAAATTAAAACCGAGTTGGAAACTAAAATTTTGATATTGATGATTAATCGAATTTATAAACACCCTTAATATCTAGAGTATTAAATGCATATTGGATTATCATTAACTTTTAGTTTCTTTTTCTGTTTTTATTGAAAAATAATCCTCTTATATGATTTGTTTTTCCTTTTTGAAGCATTTTACAGTGCATATTAGAAAGACCAGAAAATAACTAAAGTCTAAAGAAGAAACATATGAACATACCATGTCCTAGCAAGATTGAAGTTTTAAACGCGCTTTAAAGGGTTGGCAAAAAAAAGTGAACTAATTTCGCTCCATCCTAATCAAAAACGCTCCTCTGGACCCGAAAAAACGCTAATTAGAGCCCACAACCGAAAGAAGAAAACTCTCAGAATCCAACATACCTTACAAAGTTACAATCCACCAACTCCATATATTCCTACCGTTGGATTTAATCAGGCTCTTACGATCGAACCACGTGTCATCACTTTTGCCTCGAAACGTGGCCGCTACTCCCTCTATTATTGGTGGTTGTATTTTGTTTATGGTGCAGCCGCGTAGCATTATTTTATGAACCCATCTTTTGTTTCCAACTTTCAATCACGTCGTTTTATTAAGCTCATAAGTCATATTGCAAATTTTACTACTTTCTCACCTACTTATCGCCATGTATACATTTTAGATAAAAATTGTACGAAACGATTTATGATTTCATAAAATTTCAACCCAAACTAAAACTCTTAAAAAAAAATCTATACTTTTCATATTTTGTAGGATTCGGATTCCATGAACCCAAAATACATGTAACGGTCTCATATAAGACAAATTCTACATTTTATGATACAAATTTAAATATTTAGCATAATATATGTTATGTAATAAAAGTCATAAAAGAATTTGTAATAGAAAATTCTTGTGGTTATGGCTTAATAGACATCACACTAGGTAGATTAGTAAACTCCGGTTTGACAATACTGTAATGACAAATTTAATATTTGAATAATTGTTGTGTTTTAATGTGAACAATGAATAATTGTAAATACTACTTTGAAGTTTAGCTTACTTATAAAAAACTAGTTTATTTTCAAAATTAAAATACCCACTTGAAATAAAATTACTCATACTGATTGAATAGTGTATTTGTAAAACAAAATATAATAACCCAATGGGTATTGTAATTCTAAAAGATACTAAACCTCGAAAATAGTTTTTGTAATTTGCCTTTGAACAATTTATAACTAACCAAAATAAAAATAAAAATTACATATTCACATCTACTTTTATCCTCATAGGTCATAGTGCTTGCCCACTATTTTTTAAACAAGAGAAAAAAGGGGTACCTTCCAGTCTTCCTTAGGTGCATGCATTTAATTTGTTACAAAACTTTTACCTTTTGACACTAAAAAACTTAATTTGCGTTATTTTATTTTCCCCAACTTTCTGTCATTTTCATCCACATTAAGTAGTAAAAAAAGCTTTTTATATTTTACAAATACATTAGATTTAAAAGTATAATCATACACCTAAAAAGTTAAATTAATCCCCAATTTTGGAAGTTGTGTATCTTGAGAAGGGCCCACACCTTTTCCCTTGAGCTGTTTGGACCCTGTAGCAGAAAAATGTCTATATAAACAAGTAGGCTGTTTGAAGACTGATTTCAAAACAAAAGGAATCCATTTTCTTTAAGTTTCTTCCAAACTCTACGTAACTTCTCCTCAATTTCAAATTGCTAGAATAGTACTCCTTTTCCTTTTATTTTTTAAGTTTTAAAAATTTGAAGAAGCTTATAATTAATTACTTTTGTGGAAATTAATTAAGTGATTTCCCATATATAAAAAAAAAAGGAAATTAGAAGTATGGGTGTGGGAGGAACTTTAGAGTACATTTCAGAACTAATGAGCAGTGGACACAAACATAAGAAGAAGAAGCAGTTCCAAACTGTAAATCTAAAGGTCAGAATGGATTGTGATGGCTGTGAGCTTAAAGTCAAGAATGCCTTGTCTTCTTTAACTGGTAAGTATACACACACACATATATATATATATATATATGTGTGTGTGTGTGTGTGTGTGTGTGTGTTCATTATTTTTTCCAAAGTTGAAACTCCCAAACACCTGAAATTATGTTGCAGTTTAACTAATATTTATATTTTGCTGAATTATGAAGTATATACTAAAACAAAGTGATTAAAAATGATAGGATGTGTTCTTGCATTCTTTGGTAATTAATTTTTTTTGGCTTATATTACAGATTTAAAAATTTATTGTTTGTTCTTTTGTTACAAGGAAAGATCCCATTTTCCGAAATGAAACTTACATTTTAATTACTATTTTAAGAGCACCTCATGATAAATTTATCTATTATATATGGCACATTAATTAAATTATAAACTCTTTATTTCTTCAACTTACATTCATTATAAAACATTTTCTCAATGACATTTACAAATTAATTTTTTTTATCGAAATTCTTCATTTGCCACTGCATATCGTTGCTGCCTAATGCCAAACAAAAGGATTCTTCCAACATCAATTTTTTAACTAAATATTATTAGAAATGAGCCTCAATAAATGTTGATACTTTTACCATAAATAGTATTAGGCTATTAGCCGCAATAACAATATGAGAAACATCAGCAGTAATTGTATTCTTTTTATCGGTACAAATCCTGGAAGGGGAGAGAAGTGTGAATCGAACCCACCCAGACAAATGTGTACTGCTATAATAAATGTAAAATGTGAGTAAATTAAATTACAATTTCAAATTGCTTTTTTGGGATAACTTGCTAAAATGGTAAAAAATTGAAGTGTGAAGTGCTCCTGTTGTAAATTACACTTTTTTTTTTGTTGGTACTTTCCCATCTCTAATTTGAAACTCTGACTGTCACTTTAATTCATGAAGTAATTAACTAATTAAAGAGCAATAATATATATTTGATGAATAATAATATGTGCAGGAGTGAAATCAGTGGAGATAAACAGAAAACAGCAGAAGGTAACAGTAACAGGATACATAGAGCAAAGCAAGGTATTGAAGAAGGCAAAATCAACTGGGAAAAAGGCTGAAATATGGCCATATGTGCCTTACAACTTGGTGGCTCATCCCTATGCTCCTCAGTCTTATGACAAAAAAGCACCACCTGGCTTTGTCAGAAAAGTAGACAATCCTCCAACTTCTTCTACAGTTTCCAAATTTGAGGACCCCTACATTGAGATGTTCAGTGATGACAATCCAAATGCCTGCTCTATCATGTAATAATGATATAAAAATCAAGTATCATTAATTTTAGTACTACTACTACAAATTACTAAATAATTAAGTAGATTTACACAGATGATGTTTTGTGTCTGTTGTAATAATGTAGGGTTTATGTTTTTGGTTTTTCTATCTTTTGTTTTGTTTTTCTAATTAAAATTTCTGTTTTGGTCTTTTTGTAATATGGATGCATGGTTTTTGGGAATATATTTTAGATTCTATAATTTTTTGAATAAATGTAAAATATTATTAAAAAAAAGAATGTAGTGCACTGCTTACAAGCCAAGAAGCTAGCTCTAAAAAAGGGGTCTCGTTAAAACCTATCAAAGTAAAACCCATTGGGAAAAACCTTTGATAGGAAAAAAGAGTACCCCATAAAGAAACAACAGAAATAACTTAAAATCGCAATCGAAATGATGGACGTTTATTTCTAGATGATTTTCGAATGACATTGTCATGTGTTTTTTTTTGCACGTGCTTGAGTATCCTCCTAATGGTCTGATGTATCCTGTGGAATATCGGCCCAGGATCCTCCAACCACAATTGCCAGAGCGTTCATAGCTTCTGACGAATCACTTGAGTGAAAGACAATCGGAGCAGTTGAAGAGTCGCCTAACTTGGTCTTTAAAATTTCAAATTTGTCTGCATCAACTTGATCGTCTTCATCCGCCATATCTGACCAACGTTTCCGGGCAGCAGCGGCCATAGCCTTGAACCCCTCGGAAGGATCATTGGAGCTAAGGACATAATCATTAAGAGGAAGACTATTTGAAACTATTTTCATTCCACGTTACAAATTAGCATGTCCATGTTCATCCAAATTTGTTGCTTGCGGTTGATAAGGAAACATGGCTATGTCTGTGTTGTTAGTATTATCTTCCGAAGCCATAATCCGATTCTCATTATCAGATTTGTGCTCCAAATTCGTATTATCACATACCACATCAAAAGAATTCTTAGTATGAATACGTGAAGAAGAAGGTTCACCCTCCTTAGCACGACCTTGACGACCCGTTACTTGCAACCAAGTTTCGGATTCAACCTCCTTCCCCTTAGTAGTCGGAACACGATCTCGAACGGTGGAACGTCCACGAACTGGACTTTTTTTCCTTGCGCCCAACGTCATCCTTCTTTTGTACCTCCTTAGATTTGACCTGACGACAGTTTTTGATCTGGTGCCCAACTATGAGACAGTTGACACAAAATTCAGGCAAGTTTTCATAGCTAAGTGAAACAAAAGAACAGTGTCCTACCCGTTCCACCATAACAAACTCCTGAAGAGGATTATTTAGATCAAGTTCGACTACAACGCGAACAAAATGCCCCACCTCACCAGACAACGAACATCCATCAATTTGAATAGGAGTACCAATCGCGCTAGCAATCTTCGTGATCAAAGAATGATGCCAATATTCAATACTTAATTCATAAATACGTACCCAAACTTGTGTCACCGAAGTATTAATATGATAAGGATTGAAATCTGGAATCCAATTAGTAATATGAATGGTACCTGGATTCAAGTTCCATGAAACTTTAGAAAAAACACGATTACGGTCATCCAAATTCGTGAACTGTAAGCTGAAATACCCTCGCCCAAGAGGAACCAAACGCCAACTATTCTGAATTTTCCAAACCTTGATCAACTTGGACTTGAGAGCTTCCAATCAAAACGGTTTAGCACCTTTTGGTTGCAGCAATCGCCCTATCAAAGAGTTACGTAGTTCTGCTATACGTTGATGATAAATGTCCTCATCCATCGTAATAGAAAATAAATCTCCCTTCTTAATTGGACGAGAATCATGTCCGGGCTTTAGTGTTTCCGTAAAAGTTGGAATCTTGGACGCATGCGTTGAATCTGGAGCTCTTGAACCAATAAACATAGATTTTTCATGGGTTACCTGAGAATCCAAGAAAGTACCAGGGCCCTTGTGGCCATAAGAATTCGAGGATATAGCAGAATACTTTAGGAGGGGGACCACCGTTGCTTGAGGATTAGCCTCCAAGGGGGGACCACCGATGTCACCATGTGGAGGGACCACTGGGGAAGGGACCACCTTTGGAGAAGTTGTAACAACGTTTTGGGGGACCATGGACATGTTAACCACCAAAGGAGAGGGCAACTCCTTGGGCGATGGAAACACAAGGGAGGATGTCCCGCCAATAGAAGACAAAGTACCATGTGAAGGGGTTGAAGAAATTTCCGGGAAGAGATCGTTGTCATGTGAAAAGCCGGAGAAGCCGGCCGGAAAACCAATCCTCATCATCAAAAGTTGATGGCAAGGAGGATTTTAGCTGCTATAATCAAGAAGAAGAAACTTGTTATTGATTGATTCTTGTGTCTGCATTTAATTTTTCACATTGGAAAATTTGTTGATTCAGATTTTCTATTCCACTTTCTTATTCCATCATTCGATGAATGACATGCAATGGCGGAGCTAAAGGGGCATATTGGGCTTCAGCCCCCTTTTTGTTTTTAAAAATTAATATTGTTAAGAAATTTAAAATAAATTAAGTTAGAATTTATATAATTTTTTTCGTTTTCTTTCCCGCACACCCAACTTTTGTGTATTTTGCCCATCTCACTATCGGGTGCTAGCTCCGCCATTGATGACATGTGAATTTAACACGTGTTTATCTCGAAAACGCGTTGGGAATAAGAAATCTGGTCCCTCAATTGCCACGAACCATTTAATCAAATCAACTCTTAATGTCTTGAATTTTCTCAAGAATTGGAGGGCCTCCGCTCATCCTTAGTTAGCACCAAACTACCATTTGTACTACATTTCCAGTGACTGATTTCACTTGTTGGGAATTGGTTAGAGCTCAATAGGCGAATTTTAAAAGATTTAATTTGTAGCTTTTCTTCCCCCCAAACAAGTTTGAAAATATCAAAGTTAAATTAAAGTTGGCTGATTTGACATTTTGAGCTAACTAATTGAATGGCATACATTTGACATATGGAAAAGCCGAAAAGGTTTGTTTGAGACTGTTTTGCATCCGACTGGTTGTCATCTTATATTTGGATCTCCAAATTTAACTTGAACATCTAAATTCAGGTCAACACCAGCAAAAACATCTCTAAACGAGAATGATATATAAAATCTTGGGATAATTACAAAAACACCCTTGAGGTTTGGGCTAATTTCAAAAAAACCCTGAGATGTTTCAAAATTACAAAAAAGCCCATCATGTTTGATTATGTGTTAAATTTAAGGGGGTAACTGTAGTATTTTTATAAGTATCAGGGGGTTTTTTGATATGTTTTTTGCTTATGAAGGAGGAAATGTGAGATGGAATCAAACCTCAAGGGGTTTTTTGTAATTTTCGAAAATCTCTGGATTTTTTTGTAATTAGCCCAAATCTCAGGGCTGTTTTTTGTAATTATCCCTAGAATCTTTAAGATACTAAGCAATTGAATATTGAACCCTAATAGATTTGCAAAGAACGAGCTATACCTCAGAGGCCCAGAGATGTTATTTTTTTTTTTCTCCTCTCATTTCGTTTTCAGGGGAAAGGAAGCTTGACGGTTATAGCTCCACACTCAAATTGAGAATCTTCCCCCATTCTATGAGTAACTTTTTAAAGCAAGTTTTATCAGGATCATTGAGAATTCTCAAAAAAGTCTACCTTTTCATCTCTCATTAAATTGGAGGATAATTGTAAAAAATAATCTGAGGATTGGGCTAATTACAAAAAGACACCGAAATTTTTGAAAATTATAAAAACTCATTGTGGTTTGATTTTGTCTTAAGTTTAAGGGGGTTAACTGTTATATTTCTATAATTTTCAGGGGGTTTTTGAATTTTTTTTTTACTTATGAAGGGGGCTAATGTAAGACAAAATCAAATCTTAGTGAGTTATTTTTTGTAATTTTCAAAGTTTAAGTAATTGTCAAAAAACATTGAAATTTTCTTGTAATTAGTCCAAATCTTAAGGTTTTTTTTTTTTAAATAATTATCCCTTAAATTGGGTAACATCCTCTGCACCGACATTCTCTACCTTCAAAATTTTGTTTCAGTTTGTAGTCGAATCCTCAGAGCTCCAAAAAGGTATAGAAAAACCAAAGAATCCATTGCCCTTTTCACTGTTGGAAGAATATTTGCAAAAAGAAAGTAGCAACTAAAAAGAAGCAAAACAACAATAGGTGGATGCCCACTACGGAAACTTCACCTTCCTTTTCCTCTGTGTTTCCAAGTTTATTTCAAAATGACTGTCTTAAACGCCAGATACGCCATCCTGCAGGTCCGATCATAATTAGTACATCAAATTTTTTTTTTTTTTTGTTGAGAAATTTCATGCCAAATCCTGCATCAATAAATTAAGATAACATAATGACACAATGCAAGCTGCAGAGTGGTTACAAATTACAATGTTTATTTTTTTTAAAGCCTTTATCATCAACCTTCAATACTTGGGGAAAATTTAAGTCCACAAATATTCTTGAACAATCTTTTACTGTTCGATCATAATATACACATGCATCTTTCAGATCAATATTGGATCGATCTAACCGTTAGAAAAGAAATTTGAATGTATTTCCCAATATCTGACTCTTTTCTTTCTAACTTTTATTTCGCCACGTCCAGGTTCTAAAGATTCCTGCCCGGATCGATGCTAGACTCTTATTGGCTGTGTAAGTGTTTTTTTCCTGCTTAGTACATGTCTAATCCTATCTATATACCGCCCAGGCTTCCCTAAGCGCTAGACCTAAGTCTACCATTTGCCTAACGCCAAAGACTTTTTAGAATACTACCAAGAATTGCATTTGAGTTAGGGAGAATTTTTTTTCTAGCCACTATGAGCAAAGTGGAACTACTTTTCTACCCAATTTTATAAAAAACAACTTTTCTACCAACAATGACTTAACTACCCTTACTAATGGGTGGATACTTACAGTGACGAACCTAAAGTACGGCCCGATAGTACCCCCCTTGAAGGAGGTACTATCGGGCCAGCCCATATGTGCAACCCTATCATCGCACTTGAAGGGGGTACTATCGCCGGCCGTCCATATATGTGCCTATCGCACTCGTTCGCGGAGTACTATCGGGCCGCCCATATGTGACCCTATCGTACCTCGTTCGCGGGTACTATCGGGCCTTTATATGTGCAACCCTATCGCCTCGTTCAAAAAGGTACTATCGGCCGCCCATACAAAAATACTCTATCAACCGAATGCACAATCGAAAAAAAATTCTCAGCGATCAGATGTACGATCGATCGTGCCTCAAACTAGAAGTGCGATAGTGCCCTACATAAAGTAGGGCACGATAGTACCATACATCATGGCACGATAGTACAAGGTATTCGCACGATCGCCCTGGGACTACTAAGTGCGATAGTGCCCTTACATGCTTAGTAAGCACGATAGTACCCTGGTATTTTCTGGGTACGATCGTACTCAGTTAAAGATCAACATGACACGATAGTACCATGTTGAGAGCCCGATAGTGCCACGTTAAACTTTCCAGTTCTGAATTTTTTTCTAGTTACGAAAATCAAGCGAATTTTCTATCTTTATACATAAATATTTGCATAAAGTAATAGATTACCTTGGTTCAAAATGTGTCTTCAATCGTTTGTTGTAGCTTCAAAAATCGAAAAATACAAGTCTTCAATCGTCTTCAATTTGTGGAAGGAAGAAAATGAGGAAGAAGGGAAGAAGAAAATTTGAAAAGAAGTGAGGGAGGAAGTTTGTTTTACTTTAAGCAAGAAAGAGAGAGAGTTGAGGGGCAATTTTGACTTTTCCAAGTAAAACTGGGTAGAATAGTTGTTTTTATAAAAGTTGGTCAAGAAAGTGTTTTCTTAAACCCAAATGGGTAAAAATATACATTTTCTCTTTGAGTTAATGTTTGTTGAATAAGATCGAGCTGATGAAAACTCTAAGTGGAATACTCGACCTTGTATGGTTATGTTTCCATGGACTATTTCTAGTTTCTAGTGTTGGAAAATGAATTTTCAGAATTTATTGGTTTTCGTGTGAAAACTGGAATTATGTTTGGATGAGTGAATGAGAATGAGTTTTATGTAGGTTTGGAAATGAGATTATGTTTGATTAAGTAGTTTTGAAATAATATTTTATGTATATAATAATTTGAAAAGTTGATAGTGGTTGAATATTTTAATTGAATATATAATAGTATATTTGTAAGATTGTAGGCTAGTGGGTCCCATTAGATATATATAGTAGTATTTTAAGTAGATAAAGTTGGTAATGGAGGGTCCCACATATATAATTGGATTAAAAAATAAGAATAGTGATTGATAAGTGATGTAGGATAGTGTATATGGTTGAGAATTGAAATTGTAGGTTCGAGATGATGTTTTATGTGAAAAGTGGAAAGTGAAAATGATGATTTTTCATTGGAAATTTTAGAAACAAACATGATTCCATTTTTATGAATAGTTGGAAATTGGAAATGAGGCCTTGGAAACGTAAACAAACAAGGCATCTGTGTTTCAAATTTATTGCTCCCATTTTCCATTTGGGACATCCTCGCATTTTCTACATATATAGATTTTTTCCAAAAAATATTATTTGGTCAACAAATGTAACGAATCTCAAGTAAAGTATTAACGTGATACCACTAAAGACAATAGTGTAAAATTACATGAAACATTCATTTTTAAGTTCTCATTCAAAATGTGTGACAAGATAAGCCCATAATTTTGGAAGGGACGGAGTACTAAACAAGCATTCTATGACAATAAAGAAGGAATATATTATCTCCTCTGGTTGGGTCGGTTATTTGTTGGCTTCTTTATCATACAATTTTAGCATCGGCTCCTTTATATCTAAAGGAACGTGGGATCAAAAAGTACTCTATTCCCTGCAAAATTTGATCATATTCCCTGTTTAGAGGCTATTTGGTTAAGCCTATTTAAAAGAGCTTAGATTTTAATTTTTTGGATAAAATAAGACAGTGAAACTTATAAGAATGAGTAAATAGTCAAAATTAAAGAAGGTTGTTAAAATAAACTTTAAAAATAATTTTTAAGCTTTTTTCAGCTTTTTCTTTTTTAAAATAAAAGCAGTTGATAAGCTTTCAACATTATATTTTGGGATCTTGTAAATTCTTTTTTGAAAAATTTACCAAACACTTTTAGAGAAGTCATAAAATCTCAAACATCTTATAAGATGTTTTTAAAAACTTATAAACTCAAGCAAACAACCTCTTAATAGAGTCTGTTTGTTTGGCATTCTTCAAAGAATTCTCGTTTGACTAAGATAAATATCAACTAATCACAATAGTACAAAGAAAAATTATGGCCAATTAAATTATGGCACGTGGAAAATAATATATCAATTTATATTTTCTATTTATGTTTTGGGAATTTATTCAAATCTAATTCCTAAAGTAAATAATTAATTAATTGATATTTTTAATATATACTTAATTGGTCAATCAATAGTCGCTAAGTGTCAAATATCAATATCTTGACAATCAAGATAATATCTTGTCAATTATGGAAGAGAATACCAGTTTTGGTAACTCAAATCACATTTTCTGATAAAATGCAGCAAGTTGAATCAAATCATGGATGGCTTATCAAATCACACCCATCAAGTCATTATGGCAAGAGCTTATATTCAACAACTATAAGGGTCCTCTTCAAATTTCATAGACACACAAATCCTAGAGAATAAGTCTAAGCAAGAGGTGAATTCTCTCAACTCAAGAAGTCCAAATCCGAGGAAGTCCACGGTGTTCAAGGCATTCATCGCGGATTCGACTCAAGTCCAACATTTAATTCGAGATTAAGCTACCAAACTCTCTAATTAATGTTATTGTGACATAAATTCAAACTCGAATGCGATCGAATAGACGAATCTACCTTTGTAGTTTCAAATACCAAAAATAATGTGTTCTTGAAGAGAATAATGAGATGAATCATAGAAATTATAACTTGTTATTTCTTTTGATTCATAAATATTCAATTTATATTACTTTTTCGTGTTTGTAATTTTACAGATACGAAATTTGTGTTACGAATTTCTGGCACGTTTAGTGGGACAATTTCTAACTCTCATCTCTTCTCTTCATCAAAATTCTTGAATTATCATGGCCAATTGCAAGGGGATGATAATTAAAACTGCTATACATCAAACTCCTCAAATGCCACAAGCGAAAGCATTTGTGTCATCACGAGAAGCATGTCCAAGAAGTTAAATGCATCATATGAGATGAGCCTCCTGCTCGAAATAGTTGAGAATGATTCGTGTACTTCTCGCAAACACAAATGAAGATGATGTAGATCTGAAAGACGCATCTACTTGACAAATGGAACCTACTATGGAGACAATGCCACGGCACTAGAGGAGCAAGTCGCAAGCTTGACAAGGCTATCAGGACTTGCCAAGCATGTCAAAGAATAAGACTCCCAAATCACGAAATTGATGAACAACGTGGACAATGGTGAAAGGAGTCGCGTGATTGGAAAGCAAACTGAAGGTCGTGATGAAGTGGAGACATCTATGAAGGAGCAATCTATTGAAAAAGGAAAGTCATTAGCCAAAGAATTGCAAGTTATTTCATCCGATGTCTTGATTCATGTTGATTAATTGAAGGATTTTATCACGGGGATAATCAAAGACAAGTTTGAAGGAAGCTCCAAATCATCCTTGAGCTATGCAAGCCATACACATTAAGGATCGACAACTTGAGGATGCCAATAGTCTATCAACCTCTAAAGTTCCAACAGTTTGATGGCAAAGGCAACCCTAAGCAACAAATAGCTCATTTCATCGAGACGTGCAATAATGTGGGAACGTAGGGAGACCAATGTTAGTCCAAGTGTCTACGAAGATCTAGAGGGGAGGTGAATAGATTTTCCCGATTACCAATTTATGCCCTCTTTTTTGAACAAGATGAAGAAGGAAATAAAAATACAGAAAAATAAATCAACACTCGATGATTTATAGTGCTTCAACCCACCTAGGGCCAACGTTCACTATCACCCGGTATGCCCGAGTGGATTTTGAAAGAAAGAAATTTTATCAATTAATACCAAATAATTGCAACTTCACCTAGAAGATCACCAAACTGTTCTTACAACAACAACCTAGAAGAGCACCAAAATCTTCTTACACCTTTGAGGAGCACCAAACTCTTCAACACCGAATGAATCTACCAAGTGTGTTCTTGCCAAAAGAACACTCAACAAGTATGTCGTGTTTTGGATGATTTGATCAATAACGCTTACAACTCAATTAAAAGTATACAACTTTATAAGTGCAAGTGTAATCAAGAAAGAAAGCCTAATAAGCATGATTTGAAAGTTTAGTGCGTAGGCTATTACAATAAGAGTATGGAAATAAAGGCTTTAGAAATTTGCTGAATTTTTCTTATTGTGATATAGAATGATATGTTGTATTGATCCTTTAACCTTCTTCATCTATTTATAGAAGATCTCCATGATTTGAATTCCAATATAGGCTCATCACATTTGAATTTTGTCTGAAAAAGAAAGGTTACAAGATCCACAAGATAATGGTCAAGAGTGTTAAAGGATAAAAGTAAATCTTGTTGTTTGATGCATGTTCGGCGATGATACATGTAAAATATACGTGCATGTAGGGGCTTATTTTGATATATATTTGATGCATTTGCATGTATATTTAGTGTATTCTACTTGGTTTCCTTTGTTGGGCGTGATACTGCGTATTCTTGTATTTTTTACAGGAAACAAAGCTAAAATGGAAAGATATCAGTAGGATAGCCCGGACAAGAATGACGAATGCAAAGAGACGATCAAATACGCGAAGAAAAGGATGAAAAACAAGGCATACGGTCAGCCTGGGTAGATTCACACGACCATGTGAAGTGATTCCATGTGATTTTACACGCCCGTGTGACATGTTCGAGGGAAGAATTTTAGAGACGAAGTACACGACCAGATCGTGTGAAAATACACGGTCATGTATCATGTTCATGCCAAAAACAGAGAAGAAAACAGATCACATGGTCTGCCCGTGTGATTTTACACGGCCGTGTGATTTGTCTGGTGGTGGATTTTGGTTCCTAATTTCGTCGGGACTCGACAAGTGATCTCTCAAAGTATCTATAAAAGGAGGACCAAGCCATGGATGATTTGAGATCTAAAAATACTAGAAAATACATCTTCATACACAGAAATATACTAGGGCTACACAAATCTATATATTTCTTAGGGAGAAACACTAATCAACGAAGAACACCACAAAACCTTTCACATCTACGGAAGCAAAACGGTTCGAGACTTCGAAGAAGGATCTATCCTCACAAGAAGGGTTCTATCCTCTTAGTTTAGATCTCTTGTTTGTACTTAAACAATGTCAAACTATTTGATTTCAAGTTTGTCTATGAATTTGTTGTCAAATATGTTAGGCTAATATTTCTGATCCTAGGGCATAATCAAAACTGTGGATTGATGTTAATTCTAAATTGGTTATTTTTCTTAATTGGTTTTTGTGTTATGTTTATAAATTCGAGTGCTTGTTTCTTATAGATTATTTGACCAATAATTTTCATGTCATATTTGCTAGTTCATAATTCGGGAGATGAGTTCTAACTTACGAAAAATGAATTCAAACATAAATGGGTATATCGAGTCGGGAGATCTATCACTGTTTGTGGGGAGTACTTGAATTCAAAGATCTTTTGTGAGTTAATAATAATTGTTGAGTAGGGATACTAGAAATTGTTATTAATCCACTGTTTATGCACCACTCGGGAGGGGGAATAAACTAATTTAAGAATTGAACCCACAGATACGCAGAGACTGGTTTTGATGAAACATTAATTGGAATTAATATTGAAGAAATATGTTGAGATTATGTGCCTAGAGTTGCTTTTGTATTATTTGAAAACTTGTGGAGGTCGGGTTTATAATAATTAAATATTTTATTTGCTAATTTAGGGTTTAGTTAAGATAAATAAATTTTGTGATTTTCGACCTCTTCATTGAAATACAATATTTACTTTAGCCTAAGTGTTTCATATTCAATCTCTGAGGAATATGACCTTGCTCGCTGCTATCTGCTAGCTACACTGTACACTTGTAGTTTAGTGAAAAGATTTTCATGATCAAGTTTTTGGCGCCGTTGTCGGGGATTGAAAGATTCTACCTAAATATATCAATAAGTAGTTCAATCTTAATTGAAGCTATTATCTTTTATTATTTTATTTTTTTGTTTTTTTGATTTTTTTTTATTTTAATTGCTTTGGTTTTGACGTTGTTTCCATTGAGTGTAGGTAGTACATGATCACACATTCCAGATCTATCCAACCAATACCCATTGACGTAGAGATCGAAAAGACAACAAAAAAATTAAGAAAAAGATCAAAAGCGATGGCGGATGGGAACAGTCAGGACGGTGTGAACAACAGAAATAACGAGGAGCGCTCAGTGGGGGCGAATAGGCAGAACCAAATTGAGGAAAGCCCTGTGAGAATGGCAGTTAGGGATTACTTCCAGCTGGAAGTTAATCACAGATATGGGGTGTGGCCCGTCTACCGATTAACGCAAATAATTTCGAACTAAAATCCGCGTTGATCCAGATGGTGTCGCAAAACCAGGAGAGCCGTTGAGGATCCAAATACGCATCTAGAAATCCGTGATATTGTAAAGATGAATGGTGTTTCAGAGGATATCATTCGATGCCGCCTTTTCACATTCTCTTTACGTGATAAGGCTAAGGGATGATTATCTTCTTTGACACCACCGACAAAAAATTAGGCTGAGGTAAGTCAACGGTTTTTGGCTAAGTATTTTCCCCCAAGTAAGACATTACAAATGAAAAGTAAAATTGCTCAGTTTAGGTAATTAGATGCAGAGCTATTATATGAGGCATGGGACAGGTTTAGAGAACTGTTGAGGAAATGCTCTCAACATGGATATCCCGACTACCAACAGGTACAGTATTTTTATAATGGTTTGAGTGGAAACACAAGAACTATTATAGATATTACATTTGGAGGTGCACTACTAGGGAAATATCCGGATGAGGCGCTCGAATTACTTGAGGAGATGGAAAATAATAGTTACCAGTAGCATCCGAGAGATCTAATGTCAGACGTGTGGCGGAGGTCCAGGATAAGGATAAGGTTGCCATGCTCATAGAGCAAGTGTCCGTGCTTAATATGAAACTAGATGCGATGCAGCACGCAACTTCAAGAGATCCCATAGTTGTTGAAGATGAGGCGAACTTTATGGGGCAAATGAACTTCAACAACAATTACCGAAATGATCAAACACCCACACATTATCATCTGAGGCTGCGAAACCACAAAAACTTTTGCTATGCTAATTACAAAAAATGTTTTGCAACCACCTCCGGATTTTAATGTGGGAAATCAAGGCAGAGCAGAGTCTAGTGAAAAGAAAACATCTGTAGAAGAGATGCTATCCTTGTTTATCAGAGAAACCAGAGCTAGATTGAACAAAGATGAAGTGAAGATAGACATGATAGAGGAGCAGGTTACTCAGCTGAACACAAACATAAACGCATAACTGAAGTCTTTGGAGACACAAGTAGCCCAAATTGCTACAGTATTAGGAGGCCAGCACCAAAAGGGCAAATTCCCAAGCGATACGGAACTTAATCCGAGAGAACAATGCAATGCCATTTGTCTGACGAGTGGTGCGGAATACGAGGGACCAAAGACAACTAATGATACAGTTCAGTGACAATAGTAATAGAATCTAATGTTTGGCTGAAGACGTAAAACTTAGCGCTTTTTAGGAGGCAACCCAAATTATATATTTTTTTACCGCCTTTGTTCAATTGGATTTTGATTTTTATTAACTTAATTTTTAATTTTGTTTGTTTTGTGAGTTGTTGTGTAGGAGGCGTCACAACAAACTCCGAGTTTCATCTTAAAAAAAAAAAAATTGAAATAGAATACACGACCGTGTGAAATGAAAAAACAGAGATCGAATACACGGTCTGACCGTGTGATTTCACACGGCCGTGTATTCGATCACAGCAGCAGACAGACGCACAGCCAGCGCACACGGTCCGACCGTGTATTTTCACACGGACCATGTGAAGGGTTCAGTCGAAATTTTCTTCCCCTTTTTAAACTCAAACACTCCAAATTTATCCCACTTCTTTTCTTCCAAACCCTAAGTGCCAAAAATTTCCTTACAAATACCCCATTCCATCTTCAAAGTTCTTCAAATTCAACTTCAAATCTTCAAGCTAGGGCACAAATACTTCTCTCTTTCAAGAAACCACCATAAATTTCTTCCGATTTCTCAACTTTATCCTGTTCTTCTTCAAGTTTGGGAGGTTTATCTCAAATTTTTAGATTTTTCAAAAGCTTCAAACCCACATCAGTGGCTTCAAGAGGAGGAGAAGGAGGAGTTAGGAGAAACACATGGAGAAGAAGGGAGCCAACTTCGGAGCCCGAACCCAATGAGATGAACCAACCGGAGTACTCCAATGTCGTCCTCCTAGACGAGATGCACCGATCTCGGTGGGAGAATCTCTACATCCGAAGTTAGATTTTGACAAGGTATCCCGATGAACTTACTTTTACAAATTTGGGTTTATTAAATGATTTTTGCGCCTTGTGTGGGCGAATTGATTGGGTGTTTTGTTGAACGGGAATTGAACTACATATGTGATATTTACGCTTGAATTTTTGAGTAGTTTTGAATTCATATATGAAAAAGAAATTAGATGGGGATTCGATTTAGACTAGCGAATAAGCTGAGAGAACTTTCAAATGATGATTTAAATGCTATTTACCAAACTCCGGCTTATGAGGTAGAGAAGCATGAGGATTTTGATATGCTCGGGTTTTGGAAGGAGATTACGGGATGGAGAATTTATACACCGTGTACCTCTGAGGCGTCTAGTATTAGGAACCCCTTTTTTTGCTATGTGCAACACACATTGGCGAAAATAGTGTCTGCGAGGGAGGATAGCAAATGGGTCATTCGTATGGATGAATTATTTATATTTGGTGTATGGCCTAGGGAACTGAGGTAGTGCCCAACACCAGGGCATTCATAGCTAGACTGTCCGATCGGGTGAAGAAGCAAACGAAAAAGGGGATATGTATTGGAGGGTTAATTACACCTATTGCCGAGCATTTTAATGTGAATTTTAATGGGTATGCGCATGTGGATGGTGGGAAAAAGATTGATATAACTGTCTTGACCGCAATAAAGATGATTAGGTATGACAGACGTGATTATTGGTTACTTCATGCGGATATGACTAAAATTAAACTCTCAAATCTGATGCTTCCTCGATTCAGGATAGTGGTAATTGGTTGATGAGGGGAGAACAAGCGGCTGTTGCTCAAGGTGAGCAAGATGAGCCTCGGGCTGAGACGGATAGGCCGAAATCCTCTAGGCAAGGAGGTAGTCGGCAGGGGGACTTGAGTGATAGGCTTGGACGGTTGGAGGTCCATATGGACTCATTAATGGATGGCACCTATCAGTTATCAACTACGATGGATGAGTATCACACCGAGTATTTGCAACGTTTTGATACCATCACCCAACAACAACATCAGATGTACGAGGTGATGTCTCGTATGGAACAGTGGCACATCCAGCGAAGCCACTATCCTCCACTTTCTCTACCATAGTGATCCAAGTAAGTACTTTTCACGCATTCCTCTTTCTTTTGATAATTTCCTCATATGTTAGGGACATAATGATTCATGTTTGGGGGGGGGAGGGTTGTCAAGAATGCATGATATAGTACTGTTGCATATTTGTATTGCATTTAGGTTGCATGTAGAAACATATAAATTTTCATAAATTCTTTTTTTTTTTTGAAAAACATTAGCTTCGATTTTTTTAGTTTGTTTTAGCATGTTTATTGCTTTAGCACATTTATTGCTTTTGTGTGAGTTATGATTAGAAAGTTGAATGAGCATAAAAAGCTTTCGTATGATTTTACTATGAGCACTCAGTTTCATGAGAAAAAGTACTTGGTGAATGTGGGATGAATTGTTGAGAAGATGTCCTTTTGCATGTTTGGTATTAATTGAGAAAATTGGGTATTTGCGCATGATGCGAAAAATAAGCCTGTGAGATTTTGTGCCTTAAACTGCTTATATCTTGTGCATTCTTATTTTTGTTGAGTGTGTCATTCATGATTGTTAGAACTCCAGAACTTGCAATGGTATCTTTAAGAAAACCGCATGTGTGTGCAATTTTTGAAGACGATTTAAGGTCATTTTTGTTTAAGCCTACTTAGCCAAAAACCCTACCTATGAACTCATGATTCCCTAGTTAGCCACTTTGAGCCTAAACTTTTTATTGTTAGCCATATTTTGAGCTTTGAACTTAAAAATATATTTTACCCTAAACTTGAGCTTATAGAGATGTTTATTTTGAGGGAGATGTGGTTTAATTTTGAAAAAAAAAAGAATATGGGCAAAAAGAGGGATGAGCAGTGAATAGGTGAATGATGAAGCTTGAAAAAGAAAGCAAATTGGAATGAAAAGAATAAGAAAAGTCGAGCAAAAGAAGAAAGAAAGAAAACAAATTCTGAAAAAAATTGAGAGCTTAAGGCAAAAGAAAACAGGCAAAAAGCCTAAGAACGAAAAAGGTGAAAAACGGTGGAAAAGAGAAAATAATTTGAAAGAATGTTTCTTTAGATGAAATGGATTGGTGACTTGAAGTCTGTCTACTTAAATGTCTAAGTCATTTAATCCATATTTTTCCTACCTTTATCAAAGAGCCTACATTACGACCAAAGAAAAAGTCATTTTTTATTCTTAAACTGTGCACACTTGAGTGGTAGAGATATTAGATGATTTGCAAGCCTATGGTAGTTCTACTTCATTGAATTAATTTTGAACGTATACACATCCCATCTACTTTGAGAGTTGAGTGATACACTACTTCTTGTGAGTCATGATGTGGAATACCTGAATGAGTATTGATTATGCTGAATTTCCAATTGATGACTTTTTAATTATGGGTTACATGTTTGCTAAAGTATGGCTTTGATTGAGATTAAGTATTTGTAGTATTCTTGTGTGTTCTATTTACCCCAATTACATTATTTTTCTTGGTTTGCTCGAGGACGAGTAATGGTTTAAGTTTGGGAAAATTTGATACGTGTAAAATATATGTGCATTTAGGGGCTTATTTTGATATATATATATATTTGATGAATTTGCATGTATATTTAGTGTATTTTACTTGGTTTCGTTTCTTGGGCGTGATACTGCGTATTCTAGTAATTTTTACAAGAAACAGAGCTAAAATCGAAACATATCAGTAGGACGGCCCAGACAAGAATGACGAATGCGAAGAGACAACTAAATACGCGAAGAAAATGACAAAAAATAAGGCATACGGTCAACCCGGGTTGCTTGACTTAGTTGCCTTAGTTGCTGGTATGTGTCTTGTATTTCGTCTCTCTCACAATTGTTCCTCAGCCTTTTATAGTGACAGTTTGAAAAAGTGTCCGTTGAAGAGATAAATATTTTTCAAACTTCACTTCTTGATAGTTGGCTTATCTTGTTGTGCAGCTTTTGATGTTGACCCTTCCTTAATTTAATGCTCTGCAGGCTGCCTGAAACTCTGCAGGTTTTCTGCGAACATCTCACTGGTTCAAGCCACTTGCACTATTTCAACAAGACAACTTTAAGATTGCAGGTCTGTCCCCTTACTATTTTGGGTAAGTCTTTGACCTTTCATTCCAATGGACTTGTTCAGCTTTTTTCAAGTCCTTAAGCTGCTTTACCTCTTTATTGAGTCTTCTCCATATATCTGGGATGACTCAACTCTTAGTCTGCTGGCCGACATAGCCTCTTTACTTGATTGAATCTTCACTGCATCCTTAAGTCAACTTCTATGACCTTCAACTTGATTGCTTCTTTACTCAACTTATTTTTCCTATCTATTACATAGTTGAAATACAACAGAAATTGGGGTGCCAACTTTCTAATCTAAGTTTTACATGCATCATCAAAATCTATATAAATAAATTTTCCAACAACTACTTGAGTAGGATGATGATGCCAAATGAGTTGAAGTATTCACAAATTGAAAACATATGCCTGAATTAATCTTCGCAATGCAAAAGTTGAAACATTATTTTGAAGCTCACACTGTTCGTCTTGTTTAAAAAAATCCACTAAAGTACGTAATGACTAGGCTAATTGTTTCTGGTAGACTTTCAAGGTGGTACTTTCAAGTATAACAATTCGAGATCATATACGTACCACAAAAGGCAGTAAAATGGCAAGTTCTAGAATATTTCTTGGCTAGTCATCCTATCCCTACTGAATGAGAATTGTTTGCAGTCGAAATGACGTCCCTTTAGAAGATGTACTTTGATGGAGCTTCCCATGGAGAACGAGTTAGTGCTGGAGTCATATTCGACATTGGATGGGAAAGTGTTGCCCTATCACTTCTCCTTAACTCAAAATTGCTCAAACAATATTGTTGAATATCAAGGTGTCATCTTTGGACTTTGATAAATGGGTTTGGGTAGAACTCATTCCCAAAAGCTAGCTCAAGGGGAGAGGGTACCCAACCCACGTTTATACATAATAACAACCCATCAAATTGGCAATGTGGGACACAAACACAAACTCTAACACTCGCCCTTACGCCAAGCGTGCAATCCAAATGGGTCGGGGTCCAATTCCCAACATCGCCTACAAACTAAACATGGGTGCACTGATACCATGATTAATGGGCTTGAGCATAACTCATCTCCAAAAGCTAGCTCAACGGGAGAGGGTGCCTAATCCACATTCATACACACAATAACAACCTAACAAATTGGCGATGTGTGACACAAACACAAACTCTAAAGTACTTGAAATGACAGTTGATATAAAGCAACTACAGTGGGATGTGTACGAAGATTCCAAATTGATAGTTAATCAATTGCTTGGAATGTACAAAGTGAAGAATCTCGAGATACTGTCATATGTCAATTATGCTAAAATGTTTATCAGATGGCTCAGAGATGTAACCATTTAACATATCCAAAAGAAGGATAAGAGACAAGTTGTTGCCTTAGCAAATTTGCTTCTACACTCGCCATTCCTGAAGATGAAATCTGTGCACCAGTTTGTAGAAATTGGGTTGTATCTCTAATCTTGGAGAAGAAAATATTGCTATGAGAAGAATAAAATCATGTCATCGAAGTACTTAAAGCTGAGAAAGAAGATTGGCATCAATGATATGTGGATTATTTGAAGTATGAGAAGTTACCTGATGATCCATGATAGAGAGTAGATGATTGACGTCGTGTGGCTCGCTTCATCTACTACAAAAGCATATTTTCTAAACGATTGTTCAATGGGATCTTCTTGTGATGCTTATGTGATGATGAATGTATTCAAGTTATGGAAAAGCCCATTCATGGATCTTCGGTGCTAATCATTCAGGCCTAAAGTTACAATTTTTAATCAAAATAATAGGCTACTACTGGCCGACAATGGTAAAAGACTGCATGGTGATAGGTGTGAGTTTTGCATGTATTTTGAGGTATAATGATGACAAAAATGGTGATTAGACATGCATAAACTCATGTGAAATGGTTTGTATTCACTCTTTGTGGGAAAGATATTACGCTTTGCTCGTTTTGTAGGAATTTAATGATATTTGAAGCAATTTGGAGACAAATACGAGCATCGCGAAGTAGAAACACCAAGAATCGAGTGAACGTACGAGATTAGAAGCCAAAATGAGATGAAGTTGGGCAAATAAGGCAAATATAGGGAACGCACGGGTAGGGCGTGCCCAAGGCACAACCCGTGCGTCTCTGGGCAAGGAAAAATGAGACTATGGCATGGCGCATGGGTCACCCGTGCGTTGACGCACCACCCATGCACCACTGAAGAAATTGAAGATGCCGACGGCACCACGCACGGGTAGCCCGTGCTTGGGACGCACGACCCATGCGTGTTTAGCAAAAAGCAAGGAGTTCTCTACAGGATGACGCACGGGTAGCCCATGCGCGGGGCGCATGACCCGTGCGTCTGCGCTGGAATGACATTTCCTGACAGCACTTTGCCCTAAACTTCTAAAAGGTATAAAAAGGCTTTTGGGGGCGCACACCAAGGGGATACTCTGACATTTTGGACTTAGAACACAAGAAAAAACACAAACATAACAAGAAGACATCAAGGAGACAATCGGCTTGCATCGGAGCTTGAGGAACGAAGATATATCGAGATATTGTCGACTTTCCTAAGTTTTTCTTGTTTCTCTTGTATTTTTAATCTTTCATTTGAGCTTAGTATGGCTTTGAACAATTTTTCTATGAGTTGTTTAAACATCATGTGTAGCTAAACTTCTTGAGATTTTCGGGTTTTGGAAGTAGATTAATGAACTCTTGTTGAATGTTTTAATCTTAGTTGAAGTTATTATTTTGAAGCCTATTTGAGTACTTTGAGCTTATTCTTGTTTTATCACTTGGACAATGATTTAGCATGTTTGATATATTGATTCATAATTCGAGAGATGAGTTTCAATATTAGATCTCGTGTACTTGACACGAATATTTGCATTAATCGAGAGGTTTGTAGATATTTGTGAGGGCATTTGATCTTTTGAGCTTTTAGGAGTTGTGTATCTTATGTTGAGTAGAGATGCTAGCATATATATTATAATCTACATTTTATATACATCTCGAGAGGGAGGATAATATACCATTGTGATCGTCTTATAGGAATATTGATAATAACTTCGGCTTTGATTAAATCGGACAACAAGAGAGATATTAATCGAAACCTTAACCCGGGAATCCTATTTTATTCTCTTGATACTTCCATTTTCATCATTATCTTTATCTTGTGTTTTTGTAGTCTAATTTGTCTTAATCTCACAACAATCATCCAAGTTTGATCGTCTAAATAAAAATAAGACTATCTTAGTTCGATACTTAGCATATAAATTTATTAGTCTCCGTGGATACGATCTTGCTACCCTATTCTATAACTTACACCGTACACTTGCGGTAAAGCTAAAAATAAGGCGAACAAGTTTTTGGCGCCGTTGCCGGGGACTAGTATAGTTTTTGGTGTTAATATTGCGATAGATAGAATTATTCTTAATTTAGACATTTTTATATTTTTGTTTTACTTTAATCCTTCATTATTTGACTTGTTTCTTTTAGTTTGGTCCAGATAGTGCATGAACTCTCGCTCTAGGCGAGGAGAGTTAATACCGCTCATATCGGAAGTTGAGGCTTCCACAAGGAGAATCAGTGCAACTACTAGACGGGCTGAAAGACAACAAAATCCGATTATGGGGGATGCGGAAGAAGAAAACATGGGTAACAATGGGATCAACGGGATCAACGAGTTACCAATACCGGTTCAACAGCAAGCCATTCGTGATTACTTTCGATCACAAACAAATCGTAATTATGGTGGTATTGCTCATATTCCGATAAATGCCAATAGCTTCGAGCTTAAACCGGCACTGATAAACATGGTACAACAGAACCAGTTTGGGGGTTTCGCAACCAAAGATCCTAATTCTCACCTTGCGCATTTTATCCAAATATGCAACACGATAAAAATGAATGGAGTTTCGGATGACGCCATAGGATTGCGCCTATTCCCTTTTTCTTTGAGGGATAAGACAAGGAATTGGTTGGGTACTTTGATGCAAGGAAGTGTGAGCACATGGGATGATTTAAGCCAAAAGTTTTTGTTTAAATTCTTTCCACCGAGCAAAACTTTGCAGCTCAAAAGCAAAATTACACAATTCCAACAGTTTGACTCCGAGCCTTTGTACGAGACTTGGGAACGATTTTGGGATTTGCTAAGAAGATGTCCACAACACGGTTTTCCGGAGGATCAACAGTTGTGTTTCTTTTACAATGGTTTACACAAGATGCCTTTAATCTTCTTGAAGAAATGGCTATGACCAGTTATCAATGGCCATCCGAGAGGTCCAATGTTCAATGGGTAGCGGAAATTTCAGATTCTGACCCAATTAAAGCGTTGACGGCACATATGGCGGTATTGACAAGTCATTTAAGTGTTCTTACGAAGGGGGCCGATACCAACACAAGCACGAGTAGTGAAGTCCCTCTATATCCGATGGAGGAAGTCAATTATGTGAATAACCGGAACTTCAACAATTTCCGGAACAATTCAATGCCAACACACTACCACCCGGGCTTGAGAAACCATGAAATTTTTTCCTATGCTAATACAAAGAATGTGTTGCAACCACCACCGGGATTCAATGCGTCAAATGGGGTTACTAATGTGGAAGGTAAATCATCGTTGGAAGATGCCCTCACCTCGTTCATAAATCAATCAAGTTCATTCATGAGTGAAACGAGGAGCCGCTTCACAAGGCAAGACTCAAGGATGGATAAAATGGAACTATAAGTGACACAAATGGCTAGTTCGATAAAAAATCTTGAGACTCAAGTAGGCCAATTAGCTACAATTGTTGGTGGGCAACATCAAAAGGGTCAATTTCCGAGTAACATGGAAGTTAATCCTAAGGAGCAATGTAAAGCCATATGTCTAAGGAGTGGTACAGAATATGAGGAGCCTAAAGAAAAATTTGAAAATCTGAAAATTTCAGATGAAGCATCCAAGTTGGGAGATGTTGAATCGGTGATGAATGATGATGTCAAAGTCGATGAGGAAAAAGAGAGACAAAAGGAGGAACAAACAGGGGCTGAGAAGCCTAAATCTTCTTCCAACTCTAATATATCTAAATTGCCTATCTCTCTTCCCTTCCCTCAAAGATTTCAAAAGAAAAAGCTTGATGATCAATTTGCAAAATTCCTTGATATATTTAAGAAATTTCACATTAACATTCCTTTTGCAGACGCACTAGAGCAAATGCCAAATTATGCAAAATTTCTTAAGGATGTTATATCAAAGAAGAGGAAGATGACAAGCTTTGAAACGATGAATTTGATGAAAGAATGTAGCGCGATAATCCAAATGAAGCTACCACAAAAACTAAAAGATCCGGGGAGTTTCACTATCCCTTGTGCCATTGGTGGTAACTTCTTTAATAAAGCGTTGTATGATTTAGGGGCAAGTATTAACTTGATGCCTTTGTCCATTTTCAGGAAGCTTGGACAAGGCGAAGTGAAGCCAACCACGGTGACATTACAACTTGTGGACCGGTCACTTACATATCCTAAGGGAATTATAGAAGACGTGCTTGTAAAAGTTGACAAATTTATATTCCCTGTGGATTTATTGGTTCTAGATATGGAAGAAGATCGTGACGTCCCACTGATACTTGGACGTCCATTCCTTGCTACAAGGAAAGCCTTAATAGACGTACAAAAAGGAGAGCTCACTTTACGAGTTAATGATGAGCATGTTTTATTTTCTATTTATAAGGCAATGCAATTTCATGATACAGTGGAGAATTGTAATTTTTTAGATATAGTTAGTTCAGCATTGAGGATTATGTTGATCATACATTGTCGAGGGATGATTTGGAGTTTGGTCTAACCCACTTGTGTTCGACGTCGAGTGTTGTGCTTGATTTCGATAACCAAGATCTATACGACTATGTTTGTGCCTTAGATAATATGCAAGAACTACCAAGGAGCGCAAGAGGCGAAAACGCGATGTTGGAGATAAGAGAATCAAGTCTACAACCACGCACAACCAGTGCGTCAATGCACGGGCTACCCGTGCGTGGTGCCGAAGCAAGAGTTGAAAATCCTGAAGAGCACACGGGTCGTGTGCCAGAGCACGGGCAACCCGTGCTTGATGCCGAAGGAAAATCTGAAGACAAGGGATCACGCACGACCCGTGCGCCTGAGCACGGGCAGCCCGTGCGTGACCCTGAGACAACAAACTCGACTCCAGAACTCAAGCCATTACCCGAGCACCTCAAATATGCATTCCTTGGGGCGAATAATGCAAATCCGGTAATCGTATCATCTCTTCTCACTCCTACTCAACTTGATAAACTGTTAAGGGTTTTACGAAAACATAAGTCGGCACTAGGATGGTCCATAACTGATTTAAAAGGCATTAGTCCATCTATTGTAATGCATAAAATTCGGATGGAAAATGTTTATAAACCATCAATGCAAAACCAAAGACGACTAAACCCTATAATGCAAGAAGTTGTTAGGAAAGAAGTATTGAAATGGTTAGATGCTGGAATCATATATGCTATATCTGATAGTTCATGGGTAAGTCCGGTACAAGTGGTGCCGAATAAAGGGGGTAACAGTCGTGAAAAATGAGAATGAAGAATTGATTGCTACTAGGATTGTTACCGGGTGGGGTATTTGCATTGATTATAGAAAACTTAATGACGCCACTCGAAAAGATCACTTTTCCCTTCCCTTTATAGATATGATGTTGGATCGTTTAGCGGGTTATGATTATTATTGCTTTTTGGATGGTTATTCCGGGTACAATCAAATCATGATTGCACCGGAAGACCAGGAAAAAACGACATTTACATGTCCTTATGGCACATTTGCATTTCGCCGAATGCCATTTGGACTGTGTAATGCACCCACAACTTTCCAACGTTGTATGATGGCTATCTTTCACGATCTTATTGAGAAAGTTATGGAGGTGTTTATGGACGATTTCTCTGTGTTTGGTGACGTTTTTGATAATTGTCTTCACAATCTTTCCTTAGTCTTACAGAGATGTGAAGAGACCAATCTTGTACTCAATTGGGAAAAGTGCCATTTTATGGTACGCGATGGTATTTTACTTGGTCATCGAGTCTCTTCCGCATGTTTGGAAGTGGATCGAGCAAAGATTGTAGCGATCGAGAAGTTACCATCTCCTACAAACAAAAAAGCCATTAGGAGTTTCTTGGGCCATGCCAGATTCTATATAAGGTTTATCCGTGACTTTTCAAAAATTACTAAGCCTTTGAGCCAAATGTTAGAAAAAGATACTTCTTTCAATTTTTCCAATGATTGTTTGCAGGCATTTGAAATCTTGAAGAAGGCGTTGGTGACCACACCTATTCTTGTAGCCCCAGATTGGAGTCAACCGTTTGAATTGATGTGTGATGCTAGCGATTTTGCGGTAGGGGCTGTTCTCGGTCAAAAGAGGGAAAAGTTGTTTAGATCCATCTACTATGCTAGTAGAACGTTGGATATTGCTCAACAGAATTATACCACCACCGAGAAGGAGATATTGGCAATTGTTTTCGCATTTGATAAATTTCGATCATACTTGATTGGAACAAAAACGATAGTTCACACCGACCATGCGGCTATCAAATATCTTTTTGATAAGAAGGATGCGAAACCAAGGTTGATTAGGTGGATTCTCTTATTGCAAGAGTTCGATGTGGAAATCAGGGACCAAAAGGGATGTGAGAATGTGGTGGCTGACCACTTGTCTAGAATTGAAAATCAAGAGGAGGCGAAAAGAGGTACGGAATTGATAAAGGAGGAATTTCCAGATGAACGGTTACTCATGGTAGAGGCAAAATTCTCGTGGTATGCGGATTTTGTCAACTATTTGGCTGGCGGAGTTTTGCCTCCAAATTTATCGTCATACCAGAAAAAGAAGTTATTCCACGTTGTCAAGTTCTATATGTGGGACGACCCCCTACTCTTTAAGAGGTGCGCGAACAAAATCATCAGAAGATGCGTGCCTCAAGAAGAATGGGAGGGAGTCCTACAACAATGTCATTCCTCACCCTCTGGAGGACATTTTGGTCCGACTCGCACGACGGCGAAGGTATTGCAAAGTGGGCTATACTGGCCCACTTTATTTAACGATTGTTATTTGTTTGTGCAACAATGTGACAGGGGTCAGCGGATGGGAAACATTTCCAGGAGACATGAGATGCTGATGACAAATGTAATTGAAGTTGAATTGTTCAATGTGTGGGGGATCGATTTTATGGGCCCATTTCCATCATCTTCGGGCTATCAATATATTCTACTTGCGGTGGAGTATGTGTCCCATTGGGTAGAGGCGATTCCTTCACAAACTAATTATGCCCAAGTTGTGATGCGGTTCCTCAAGAAAAATATATTTACTCGATTCGGCACTCCAAGAGCTTTAATTAGTGATGGAGGGTCGCATTTTGTAAATAAATTGATGAGCAACTTATTGGCAAAATATGGGATGAAGCATAAAGTTGCATTGGCATATCATCCGCAAGCCAATGGGCAAGCCGAAGTGGCCAACCGTGAGATCAAATAGATTCTTGAGAAGACGGTGAACATCAACTGAAAGGATTGGGCATTGAAATTGGAAGATGCTCTATGGGCATACCGGACAACATATAAGACACCGTTGGGCACATCCCCGTATCAACTCATTTTTGGGAAATCGTGCCACTTACCGGTAGAGTTGGAGCACAAGGCATTTTGGGCGGTAAAGAAACTAAATCTGGACTTTAAAAAGGCCGGTGTAGAGAGATTGCTCCATTTAAATGAGATGGAAGAGTTTCGGGATGAAGCTTATGGAAATTCCCGAATTTACAAAGAAAGAACCAAAAGATGGCACGACAAAATGATCAAGAAACTGTTTGATACATGTTTTTATCTTAATTTTGATGATTTTATTTTGTCACCAAAACAATGTTTTTAAAGGTTGTCCAAATACTCCTAAATGATTTAAAATGGTTTTAATATTTTCCGGAGTATTTCCTCAAGTTTATTTTCGACAATATTGGACAAACACTTTTAATGTTTTTATATCAATGGATTTTTACTTCTAAACAAGGTTCCTAAATATTGTCTAAATACTTCCGATTGGTTCCAAATGTTTTTACTAAATTTTCGGAGTATTTCTTGAGTTCAATTTTCGACAAAAATTGGACAACATTTTCTCGTGGTCGACTTGGCCGCTCTATAGGGCAACCCGTATCCAAGAGTACGTTTGAAACAGAAAAATGAACTGAAGTAGAATTGGGCGGTCGACCTGGCCGCCAGGGGTCGACCGGTCGCCCGACGTCTGACCGACTGCACTGCAAGTTTGCAATTGAAACAGAACTTTTTTCTTTGGTTTTACACTTAGGGGACCGGTTGAACATATTGTAGGAATAAAATCGGCACATGAAGTATGGCAAAAATTAGAAGCCATCTATGGAGTATTTGCAAATGAAAGGAGTCAAACAAAAGCATCTACTTCTCAAAGGGATACAAGTTCAAATCTAAGGAACAAGCCTCTTACAACTTCCAATTATGAAGAAGTTGAATATTGTTTTATGGGCATCAATGAAGAAAACGAGGTATGTCTTAAACCTCTACTTCCTATGATATTGTCATTCAAAATGATTATAGTGATTTGCAAATGATTATGATGAACTTCAAAATGAATTCCAAAGCTTACTTGTTAAATACAAAAATTTGAAAAAGGAGTTCAATATTTTGAAAAATGATAAGGATAGTTTATTTACTTCCTATGAATCACTATTATGTGCTCACACCACCACACTTGATAAGGTGAGAAACCTTGAAAAAGAAAAAAAGTACTCTTGTTGAGAATATTGATTGCATAAAAAAGGATTTATTAAAATCTAACTTGAGTACTAATAAATTGTCCAATATTGTTGATGTTCATAATTATGATAAAGGACTTGATCATAAGCCTAATGTTGTTAATCATATAAAAAAGGATCAAGTCACTATGCACGTTGGTCATTATGCTTCTAGAATTATTACATGCTTTTATTGCGGTAAAAAGGGTCATACGGTAAATACTTGTCGGGCTAGAAATAGCTCTAATTATTGTTGGAGACCTAAAAGTCTCAAGACTAATCCTAAAGGACCCAAACACATAAGGGTACCACAAAATAATGTGTTATTAGGTACCCGCAAATAATGATCAAGAAAATTCATACCGCTAAGAAGACATCAAATGACCGTTTCATTTGATCAAAGAAGGAGAAACTATTTTCGACAAAGCCAATTTTCAAGAAGAGGATATAATCAAAATTGGGAAGAACATAATCCTTGGAAATGGCAAAGACATCATCAACAAGATGATTCTCAAAGAAGAAGAGACCATCAACAATGGGAAGGTAACAAACCTTGGAAATGGAGTAATCAAAGAAGTCATCATCAACAAAGTGACTTCTCAATGGGAAGATATCATCAACAATGGGAAAGACACAACCCATGGAAACGACGTAATTGGTAAACCGTATCTCCCCATTTATATATGCATTTTTAATTCTATGCATGTTTTTATTTGTGTCTTAATTGCAAAATGAGTTTTCAAGTATTTATTTTTTTTGGTCTTTAGTATATTTGAGAGTTTCATAATTTATTAAAAAAGAAGACCTTGCATGATTTTCTAAAACTCTTGTGCATTTAATTAGACTTATGTGGCTTATTATCTCTTATGAAATCTTATAGCATAAGCTTTTTTTTTTTTTTTGATATCTCCTATTACTTGCCTACACTTGTATTTTTTGTGCAAACTTTGTCTAAGAATTGTGTAGGATATGTATCTCATATTCATTGGCCATTTCGTCATCAAGTTTCTTAAACTATCGAGGTATGTTGACTCGTATTTTTCTTAGAACTCGATATTATGCTTATGCACACATCTTTCAAGATATTTCACTTTAACCCCTTAAGTGCCCCTAAATGATTTTGCAAATATTCTCTTAAAAGGGCACTACTTGTTAAGTCTCGATTTTCTCGAATATATGTTTTCCCGAAACCCGTATTTGTTGGACTTGATCCAAAATTATCTTTTTGCAAAGTTTTATAACTTTTGGGGTGGAAAATCGAATTTTTGAAAAACCTGAAGAAAAAAAAAAAAAAGCACTGGGACGGTCATAGCAGGGGCGACCGGTCGCCCTACACGTCGACCGGTCGCACCCTACCTCGACCGGTCGCCCAGGCTAATTTTACAGATATAAACTCTCTGACCTTTGATTCAAAAACAGACGCAAAGATATTTCTCAAAACCCTCGTGCGATTTTGTCATTCCCTTTCTCTTAAAATCTTCAATTCTTCATCATTTTTCACGATTCTTGTTGCTAATCTTCTTATTTTCACAAGAATCTTACATATATGGCTCCTCTTAGAAATTCTACCGGTCGAAATCCCATCTCCAAGCGTAGAAGGGGCGGAGAGGGTTCTTCGAGAAATCGACAAGAGGAAGCCGAACAAAGGAATATTCGAGCCGCTCAAAGAAACGTGGCTCAAGAAGGTGATGATGTTCAAAATCCCATTCTCTCTCGGGCCCAAATTACCGAGCTCATGAACAATTTCGCTCCAAAATTGCCGTTGGGCGAAAGGTAAAAAATCTTTTGTTACTCAAGCTCCTAATTCCCACAATGTTCTTAATTTCATCAATAAGTATGCGGAATGGTATTATGAGGATTCGGGAATGGGAGGAAAATCTATTGCTCGGACTAAAATGTGTCGTTTTAGTTCATTTACAAATGAGTATCCTACTATTAGAGGATTTTTTGAGGAGCAAGGTTGGATGTATCTATGGGAGCATGCTTATGTTTTGTATGATGATGATATTATCCAACATTTTTATGCTAATATGTGGGTGCAATATGATAATGAAAGGAAGCCGATTGCCGTTAATTCGCTTGTAAAGGGTCGTCATTTTAGATGGACTCCCAATGATATTTGCCGGCTTTTACATGTTAGAGAAGGTGGTTGGGATTATTTCTCTTGTGGGACTTGGAATGATGAAATGTTGGGGGTGTCGATGAAAGAAGTTAAGACGTATTTGGGAGTATGGCCAAAGTATTCTTTGTTGGCAATGACACTTGAGCATCGTATTTTGTCGGTCATTGTCGCATATTGCATTTGTGGTAAGTCGGGAAAGATGCCTAGCAACATGGATTACTTTTTGACTTATAAGATTGCTAGAGGGAACCACTTAACTTTGGTGTGCCATACTTATTCAATGTCTAATTGAGTCCATCACTCAAGGTAATAAGAAGTTGGTTATGGGAAATTGGATTTGTAAACTTCTTATTCAATAGGGACTACCCTCGTCGGAGTGTAACTCGGAGGTATTTCAAAATGACTTCGACATTGATAACATCTCCCAAATGGTCACGATGCGCAAGAATATGGACATCCGACCAACTAAAATGGCTAGAGGAAGAGGTCAAGAGTCCCCCGATCCTAATGACTTCTTTGATGACGCCGAGGCCGCAAGATTGGCGGAAGAGGGCGAACCGAGCAATCCGGAGGGTAATACCGGTGCTCAACCGCCTAGGAGGTATACTCAAGCCGAATTTGATGAGATGAGGGCTTTTCATGAGACGAGGTATGAGGCTTTGGAGCAAAAGACCTCCAAAATGCAAAAGTCTATCGGCAAGTTGAAGAAATTCATCAAGGATTTTATTCCCGGATCTTGCTTCTCCTTGGATGAGGAATGATGTCCCCACCCCCTTTACTTTCTAGCATTTTCGTTGCTTTGTATTTTTATGAACTTTTGTAAAACTCTCTCGTACTAATAAAATTTGCTTGTCTTATTGAAAGGGTGAAATTTACAAGTTGATTATGACTTGTGGGTGATCATGGTATTGGTGGAGTATTTGATGGTAAAAATACTCTAATTTAGCATATTGTTTGATAATTGGTATGAAGTACTTGATGGTAAAAGTGCTTCTTTTAAATGCTTTGATCATTATGCTTAGTTGGATATGTTGGGACATTTGATATATCATACATGTATTGTTTAAGGCATGACTTGTATTATTTGATGGATGCTCTAATTTTTGGCATTTGTAATGCCTTGATCCTTCTTAGCTTATCTCAATTGGGTTGAACCCTTGAGAATCTACTTTGAGCCTCTTATTTGATGGACTATTGTTGCATATTTTGCATACGATATTGTTGAGCTTTGAAATGAGGATAATTGATGATGATATGGAAATTTTTTGGTTTGAACCATTTACAAAGGTTATATACAACCTCTTTTATTTTTTACGCTCACATAGTGTTCGATGAAATGTCGCAATGAATATTTCAACTTCTACATGATTCTCTTGCTTCCTAATGTCTTAAAATCCCTTTGAGATCATGTTTTTGGCTAACAAATGAGCTTATGGATTTCTTATGATATATTTCTCCAATTTCTTTGGAGTTTTTAAGCTTAAATTGCTCAACGGTTGATAAACCGTCCCTTTGGTGCACTTTGATGACATTATATGATGTTTCTATCATCCTAACATTCTTTTTGATGATTCCAAAGGGGGAGAAACAGGATATTGGCTCATTAGCTCAAAGAAGCTCATAAAAGCTTGTCATAAAAGCTATAAGCTATGGCTCATAAAAGCCATAAGTTGTGATTCTTTTTTAGTCCAATTGTTGCTTGATGGACTTATATAATTGTCTAATGATGTTTTGTGACAGGGGGAGCTTATAAGCTCTTGAACAAATTGTAAAAGCTAAAGCTTTTTAGCTTATGGAAAATTGCTTTTACATTATTCTTGATATGCTTGTTGATAGGGGGAGCTTGTGCTTATTATTGAAAATATTTACTCCCTACTTGGTTGCTTTAATATTTTTGGAAATTTTGGTTGCTTTCAAACGGTCAAATGTTTTTACCGGAAAATCATTTCTAAAAATTGCTCTCTTAGTTTGTGTAAAAATTGTTTTGGTTTGTAATCATCAAAAAGGGGGAGATTGTTTGATACATGTTTTTATCTTAATTTTGATGATTTTATTTTGACACCAAAACAATGTTTTTAAAGGTTGTCCAAATGCTCCTAAATGATTTAAAATGGTTTTAATATTTTCCGGAGTATTTCCTCAAGTTTATTTTCGACAATATTGGACAAACACTTTTAATGTTTTTATATCAATGGATTTTTACTTCTAAACAAGGTTCCTAAATATTGTCTAAATACTTCTGATTGGTTCAAAATGTTTTTACTAAATTTTTGGAGTATTTCTTGAGTTCAATTTTCGACAAAAATTAGACAACAACATTTTGTCTCGTGGTCGGTCGGCCGCCTCTATAGGGCAACCCGTGCACCAAGAGTACGCGTTTGAAACAGAAAAATGAACTGAGTAGAATTGGGCGATTCGGCCGGTCGCCTGGGTCGACGGTGCCGTCGGCCGGTCGCCCCGTGCGGCCAGTGCACTGCAAGTTTGCAATTGAAACATAACTTTTTTCTTTGGTTTTACACTTAGGGGACCCGGTTGAAGTCGTGGTCGACGTCGTGGGTACACGTCGATTGGTCGCCCTGTAAAATTATCGTGATTCGTTTCAAACTTCTATTTTCGTGCGACGGTCGCATGCGTGTATCGACATTAAAGAAAAAATATGACCGTTTTGAGACACATTTCCTTAAATTGTGTGATTGATTTCTAACACTATATTCTTGATTTTAATTGTATTTTTCTCAGTAGATTTTCAATCCCCAAGAGGAGCCTATGCTTGATCAATCATCTCCTATAAATAGAGGAAGTTTTGGAGCAACCAATACAACAATTGAGATACAACACAACAAGATACACTTCAAGCAAATACTTGGTCTTTCATTGTTATTATTCTTGTTGTAAATTTGCCTAGCTTATCACTTTCACATCCTTGAGGTCTAGGCTATTCTTGATTACACTTTGCACTCAAATTTTAATATTCATTATTGAGTTGTAATCTTGATTTTTGGTTATCATTCAAACACAAGATATCCTTGTGAGTGTTCTTGTGGTAAGAGCACACTTGGATGATCAAGGTGATAGGTGCAAGAAGATTGTGGTGATCTTCTTATTGAGGTGTTGAAGAATTTGGTATTCTTCAAGGTTGAAGATTGTGGTAATCTTCACAAGGTGCCGTTGAAGGAAGATTGTGGTAATCTTCAAAGGGAGATTGTGGTAATCTCCAAAGGTGTTGTTGAAGAAGAGTGTGGTGCTCTTCAAGGTGTTGTAAGTTGAATTTGTATTAATTTTGGTAATTAATAAAATTCTTTTTCTTTGAAATCCATCCCGGATATCTTTGGGGTGGTAGAGGATTAGGCCCTAGGTGGGTTGAACCTCTTTAAATCAACGTGTGTTGTTTACATTCCGCACCTTTATTATTGTGTTTGAGCATTCGGTTATAAAAAGAGGGCGAAATCGAAAAGATGGAGATAATCTATTCACCCCCCCTCTAGATTATCGTAGCCGCTTGGACTTACAAGTGGTATCAAAGCCAAACTCTTTGGCAAGCTCGTTTCACATCGCGAGTGAAGAGAAACGATCGTCGGCTACGAACGAAGCTCATCTTTCCGACACCTCCACCACCAAGCCACCACTATTTGATTCCAAAAATTTTATTTTTTGGAAAGAAAGAATGGAATGCTACTTACAAGGTTGCGGGTTCGACATTTGGAACACCGTCATAAACGGAGAATCCATTCCGATGAAAGATACACCACACACCTCAAAAGGCTTCAAAAAGCTCAATGATGAAGAGAAGAAAATCATCTCCTTAAACGGTAAAGCTCTCAATATTTTGTATTGTTCATTTACTAATTTGGAATATGAACATATTGTAGGAATAAAATCGGCACATGAAGTATGGCAAAAATTAGAAGCCATCTATGGAGTATTTGCAAATGAAAGGAGTCAAACAAAAGCATCTACTTCTCAAAGGGATACAAGTTCAAATCTAAGGAACAAGCCTCTTACAACTTCCAATTATGAAGAAGTTGAATATTGTTTTATGGGCATCAATGAAGAAAACGAGGTATGTCTTAAACCCTCTACTTCCTATGATATTGTCATTCAAAATGATTATAGTGATTTGCAAAATGATTATGATGAACTTCAAAATGAATTCCAAAGCTTACTTGTTAAATACAAAAATTTGAAAAAGGAGTTCAATATTTTGAAAAATGATAAGGATAGTTTATTTACTTCCTATGAATCACTATCATGTGCTCACACCACCACACTTGATAAGGTGAGAAACCTTGAAAAAGAAAAAAGTACTCTTGTTGAGAATATTGATTGCATAAAAAAGGATTTATTAAAATCTAACTTGAGTACTAATAAATTGTCCAATATTGTTGATGTTCATAATTATGATAAAGGACTTGATCATAAGCCTAATGTTGTTAATCATATAAAAAAGGATCAAGTCACTATGCACGTTGGTCATTATGCTTCTAGAATTATTACATGCTTTTATTGCGGTAAAAAGGGTCATACGGTAAATACTTGTCGGGCTAGAAATAGCTCTAATTATTGTTGGAGACCTAAAAGTCTCAAGACTAATCCTAAAGGACCCAAACATATAAGGGTACCACAAAATAATGTGTTATTAGGTACCCGTGAAATAATGATCGAAGAAAATTCATACCGCCAAGAAGACATCAAATGACCGTTTCATTTGATCAAAGAAGGAGAAACTATTTTCGACAAAGCCAATTTTCAAGAAGAGGATATAATCAAAATTGGGAAGAACATAATCCTTGGAAATGGCAAAGACATCATCAACAAGATGATTCTCAAAGAAGAAGAGACCATCAACAATGGGAAGGTAACAAACCTTGGAAATTGAGTAATCAAAAAAGTCATCATCAACAAAGTGACTTCTCAATGGGAAGATATCATCAACAATGGGAAAGACACAACCCATGGAAACGACGTAATTGGTAAACCGTATCTCCCATTTATATATGCATTTTTAATTCTATGCATGTTTTTATTTGTGTCTTAATTGCAAAATGAGTTTTCAAGTATTTATTTTTTTTGGTCTTTAGTATATTTGAGAGTTTCATAATTTATTAAAAAAGAAGACCTTGCATGATTTTCTAAAACTCTTGTGCATTTAATTAGACTTATGTGGCTTATTATCTCTTATGAAATCTTATAGCATAAGCTTTTTTTTTTTTTGATATCTCCTATTACTTGCCTACACTTGTATTTTTTGTGCAAACTTTGTCTAAGAATTGTGTAGGATATGTATCTCATATTCATTGGCCATTTCGTCATCAAGTTTCTTAAACTATCGAGGTATGTTGACTCGTATTTTTCTTAGAACTCGATATTATGCTTATGCACACATCTTTCAAGATATTTCACTTTAACCCCTTAAGTGCCCCTAAATGATTTTGCAAATATTCTCTTAAAAGGGCACTACTTGTTAAGTCTCGATTTTCTCGAATATATGTTTTCCCGAAACCCGTATTTGTTGGACTTGATCCAAAATTATCTTTTTGCAAAGTTTTATAACTTTTGGGGTGGAAAATCAAATTTTTGAAAAATCTGAAGAATAAAAAAAAAAAAGCACTGGGACGGTCATAGCAGGGGTGACCGGTCGCCCTACACGTCGACTGGTCGCCCTACACGTTGACCGGTCGCACCCTACCTCGACCGGTCGCCCAGGCTAATTTTACAGATATAAACTCTCTGACCCTCTGTTCAAAACAGACGCAACATATTTCTCAAAACCCTTGGTGCGATTTTGTCATTCCCTTTCTCTTAAAATCTTCAATTCTTCATCATTTTTCACGATTCTTGTTGCTAATCTTCTTATTTTCACAAGAATCTTACATATATGGCTCCTCTTAGAAATTCTACCGGTCGAAATCCCATCTCCAAGCGTAGAAGGGGCGGAGAGGGTTCTTCGAGAAATCGACAAGAGGAAGCCGAACAAAGGAATATTCGAGCTGCTCAAAGAAACGTGGCTCAAGAAGGTGATGATGTTCAAAATCTCATTCTCTCTCGGGCCCAAATTACCGAGCTCCGCGGAACAATTTCGCTCCAAAATTGCCGTTGGGCGAAAGGTAAAAAATCTTTTGTTACTCAAGCTCCTAATTCCCACAATGTTCTTAATTTCATCAATAAGTATGCGGAATGGTATTATGAGGATTCGGGAATGGGAGGAAAATCTATTGCTCGGACTAAAATGTGTCGTTTTAGTTCATTTACAAATGAGTATCCTACTATTAGAGGATTTTTTGAGGAGCAAGGTTGGATGTATCTATGGGAGCATGCTTATGTTTTGTATGATGATGATATTATCCAACATTTTTATGCTAATATGTGGGTGCAATATGATAATGAAAGGAAGCCGATTGCCGTTAATTCGCTTGTAAAGGGTCATCATTTTAGATGGACTCCAAATGATATTTGCCGGCTTTTACATGTTAGAGAAGGTGGTTGGGATTATTTCTCTTGTGGGACTTGGAATGATGAAATGTTGGGGGTGTCGATGAAAGAAGTTAAGACGTATTTGGGAGTATGGCCAAAGTATTCTTTGTTGGTAATGACACTTGAGCATCGTATTTTGTCGGTCATTGTCGCATATTGCATTTGTGGTAAGTCGGGAAAGATGCCTAGCAACATGGATTACTTTTTGACTTATAAGATTGCTAGGAGGGAACCACTTAACTTTGGTGCCATACTTATTCAATGTCTAATTGAGTCCATCACTCAAGGTAATAAGAAGTTGGTTATGGGAAATTGGATTTGTAAACTTCTTATTCAATCGGGACTACCCTCGTCGGAGTGTAACTCGGAGGTATTTCAAAATGACTTCGACATTGATAACATCTCCCAAATGGTCACGATGCGCAAGAATATGGACATCCGACCAACTAAAATGGCTAGAGGAAGAGGTCAAGAGTCCCCCGATCCTAATGACTTCTTTGATGACGCCGAGGCCGCAAGATTGGCGGAAGAGGGCGAACCGAGCAATCCGAGGAGGGTAATCGGTGCTCAACCGCCTAGGAGGTATACTCAAGCCGAATTTGATGAGATGAGGGCTTTTGATGAGACGAGGTATGAGGCTTTGGAGCAAAAGACCTCCAAAATGCAAAAGTCTATCGGCAAGTTGAAGAAGTTCATCAAGGATTTTATTCCCGGATCTTGCTTCTCCTCGGATGAGGAATGATGTCCCCACCCCCTTTACTTTCTAGCATTTTCGTTGCTTTGTATTTTTATGAACTTTTGTAAAACTCTCTCGTACTAATAAAATTTGCTTGTCTTATTGAAAGGGTGAAATTTACAAGTTGATTATGACTTGTGGGTGATCATGGTATTGGTGGAGTATTTTATGGTAAAAATACTCTAATTTAGCATATTGTTTGATAATTGGTATGAAGTACTTGATGGTAAAAGTGCTTCTTTTAAATGCTTTGATCATTATGCTTAGTTGGATATGTTGGGACATTTGATATATCATACATGTATTGTTTAAGGCATGACTTGTATTATTTGATGGATGCTCTAATTTTTGGCATTTGTAATGCCTTGATCCTTCTTAGCTTATCTCAATTGGGTTGAACCCTTGAGAATCTACTTTGAGCCTCTTATTTGATGGACTATTGTTGCATATTTTGCATACGATATTGTTGAGCTTTGAAATGAGGATAATTGATGATGATATGAAATTTTTTTGGTTTGAACCATTTACAAAGGTTATATACAACCTCTTTTATTTTTTACGTTCACATAGTGTTCGATGAAATGTCGCAATGAATATTTCAACTTCTACATGATTCTCTTGCTTCCTAATGTCTTAAAATCCCTTTGAGATCATGTTTTTGGCTAACAAATGAGCTTATGGATTTCTTATGATATATTTCTCCAATTTCTTTGGAGTTTTTAAGCTTAAATTGCTCAACGGTTGATAAACCGTCCCTTTGGTGCACTTTGATGACATTATATGATGTTTCTATCATCCTAACATTCTTTTTGATGATTCCAAAGGGGGAGAAACAGGATATTGGCTCATTAGCTCAAAGAAGCTCATAAAAGCTTGTCATAAAAGCTATAAGCTATGGCTCATAAAAGCCATAAGTTGTGATTCTTTTTAGTCCAATTGTTGCTTGATGGACTTATATAATTGTCTAATGATGTTTTGTGACAGGGGAGCTTATAAGCTCTTGAACAAATTGTAAAAGCTAAAGCTTTTTAGCTTATGGAAAATTGCTTTTACATTATTCTTGATATGCTTGTTGATAGGGGGAGCTTGTGCTTATTATTGAAAATATTTACTCCCTACTTGGTTGCTTTAATATTTTTGGAAATTTTGGTTGCTTTCAAACGGTCAAATGTTTTTACCGGAAAATCATTTCTAAAAATTGCTCTCTTAGTTTGTGTAAAAATTGTTTTGGTTTGTAATCATCAAAAAGGGGAGATTGTTTGATACATGTTTTTATCTTAATTTTGATGATTTTATTTTGACACCAAAACAATGTTTTTAAAGGTTGTCCAAATGCTCCTAAATGATTTAAAATGGTTTTAATATTTTCCGGAGTATTTCCTCAAGTTTATTTTCGACAATATTGGACAAACACTTTTAATGTTTTTATATCAATGGATTTTTACTTCTAAACAAGGTTCCTAAATATTGTCTAAATACTTGATTGGTTCAAAATGTTTTTACTAAATTTTTGGAGTATTTCTTGAGTTCAATTTTCGACAAAAATTAGACAACATTTGTCTCGTGGTCGACCAGGCCGCCTCTATAGGCAACCCGCACCAAGAGCACGTTTGAAACAGAAAAATGAACCTGAAGTAGAATTAGGCGATTCGACCGTCGCCAGGGGGTCGCCGGTGCCGTCGGCCGATCGCCCCCGTGCGACCGGTGCACTGCAAGTTTGCAATTGAAAGCAGTAACTTTTTTCTTTGGTTTTACACTTAGGGGGACGGTTGAAGTCGTGGTCGATCGGTCGGGTACACGTCGACCGGCCGCCTGTAAAATGCGTGATTCGTTTCAAACTTCTATTTCGTGCGACCGTGCATCGCTGTGCATTGACAAAGAAAAAATATGACCGTTTGACACAGACACATTTCCTTAAATTGTGGGATTGATTTCTAACACTATATTCTTGATTTTAATTGTATTTTTCTGTAGATTTTCAATCCCCAAGAGGAGCCTATGCTTGATCAATCATCTCCTATAAATAGAGGAAGTTTTGGAGCAACCAATACAACAATTGAGATACAACACACAACAAGATACACTTCAAGCAAATACTTGGTCTTTCATTGTTATTATTCTTGTTGTAAATTTGCCTAGCTTATCACTTTCACATCCTTGAGGTCTAGGCTATTCTTGATTACACTTTGCACTCAAATTGTAATATTCATTATTGAGTTGTAATCTTGATTTTTGGTTATCATTCAAACACAAGATATCCTTGTGAGTGTTCTTGTGGTAAGAGCACACTTGGATGATCTAGGTGATAGGTGCAAGAAGATTGTGGTGATCTTCTTATTGAGGTGTTGAAGAATTTGGTATTTTTCAAGGTTGAAGATTGTGGTAATCTTCACAAGGTGCCGTTGAAGGAAGATTGTGGTAATCTTCAAAGGGAGATTGTGGTAATCTCCAAAGGTGTTGTTGAAGAAGAGTGTGGTGCTCTTCAAGGTGTTGTAAGTTGAATTTGTATTAATTTTGGTAATTAATAAAATTCTTTTTTTCTTTGAAATCCATCCCGGATATCTTTGGGGTGGTAGAGGATTAGGCCCTAGGTGGGTTGAACCTCTTTAAATCGGCGTGTGTTGTTTACATTCCGCACCTTTATTATTGTGTTTGAGCATTCGGTTATAAAAAGAGGGCGAAATCGAAAAGATGGAGATAATCTATTCATTCTAGATTATCCCTTGACTTCGAAACGAGAGTTTTTATCGGGGAACCAGTCCTCTTGTACAATTCACTTAAACTTTTCCGGAAAACTCAAACTCTTTGGCGGGCTGGTTTGTGATAAAGAAGGTATTAAATCGTCCAGGAGTCGTGGAATTGTTAACCAAAGACGGTGAGACGTTCATGGTAAATGGCCAGCGGATTAAGCATTACTTCCACCAAGGTAACCAAGAGGAGGTGACATCCATCACCTTGCGAGACCCATGACGGAACAAAAACAGGCGCCAAGCTAAAGACGTTAAATATAGCGCTTATTAGGAGGCAACCCAACGGTTTTTGGTGTGGATTTCATTTTTGTGTGTGTGTTTCTTTTAATTTTGTTTCACTTTTGTGTGTGTCAAAAATTTTTTTTTGAACAAACCTGAGTTTGTTGTACAGGTATGCACGGGTAACCCGTGCCCTAGGCACAACCCGTGCATCCCTGGAAGGGGCGATGCAATTGCTACGACATCACACACGGGTTACCCGTGCGCAAGACGCACGGCCCATGTCTACCTGAAGAGAGTAAAATTTTTCCTAAGGCATGGCGCACGAGTTACCCGTGTGCCGACGCACGGCCCGTGCACATTTCTGAGGGGGTGTAAATAAGGGCAGCCCAGACGCTGCTCTTCAGTTTCAAAAAAACACATCCAAGCGCACGCCCTTTCGCCCCCTCCCCTCCTTGTGCTCAAAAAATTTTGTGTCTTCATCAAAATTCTCCCATAAAATTCATTCTCCCATCATACTTCACATATAACTTGCTTTAATTTGGAGTTTGGGGTGAAGAAAAGTGTTGAAATTGCACCTAGGGCTCAAGTTCTTCCTTTGCTAAATTTCAGGACTTTCGGTAAGAATTCTTTGTTCTTTTTCGAAACTCTTGTTACATATTGATTGAAGGATCATGGTGGGTGCATTGTGTGATAATTGTCATGCTCTAAATTGAAATTCTCTTTGAGGCAATTTATTGAACACATTATGCGCATATTGAATTGGGGCCATTGGGAGTTGTCTTGTTGATGAATTGTGCATATGCTATGATGTTTAGGGTATTAAGACTGCAATCCCTTACAATTATGCGAATGCTTGATAGTTTGGAGACTAAATTGGTGAGTAAGTTGATAAAGGAGAGTATTATACCCTATTTGTCTAGTATGGCTTAAATTCATCATTATGTGATTAAAAGTGATCTTGTTTGGGATACTAATATGCGTTATTCCAGGTACCAATTCTTATCATGGCTGAAAGAAGGAACCCCCAAGGAGGAAGAAGATGTGCTCGCGTGGCGGCACACCGAGAAGCGGCACCGCAAGAGGTGGAACCGAATAGCCCCGCGGCTTATGGGGTTGTGTTGACAAACGCAAATGACCTTGAGTGGTTGAATCGATTGGTTGGCCGCCAGATATCTCCGTCCCGATACGCAGACGATGATTGTACCCAAAATCTTGGGATACATGACGATGTGTGGCGTCTATTCGCAAGAGTCGGGTGGACCAATTTCATGAGCAGACGGTGGCCTACATTTAAACGATTCACCTTGGAATTCCTGAGTACCGTAGAAGTACTCAAGCAAGGAGGAGCCTTTGAACCATACGAAATACATTTTCAGTTGGGTAATATACGTAGAAGCCTATCTATTACCCAACTGAAGTCTATTTTTGAGGTTCCAACTAACGCCCGATTCCGACTGCTAGACCAATATGATCAGTATGCTTTTTGGAGAATGCTTGTTGAAATACCAGAGACAGGGCCTATGTTATACACCGCACGAACCACCAAAGCTTCTTGGGTTCGGAATCCAGTTTTCTGGTACATACAGCGAGTTACTGCATCCTCTGTGTTCGCACGAGAAAATATTGGGGGGATGACCACCAGGGAGTTGTATTTACTGTGGTGTATGCTCACAAATACACCCTACAACACAACCGCCTATTTCACGGAGCAAGTTGAGCAGTTAGTTAGGCGAGAAGGGGGTGCTATTTCTATAGAGGGTCTGATTACCCCTATTGCCCGACACTTCAACATTGATTTTCGAGGCTTGGAGCCTGTACCGGGCAGCACTCGGGTCAACATGGCATCTTTGCACCATATGAAATTTATTGCAAATGAAGATGGCATGTTATTCCTTCAGCAGAAGCGAGATGATGCATTTCTATTACCTAACCCGAGATACACCACAGTAGACACCCTGGAGGACACAACCAATTTCCTTCTTAACTCTGAAGCACATATCAGAGTTACTGAGGCAATCAATGCTGGGAAGAGGCGACGAGTTGCAGGGTTCCCGGATGTAGAGGATATGGCGGCTGAAGAAGAAGAGCTAAACAGACAAGAAAGGGGAATGGAACCTCATCACCCTCAAATAGGGTATGACATTCCCGGGCCCTCACAGGGAGGAGATCACCCCAGACCCTCACATAGCGGGGATCATCCCGGAACTTCTTATGGTGGCTAGTCCCAACGCGGAAATGAATTTCATGACATGCTCTATGCATTTGTGGAGGACTTGCGGCATCAAAGGGAGGAGTTGCGACAATAAAGGGAAGACTTGCAGCAACATCGAGATGATTTCCGTGAATTCCAGGAGAACTATGATCGGAGGTCCTTGGAGACGTGGCAACTGATACAACAGATACAAATGTGGCACATCTCACAGGGCCACTCCCCGCCGCCACCTCCACAGTGACTCAGGTATACCTCCACTTTTCATTATTGAAATTCTATCTTTCCCCTTCCGGACAATATAAATTCATTCAAGTTTGGGGGAGAGGTAGTATTTTGATATATGAAAAGTGTAGATAAAAAAAATCTTGCATTTTTGTGTGTTTTTCATATAGTTGCATGTAGAGCATTTTAGGTTGCATTGCATTAGAAGCACGTTTACGACTTTAGCACGTTTATTGCTTTCATAGATGTTAGAGAGTGAGTTGACCGGGCATGATGCAACTTGATGTTTGTGTGTTGCTGAAAATTTGTATTGTTGGGATTGGATGTTGAGTATGAGTTGATTGAGCCATGAATAGATGATATTGAGCATGTGGATATTGAGAACATGGTTTGATGCTTTGAATTACATATTTACAAGCCTGTGAGCTTTTGAGCCTTTACTGCTTCTATTTTATGTAGTCTTGTTTGTGATTTGAGTGTATCATTCATGTTGTTAGAATTCTAGAACTTGCTCTGGTATCTCTGTCAAGGCCACATGTTGTATGCGAATTGTGAATATGATTAAAGGCCATCATTGTTAGCCTTTCAAACCTTTTGCTTACCTAACGTTGTTGAAATTCCTAGTTAGCCAATTTGAGCCTATTTCCTATTTCTTGGATAGCCACAAATTCAAGCCTTAACTTGATATATTTGTTACCCTGCACTCGAGCGTATAACATTGAGTAAAGGGAGTGAATGATGTTGAATGAGTGGGAATTGAAAAGTCGGATAATTGGGCAAATTTGGTTGATGGAACAAAAGAGGAAGAAAATGAGGAGAAAAGAAATGTTGAAACTTCACAAAAGAGTTGGAAAAAAAAATCGACTTTATGATGTGTCTTCATTGAATGAACTTGGAGGCTAAGAATTGTAATGTGAGGTGGAAATGTTTACAAAAGAAAGGGGATGAAGATAGGAAGAATTGATGAAAATGAGAGAAGAATTTAAGAGCATATTGAGCTTTAATGTAGATGATCTATATGCTCATCGGTCTATACGCTTGAGTTTGAGTCACTCTATCCATATTTTCCTACCCTACCCAAAGAGCCTTCATTACAACCAAAATAAAAAAAGTCCTTTTTGATTCACAAGTTGCGTACACTCTAGTGGCGGAGATATGAGACAATTTGCAAGCTTATGGTAATTCTGCAACATTGAATGGATTGGAGCGTAAACACGTCCTATATTCATGTGAGATGAGAGCATACACTTGATCCTGAGAGATGTGATTCAGAGCATTTACCATGTTTTATTTGATACGTGCTCATGATTAGATATTTGAGGCTTGATTGATTTGTTGCTTGACACCCATGACGAACAATATGGATTTTCTTTTGGAGTCTTTGTATGCGCTATCTTTCATTGCTCTCTGTTGATCGGGACGGTCAACAGTTTAAGTTTGGGGGATATTGATAGGTGTGAGTTTTGCATGTATTTTGAGGTATAATGATGACAAAAATGGTGATTAGACATGCATAAACTCATGTGAAATGGTTTGTATTCACTCTTTGTGGGAAAGATATTACGATTTGCTCGTTTTGTAGGAATTTAATGATATTTGAAGCAATTTGGAGACAAATACGAGCATCCGAAGTAGAAACGCCAAGAATCGAGTGAACGTATGAGATTAGAAGACAGAATGAGATGAAGTTAGGCAAATAAGGCAAATATAGGGAACGCACGGGTAGGGCGTGCCCTAGGCACTACCCGTGCATCCCTGGGCAAGGAAAAATGAGACTACAGCATGGCGCACGGGTCACCCGTGCGTTGACGCACCACCCATGCGCCACTGAAGAAATCGAAGATGCCTACGGCACCACACACGGGTAGCCCGTGCTTGGGACGCACGACCCGTGCATGTTTGGCAAACAACAAGGAGTTCCCTACGGGATGACGCACGGGTAGCCCGTCGTGGGCGCACGACCACGTCGCGTCTATTTGGAATGACATTTCGACAAAGACTTTGCCCTAAACTTCTAAAAGGTATAAAATGGCTTTTGGGGGCGCACACCAATGGGATATTCTGACATTTTGGACTTAGAACACATGACAAAACACAAACATAACAAGGAGGCATCAAGGAGACAATCAGGTTGCATCGGATCTTGAGGAACGAAGATATATCGAGAGATTGCCGACTTTCCTAAGTTTTTTCTTGCTTCTCTTGTATTTTTAATCTTTCATTTGAGCTTAGTATGGCTTTGAACAATTTGTCTATGAGTTGTTTAAACATCATGTGTAGCTAAACTTCTTGAGATTTCCGGGTTTTGGAAGTAGATTAATGAACTCTTGTTGAATGTTTTAATCTTAGTTGAAGTTATTGTTTTGAAGCCTATTTGAGTACTTTGAGCTTATTCTTGTTTTATCACTTGGCCAATGATTTAGCATGTTTGATATATTGATTCATAATTCGAGAGATGAGTTTCAATATTAGATCTTGAGTACTTGACACGAATATTTGCATGAATCGAGAGGTTTGTAGATATTTGTGAGGGCATTTGATCTTTTGAGCTTTTAGGAGTTGTGTATCTTATGTTGAGTAGAGATGCTAGCATAGATATTACAATCTACATTTTATATACATCTCGAGAGGGAGGATAATATACCATTGTGATCGTCTTATAGGAATATTAATAATAACTTCGGGTTTGATTAAATCAGACAACAAGAGAGATATTAATCGAAACCTTAACCCGGGAATCCATTTTATTTTCTTGATACTTCCATTTTCATCATTATCTTTATCTTGTGTTTTTGTAGTCTAATTTGTCTTAATCTCACAACAATCATCAAAGTTTGATCGTCTAAATAAAAATAAGACTATCTTAGTTCGATACTTAGCATATAAATTTATTAGTCTCCATGGATATGACCTTGCTACCCTATTCTATAACTTACACCGTACACTTGCGGTAAAGCTAAAAATAAGGTGAACACATGGATTACACACAATGTTGTCAAGCTTGCCAACCTTGCGAATTTCATTCACTAACCACCAGAGCCATTACGCCCTACCGTTGCTTCATGGCCATTTGATGCTTGATTTTTAGATGAAATTATACCAATGACGAAGTCTGCTAGGAAATTTATTATATAGATTTTCATAATCCTTATAAAAATATGTATTAGAAAGCTGGCACCATATTTTCATGTAATTTCTACACTTGTTAATAGATATGATGCAAGTTGACTCAAATGCAGCCAAGTAAAATTGCAGAAGACTTGCTGAAGAAAGCTTCAGAAGACTCATAGCTGAGTTTGTGAAGATTTAACTGATTCACAGCTGAATACGTTGTCAGAAGACTCTCAGCAGAGTATACCAGCCAAGTCTTTCAGAAGACTGACTATAGAGTACATCAGATGATTCTCTCAGAAGATTCAATATCAGTCTTAAAGGGCTAAATCAGCTGAAGGACTAAAATAAACTAAACAAATTCGTTGCATTGTGTCCAAGGAGAATATACTTTGAAATCAATGAAGTATGATATTTGACTATAAATGTGTGTTCGAAGATATCGTTACCGCAAGCGTACGGTGTCAAGTCTTAGGATAGATTTAGAAGTGGGGTTATCGTCTCCACATGGATTGATATCAAATTTTAAACTAAGTACTGTAATTATAATAGCTTAATTTTATCTAGATAATCGAAAAGAGATGGGTTTTTTTTATTAAACTAACAACAAAACTAAAATTATACTAACAAATTCGTTTAGACAATTTATCAAACACTTAGTATATATGAATTCTAGAGGGTTGATTCACCTAGTTTTCCCCTATGTTATCAATCCAGTTTATTAATCACACATTATTAATCTATAAGCCCTCCTACCGTTTATCACTTCCTCTCTCGAGTGCCAAGTGATTCTAGGTTCCAATCCTGATTTCAATATCTCTATAAAATCATAAATTAAACCCTAATGTGCTCAATGAATATTCGTTCACGGACTTTGAAAGATTCAAAAGCTTCTCAGTTCTTTGAAACCCTAAGTTATGTTATTCTATGGCCAATCGTTCAATTACCTCTCTCGAGTGTGAAATCAAACACGCCAAACAATCTAAACTATTGATCAGATAATTCAGATGCAATCAATCCAAATAGCAAAAATATATTTAATAACATGCGAATAAATAAACTGAAATATCAAAACATAGGTTCAAACATTGTTTAAATCATCCCCTAGAAAATAAAGTTTAGCTCACGATGGATGTATAAAAACCCATGAAAAGTAATTATACATCTCAAAGATAGACAAAGAAAATAAATAAGGAATTGAAACGAGAAGAGAAGAAATCCTCTCTGTGTCCAGATGAGAGATGCCTTCAATCATCGTCCCGAACTCTTGCTCTGTGTTTCTTGCCTTGTGTTGTGATCAATAGAATGCCCGACGCCCATTTCGTACGACCCTTCTCATATTTATACCCAAAAATTCGTTTAGAAACCCTAAAAATAAGTTTCCCACTCTCTCATTGGTGGTGTCGCACTGTGGCTCCAAAAAGAAGGACTATGCCGCTCTCCAAAAACTCCACTACCTTGTTTTTAGGTACAACGCTGCAACCCTCTATTAAGAGTACTGCAGCCCTCCTCCAATTTCAATGTTTTATTGAGTTTTCTCTTCTTCAAGTGCGACTTCTTCCTCCCAAACATGATTTTATCATTTTTCATCGTCCTTCGGCTACCATAATCTGAATTGACTCCCCAACGACACATAATGAAATAGAATGGACTCAAACTACTCTAAAATACCCGAAAACAATGCAAAATCCTAGTCTAGAATACTCGATTCATTGGTATAAAACCAATCTAAAAAATACCCCCAAACTTAGACCATTGTTTGTCCTCAAGAAATTTTACTGACTCTTGAAAGACAAAAGACATAAATCAAACAAAAATATCAACTGTTAACTCAAACAGACCAATTGCAAAACTTCACAACCAAGCTCTTTTGTCTCATATTTCATTTCACTATCAATAAAGCATGCGTTTTACAATGTAATCTCATGAATGTGGAATGTTATTGTTAACTCCATTTTCATCATCTGGATAAATTCACGCAATCAAATATTTTCCAGCATGATCCACTTTTGAGTATAGATGTGTATTGTTTACCGAACTCCATAGACTTGTCTTTCACACTAATCTCCACTAATGTAGGCGAATGTAACACAAGGATCAGTAGGACTTTAAAAGCTTGTAATGTTGGCTTAGGGTAAGGTAGGGAAATATGGGATTATGTGCCTCAAATCACCCAAACACACAATTATCAAATCTAATAAATCACAGGTTCATACATAACCATCACTTTCTAACATTTCCCTTGTTCACGTTTTATGAGCTTTTGTACCTGCTAATTTTTTTTTTCTTTTTTTTTGAACCCCCAAACTTGATCTTTTGCATACTTTCACGCAATTCACCCTTTTCATCATACCCATCCTCAACCTTTATCTTATTTCTATAAATTGTGTGTATGAGTGAGAGGTAATTGGGATTTTTCACATGTAGGCTCTGGGTATTGGACTGGTTGCCAAAGAAACGGGTTTAAAAAAGCTCAAAAGAGGATACTACGGATAATATATAAACATAAAGGTAGGCATTTTTGGATCTAGTTGTTCAAAGATGGCCTAAATCACTTCCTTATTGTTACATAACCTAGGATTTCGCCTCGACTAGTGTTCAAACAAGTTCTAGAATCCAGTGGGATCATTCAGTCATCAATTAATCACATGAACCGTCTCCAAATAAATCAACAAAATCAACAAGTGGATGGAATAAATGTGAAGTGCGACATATCACAGCTCAAACACATACTCGTTTGACGATTCAACTCATATTCAACAAATTTACTCAGGCATTGAGTTCTACAATTACACAAACGACTTGACTCCATACTCTTTTTTCGATTTTTTTTAACAATACATGACTAGACTCAACAACAAATACATATTACACCCCAAACTTATAACGAACATTGTCCCCAATGGGGAGGTGCGAAATAGACTTTCCTGGTAGCCGAGGATATGATACTACATGTGCTAAGATTCTCGTATAAGAGTATTTGTGCCTAACACACACAAACCGGTGGGTATCGTATTCTTCTGAGGTGGGGGCTTTTTCTTTCCCTTTGCCTTGGCCCGTTCCCTTTTTGGTTTTGCATCTTTGTAACCTAGTAAGGTAAACAAGAAAACAAAACTTCTGGAAACACCAAATTCGGTTACGGGTGAGAAATCGGTAATCAACGTACGTACAGATGCACCAAAGTGAAAGAATAAATGCCACGTATAGAATGCAAGTGTGAACATACAAGGTGACAATCATACAATGTGAAAACATCAATGAGGCATTTTGTCAAGCACCTTGTAGGCATGAATTCAGAATAAGATGGTAAATGCCTTGGATAATTCATTGCAACCCCAAAATTCAATACCAAAACCTAGTTCTATCATGAAAGTTCAATGCATAATCCAACACCCAACAACTATTAAACCAACACCACCACAATCCAATCACACAAAATAGAGAAATTGAAGAAACAATAGGGAAGGGTTGAAGGGGAGCAATCTTACCAAATGTTGTGTGGAAGAGATGAAGGAGGTGTGTGAAGATTGAGTGGAATTTGTGCTTGTTTTGGTGGTAGGGAGGTTTTGCTTCGAGTGAGAGGCTAAGGGGAGTGTTGGTTATGTTATAAAACAAATTGAGGATGCTCTATTATAAGGAGGGAACACGCTCGCGTGTTGCAGTGCCAGCTTAAAATCCCCCCGTCTGGATTTAGGGGTCACACTGCAGCACGCCCATTTGGGTGCTGCAGTGTTGTGTGCTTTAGCGGAATTTTCTGCTGCATGTAGTAGCATAGGTCTAAGTGGCTTCTTTCACCCGGTTTGCCATCAAAATTGCTTCATGATCATGCAATAAAAGGGGTCGGGTATGATGCAACACAACTAATCCTAAGAATGCAAAATTTAATATGAAATCAAATATTATACTAAACTAACAACTAAGAAAACAGGGAAAATGCTTGGTTGCTTCCCAAGAAGCGCTACGTTTTATAGTCTTCGGCCATCCTTTGTCAGGACTTATCAAGTTGGAGCTCCAGTGGGAACGTTGTCCATATTTCCCTTAGACACTTCCCAACCACCAATATCCTCATTTTGATACCCGTCCATTTGATGACATTTGTTAGGTTCAAATTTAAGCCTCTTGGTTGGATGGATGGTGAACACGACTTTCTTCTTATTAACCTGCAGAGTTAGTTCCCCCAATTCTACATTAATTAATGCCCTTGTAGTAGCTAAAAACGGCTTTCCAAAGATTGTAGGTATCTCATAATCCTCCTTCACATCCAACACCACAAAATCCAGAGGGAATATGAATTTGCCAATTCTCGCTAACACAACCTCAATAACTCCCCAAGGATAGGTGATGGATTGATCTGCAAACTGCAACGTGATATTAGACGGTTTCACCTCCCCAAACCCAAGCTTTGTGGAATCCGATAGAAATATAAGATTAATGCTGGAACCAAGATCACAAAGTGATTTTTCAAAGCAAATACCCCCAATAGTAAAAAGAATAGTAAAACTCCCTGGATCCTTCATTTTCTGAGGTAATTTTCTCTGCACTATCGCACTGCATTCCTCTGTCAGGTGGATAGTCTCAAACTCCTCCAACTTCATTTTCTTTGATTCCACTCCCTTCGTATAAATGGGCATTTGTTCGGGTGAATGCTGAATTTCTGAGCCGTTCTTCACATAAATTGCATTGCAATGCTCTCTACGACTAACCTCTGTATCACTTGGAAACTTGCCTCTCTATTGCAATGAATTCACTAATATCGCTACCTGTCTCATTTATGTCTATCTAAGATATGTCTCCATAGTATTCATCTTTGTACCCGAATAATCAATTTGTGCATTACTTCTATATAGTTGATTCCTAGTCTCTCCAATAAATGTATCGAGTATCTCTTTTAGCGACTGCTTCTTTTCACCTATGGGTGCATTGAAACTGGGTTGGGATAACCCGGAGGTGGGTTTACCACATTCCAGTTATTGTTATAAGAGATTCTCATGATTGCGAAGCCCCGAGTGATAGTGAGTTGGTAATGTGTAAAAAGAAGGAAGCCTTACAGAAATTGCCTCAGCGGATGAGAATAGTTCAAAATGAGAATAGTCAAACCATTATAAAGATAAGGTCTGACAGGGGAACTGAGTTTGCCAATGGGATTATAACTCAGTATTGTATTTAAAATGGTATTGCTCATGAGTTGTCAGCTGCAAGAACTCCATAGCAAAATGGAGTAGCTGAAAGAAGGAACAGAACTCTCAAGGAAGCTGCGAGGACCATGTTAGCTGAAGCTGGTTTGCCCAATAGATTTTAGGCTGAAGCCATCAATATTGCCTGCTACCCTCAGAATAGTTGTATGATTAGCAGGCAATTGTCCAAAACTCCATATGAAATTTTGATAGGGAGGAGCCAATGTTGGATATTTTCGAATCTTTGGATGTAAGTGCTTCATCCACAACAATGGTAAGGACAACTTAAAAGCTTTTGATGCTAAAGCTGATGAATGTATCTTTTTGGGATACTCAGCTGAAAGCAAAGCTTATAGAGTGCTGAACAAAAAGACTATGGTCATAGAAGAGTCTATCCATGTGGTTTAATTTTGATGAACCTAATGTTAATGGAGAAGACAAAGATGAGTTAGCTGAAAAGAGGAATCAACCAACTATTCAAAAGAGTCGCTATGTTGAAGCAGATGTAAGAGCACTCAACCGTGATGAAGATGAGATAGCTGAATCTCAGAGACAGCTGGAAGGTCTGCAGCTGAATGATGATGAAGAAGTTGTTCAAGATAACTTAGCTGCGAGACGATTGAACCCAGCAGACTTACTCCAACCAGATGTGGGATGGCGGAGAGACCATCCACCTAAGTTAATTATTGGAAATGTTAGAGATGGAGTAAGAACCAGATCCAGAACTCAACATGAAGCTATGTTTACTTGTTTTTTTCCCAGATAGAGCCTAAAGATGTGTCACAAGCATTGGATGACACAAATTGGATTCTAACTATGCAGGAAGAGCTGAATCAGTTTGGAAGAAAAAAGTTTGGGAATTAGTTCAAAGGCCTACCCACCAAAATGTGGGTATTTAGAAACTAGATGAATGAAGAGGAATCTGTAGTAAGAAACAAAGCAATATTGGTAGCCAAAGGGTATTGCCAAGAAGGTATAGATTTTGATGAAACCTTTGCCCCTGTTGCTAGATTGGAAGCAATTAGGATGTTTCTTGCTTATGCTGCACACAAGAATATCACTCTTTATCAAATGGATGTGAATAGTGCATTTTAAATGGTCTTTTAGAAGAAGAAGTCTATGTAGAACAACCTCCAGGTTTTGGGCAGAAAACTATTGGAGATAAAGTCTACAAGCTCAAGGAAGTATTGTATGAATGGAAACAAGCACCAAGAACCTGGTATGACACATTGTCTATGTTTCTAATTGACAATGGATTCACCAAAGGCAAGGTTGATAGAACACTCTTCAGAATTCAAGATGGAGAAAATATATTGCTTGTTCAAATTTATGTTGATGATATTATCATTGGATCCACAAACAAAGAGCTGTGTGACAAATTTTCAAACCTCATGCAAGGAAAGTTTGAAATGAGCATGATGGGAGAACTGACTTTCTTTCTAGGTATTCAAGTCAAGCAAATGAAGGAAGGGACCTTCATAAGTCAAACCAAATATACCAGAGATTTGATGAAGAAATTTGTTATGGAAGAGAAGTCATCAGTGAAGATTCCCATGAATACATCAATCAAGATGGATATGGATGCAGATAGCAAAGCTGTATATCAAACCATATATAGAGCTCTTATTGGATCATCGCTCTATTTGACAACAAGTAGGCCAGACATTACCTTTGCTGTAGGTGTATGTGCTATATTTCAATCTGCACCAAAAGAGAGTCATATGACTGCATCCAAGAGAATCCTAAGGTATTTGAAGGGATGCCAAGAAGTTGGCTTATGGTATCCAAAGGATGGAGGATTCAAGTTAGTTGGTTACTAAGACTCAGACTATGCTGGATGTAGAGTACACATGAAAAGTACATCAGGTGCCTGTCAAATGCTTGGAAATAGATTAGTTTCTTGGTTCAACAAGAAACAAAATTCAATAGCTACATCCACAACTAAAACAGAGTACATAGCTGCAGGCAGCTGTTGTGCCCAAGTATTATGGATGAGGCAACAACTGAGAGACTATGGCATAGAAGAAAAAGAGATTCCAATTAGGTGTGATAACACAAGTGCAATTGCAATTACCCAAAACCCAGTATTGCACTCTAGAACCAAGCACATTGATGTCAGATACCATTTCATAAGAGATCATGTTGAAAAGAAAGACATCACTTTGGAATACATATCAACTGATACACAGTTAGCTGATATATTCACTAAGCCATTATGTGAATCAAGGTTTGAAGAGCTTAAAAATGAGCTAGGATTGATTGAGCTGAGTTAGGAGGCTCAGAAGACTCAATCAGCAGAGTCAAAGAAGAGAGAATTGAAAATCAGCAAAGTTTCATTTTTCAGCAAAGTGAAACAATCAAGATGGCTAGCCAGTTGTATTGAGTTGGCTGGACAACCGAGTGATCAGTATGAGAAGAGAGAAGTGGAGTTAAGTCACTTTTAGTAGATAGCTAAGTTATTTAAGAGCTAAGTGACAAAACACAGTTGTTTTGTGCGAGCGAAAATGTTTTTGGGCATGACATCAGCTGTAATTATGGTGTCAGTATAAAGCCTGTACCCGTTTAGCCTATGATTGGATATAAATGTTGCTGCATTTTATGCGGGGAAATTAATACGGTGTTAAGCTTTTGATCTAAACCGTTGATCGTGATCAACCTTTTTGAATTCTAAAAACCGTCCCCTCACATCCAGTATATACTCTATTTTCATTTTCTCTCTCCTCACTTTACACTCATCTCTCTCAAAGCAAAGGCAAGAATTTTTCCACAAACTAAGCAAAAACCCTGGTTTGCACTCCGTTCAAGTCCGAGTTTCCATGTCTCGTTCTTTGAAATGGCTCCAAGTTATGATTATGTGAAGATGGCTAGAAGATCCACTCGGGTTCGATGGTGGATTTTGAAGGACTGGTGAATCAAGGGGTTGACAATGCCCTTGCTAAGAAGATTGCTAAAAAACTGGAGAAATCTGGTCTTAAGGGATTTCTCACTATGGAGTATTCGCACACTTATCTAGAAGAGGTGGCCATGTTCTACGTGAACGCTGAGGTTCACGATGGAGAAATCCGTTCACATCACTGACACAAAGATAACTTCTGCGGACTTGGCTACGCACTGCCACCTTCCTTCGTTTGGATTGAAGGAAATCTCTGAAAACGATCTCAACCTAGCTGCGGCGTGGAAGGAGATCACCGAGCCAGAATCAGCTACTAAGGCTATTTACACAGCCAAGAAGTCGCTCATCAAGGATGGTTATCACAAGCTAATAAATGTGATTGCCAAATACGTGGGCTTGAAGTTTGGCAGCTTCGATCAGCTGTCTAGGACTAAACTGACTGTCATGGCTGCTATTTTGGAAGAGAATAAGGTGAATTGGGCTGAGTTCGTCTTCGACCGAATCTTCCAGAACATAATTAACAAGATCATTAATGATGTTGGTCTTTTTAAAATCTCGCTGGGATATAACCTTGTCATTGGCCATTTGATGGAGGTGAAGGCATGTTAGAGTAGTGCCCTGCGAGCCAATTAGTGGCGAGCATTTTATACTCTTGTAAACACAATCTTATTCATAATATTTATTAATTAAGGCATTTATATTTATCATTGATTGTTTTATCAATTGGATAAAGTCCCTAGATCACATTTAGCTATGGGATGTGGTTGTGCATTTGATGCTAATCATGGAATGGCGTCTCTATGTCTGTGGTCTTAAATTATGTTCCGAGTCAAGGGTTCATTGAGATGGGACATCGATACAACCAGAAGACTCGCACATACGATGCATGCTCGAAAGGAGAAATATCTCATTCCATAGATATTCGCATAGGGATGCTAAACGACCTAGTGGAAATTCTTAGTGGAATTGTATGTCGAATAATGTGCTTGGATCTTTGATGAGATCTTGGCTTATTTGCTTGTGCAATAGCCCCATTGTTATCGCAGTAGACCGTAATTGGATCAACTTTTGTAGGGACTACACCCAACCATTGGATGAAGTTCTTTATCCAAACGCCCTCTTTTGCTGCATCGCATGCGGAGATATATTCAGCTTCAGTGGTGGAATCTGCGGTGGTTTCTTGCTTGGAACTCTTCCAACTTACCGCCACACCGTTAAGTGTGAATATGAATCTTGATACAAACTTTGAGTCGTCTACATTGGACTGGAAACTAGAATCAGTGAAACCTTCTAGATTTAGTTCTCCACTACCGCATATCAAAAAGACATCCTTAGTTCTTCATAAGTACTTAAGGATCGTCTTAATGGCCTTCCACTGGTCTTTCCCTGGATTGGACTGATATCTGCTCGTAACACTTAGAGCATATGCAATATCAGGCCTTTGTCTATGTACATGGATTGGGATAGTCTGATCATTCTCTTGGATCTATCTCTATAGATCGTTATCCCCAGAATGTAGGATGCTTCTCCCAAATCCTTCATGGAAAATTGAGTAGATAACCAAGCCTTTGTTGACTGCAACATTCCTACATCATTTCCAATGAGTAAAATGTCATCAACATAAAGAACAATAAAACTCACTGCACTCCCACTAACCTTCTTGTATACATAGGGTTCATCCGGATTTTTGAGAAAACCAAACGTTTTGACTGCCTCATCGAATCGGATGTTCAAGCTTCGGGAAGCTTGTTTGAGTCCATAAATGGATCTCTGGAGCTTGCAAACCTTTTGCTCATGAAGCCTTCTGGCTGCTTCATAAAGATCTCTTCCTCAATGTGTCCATTAAGAAAGGCGGTCTTCACATCCATTTGCCAAATCTCGTAGTCATAATATGCAGATATGGCAAGCAATATCCGAATGGATTTAAGCATCGCTAATGGTGAAAAAGTTTCCTCATAGTCAACACCTTGCCTTTGAGTATAACCTTTTGCCACCAAACGCGCCTTGTAGGTCACTACCACTCCATCTACTCCAAGCTTCCGCTTGTAGATCCATTTGCAGCCAATGGGTACAATACTAGGGATGGCAATTTTGACCCGACCTGTGGGTACCCACCCTGGCCCGCCCCATTTGGGTTGCCCCTCCCCGTGACCCGGAGCGGGGCGGGGCGGGTCTGGGTCTCACTTCCGCCCCGCCCCGCATAGAATTTTTAGTTTAAAAATATATTTTAATATATATTTTGCATATATAATATATATTATAATATAATTTTTTTTGTATTCTTATATTATATTTAATATTTATTATTAGATAATAATAAATTTTGGAAATAATATTTTATAAATCTATAGTTTTTTCAATTTATTTTTATTTTTTTAATTTAATTTAATTTAAAACGGGGCAGAACGGGTCGGCCCACCCCGCCCCGCGACCCGTGGTGGGTCGACTCGCCCTGCCCCGTTCTAGGCACGGGGCAGGTCTGGGTCCTGGCCGACCCGCCCCGACCCGCCCCATTTCCATCCCTATACAATACCCTGTGGTGGGTCCACCAAGGTCCAAACCTTGTTGGAGTACATGGATTCCATCTCGGTTTGCATGGCCTCTTGCCATTTTCCCGAATCGATGTTCGACATCGCTTCTTCATAACTCTTTGGATCATCATCCAATGAGCGCTCTTATTTGTTGTTTTTTAACAAAAGATCCTATCATTCAGTTGGTCTCGAGATTCTACCAGATCACCTAGGAGGCTGTGTAATTGAAGTATTAGTTGTACGATGTTGTGTCACGACTGTATCTTGTGGGGAAACTCGTGGTTCTTGAATTTTTTCAAGTTCTACAACATCGCCATTTCTATCTAATAGAAACTCTTTTTTCTAAGGAAGTGGCATTCCTTGAAACAAACACCTTTTGTTCCAAGGAGTCGTAAAAATAGTATCCAACATATTCCTTTGGATACCCCACAAACTTGCATAAAATGGATATTGCATCCAACTTGTCTCCCACTAACTGCTTCACAAAAGCAGAACACCCACATACCCTCAGGTATTTAGAGGAAAGGGTTTTTCCAAACCACATTTCATATGGAGTGGAAGGCACCGACTTACTTGGCACTCTATTTAATAGATATGCTGCCGTTTCTAGAGCATAACACCAGAATGAAAGAAGAATTCCAGTAAAGCTCATCATGGATCGAATCAATGTCCAACAATGTTCGATTCCTTCTCTTAGAAACCCCATTAAGTTGTGGAGTCGTTGGCAGAGTCCACTGCGAGAGAATCTCATTCTCTTTTAGATAATCAAGAAACTCCGTGCCTGAGTACTCGCCCTTACGATCCGATCTAAGGGTCTTTATACTTCGTCAGGTTTGTTTCTCCACTTCATGTCTAAATTCTTTGAACTTTTCAAATGCATCAGACTTGTGCTTCATAAGAAACACATACCCATACCTAAAGTAGTCATCGGTAAAGGTAATAAAATAGTGGTAATTGCCCCAGGCACCAACAATTAGTGGCCCGCATACATCCGATTAACAAGTTGGCATTTCATAACCGTCTGAAAGCTCAAGTTTATTTGCCAACTTGTCAATTCTTTTCTTTGAGATATGACCTAATCTTGCATGCCACAAGTATGTGGAATTATGATTATCTAATTTATGTTTGTTACTTTGTTGAATATGCACGGCAATATTTGGATGGATAGTATATAAATCATTAATTAATTCTACTACACAAATTAAAGAAGAACCTAAAAAAATGGAACAATTTCCATTAGAAATAGTAAAACGAAATCCTTCTCTATCCAACAGTGGTATCAGTGCTTAGGTTGCGCGTTTTTGAATCATTCTATGTGTGATAAAAATTGTTTTTATACAATTCAATGTTTGGGAAATAAGAAGATGTTCAAGGTGAACCTCTCAGCCGCACAGAGGCAAGCCTATGCAAGAAGAGCTAACACCAACGAAGGTGAGCCATCTGATCCTGTCCCCGAGGACACTACTGCAACTGCAAAGGATCCTTCTCTAAAGCCTGTAGAGAAGAAGAAGAAAGCTTCATCTAAGCCTGCCCTGCCCCCGCAGCCATGGAAGACCTAACACCTACCCTAGTAGCCGAGATCGAGAAGGATACCCCTGCACCTTCTCCAGTCATGAAGAAGAAACGCTCAGTTGTGCCTTGAAAGCCAGCTGCAGCTAAAAAGATAAAGATGGCAGCGCCAACTACCATCGAAGAAGCAGAAGAGGAAGAGATTCCTCTTGTCAAAACAAAGAGAAGGCGATTGGTAAGAAGATCCGCCTTGGAAATGCCAGCCGAGTCTCGCAATCAAGTTGAAAAAGAGACTGCTGAAGTAGAGGAGCATCAGTCTAAGCAAGCTGAAGGTGGTGAGGAGACCACTGCTGAAGTCGAGGAGACTGCTAATAGAGATCATCAGACTGTAGAAGAGACAACTATTCATGAGACAACTGAAGAAAAAGAAGTAGGCACAGCTGACCAGTCTGAGGAGTTAGCTATTAACTCCCCGCAAATTGGTGCAAGAACCTTTGAGGAGGAGAGGGTTGCCCTTAAGCCTATAAAGGAGGAGGACGATGACCTGTGATGTTGTCCCCTGCCTACCCTGATATTCAAGAAAGGCTAAGGATCTAGAAGCACTGGAAGTTGAGCTATGCTAGAGATCAATTCGAGTCTTGAATTAGTAAAAGAGGAAGAAGAGCTTTTAAGGTTTATGGGGAACATTTCTGTCAGCTCAGTACTCGATCCAAATTTTTGTTCAACAATTCTTTATGAAAAGAGGGACGAGGAGAAAGCTAAGAAGAAGGCCAAGGCAAAGGATGTTGATGAAATTCTAAAACCTCACACTTGTTTTCTTACAGATTTCCCAGAACATGCCCAACGGTCAACCATCAATGAAAGTGATGTTGAAGAAATAGACCCTGCTGATGCAGTGGAGAAGGCTGAACTGAGGCAAACTTTGAAAGAATCTAAAGAGTTTCACAAGTAGAGATGGCAAAAAGGGCGAGGAGAGTCTGCTTCGATACTGATCACTCCTAGCCCAGACATCATGAAGATGGTAAGGACAATTGATGCCACCACATCTCCCGTGCATTCCGAGGATGAAAATACCAAAATACCAGGAAAAATGGCGATGAAGCTAAGGATGGAGTAGAAGAAGAGTTCACCTTAGCCAAGCCAATCCCTGAAGAAGGTGTTGAGACACCTGCCCTAACGGCTGATCACTCAAAAGGAAACACAACCGATTCTCAGGTTTCGAGTGACCCCACCGCTCGAGACTCAGCTGGTGCGCCAGCTGAGGGAGAAACTCAAACCACCACAGCTGGGTCGGAGGAGGCTATCGGAGGCAATACCAAAGAAACGTTAGGAGGAAAATGTGAGACCACATATGTACATCAGAGTGGGGTTGATGAGGCTTAGATGGTTTTGACTGTCTCAGCTGAATCCCAGCTGCCATGCAAGCCGATGAAGCTGTTGCTACAGACAAGGCAAATGATGGAAGCAAGGCCATGGGAGTTGAGACTCTTGGCCCTGAAAGTGCAATCCAAGGAGTTGAGACTCCAACGGATGCCACTGAAGACCCCAAAGAAGCTTAGTCTGCTGAAGGGATATTTGTTGAAGACCCTACTGCAGTTGAGACTGCGAAAGGGATGGCCCAAGGCCCGTCAGTGGTTGAGACTGCTTAGGGAAAAGAAGGTCCATAGGAGGTTAAGACTTCCCTGGGTAAGAAAGTCCAAGAACAGGTGCCAACCCCTCATGATGAATTCATGGAAGAAGAAGAGATTAGTGCTCTTCATGATTCTCAAGAGAATGTCGATGTTGAATTCTTAGAAACCAACGACGAAGCTGAGTCCAATCCTATTGAATTCATGATTAGTGCACAACAGAAGGCAGAACTTCAGAAAACAGAGGCCAACATGCATACAAAGATTATGATGGTCCAAACAGAGATGAAGCTGATGGCAACTGAGTCGAAGGCTCTGTGATCCGAATTCAAATCATCATACTCAAAGAGTCATGAAAAGATGGACATGAGCAACAACGAAATTGATCTAATCCTTGGAGGAGTATTCCCTCAGCTGGATCTACCCCTTGGTGATGATGCCAAAAAGGGGGAAGATGAAAGTAGGGAAGGAAGTAAGAAAGGAAGTGGAAGTCAGGGGGAAACAAATAGTAAGGGGGAAGACAGTGAAATGAAGAAGCCACCTTTGAAAATTATGCTTGCGAAGACCCCTCAGCAAGGTGGAGTGACAACTTCGATCCTCAGTCAACTGCCCGAAAATCTGAATATTGATGAGAAAGCCGATTTGGCCTTCAAGAAGTCTCGAGAAGCCATTGAAGCTGAATCTGAAAAGGTAGCTGAGAAATATCACGGGAGGATTGAAAATCTAAAGGCAAAGTATGAAGGCCCCCCAACTAGACTGTTAAAAGATTTCCCAGCTGTGAGACCCGCTCATGAGCTTACATTGCCTGATGCAAGATCTGAGCCAAGGTCCATAGAGGAATTTCAAACTCTAACTGCAGAAGGATATTTCAAGAATATGACTCTACCCCAGGCGTGGGATCTGTATTGGGAGAAAGGACACGACTTGGGCAAATCAGCTGATAGGCAGCAGAGTTCAAGCAGTCAACAGACTACAAAGTCACCTATACAGTACACTCCAAGAGGAGGAGCTGAGTCACAACGATGAAGGGAAATGTTTGGTAGTGGCGGAAGAGGTAGAGGTTCTCCATCATAGCCAAAACCTAAGGACGTTTGGTATGTTGATCCGCAGAAGAAGGGATTAATCTACTGGGCTGGGCTGGATGCTTTGGCCAACATTGAAGTAGAGAGAAGCAATGAAGAGACAAGAAGGAGGAATGAGGAAGAGAATGCTAAGTTGGATAGAGAATGGAGAGAAAGACAGCAGAGGGAGGACCTTGCTGCTAAAAGAGCCTATGAGAAGAAGAAGAGAGAGGAAGAAGATAGAAAAAGGAGGAGAGCTGAAGAGGACAGAATGAGAGTTGAGGAAGGTGAGAGAAGAAGGAAGCAACCGAGGCATTGAAGATGGTTGAACCCCTTCATTGTATTTTACTGATTTGTAAATACAAAATTTTAAGTACATGCTCTGATACTTGTTGTAATACTCTTATACATTTGTATAGATACATGTGTATAGCTCTGATGCATTGTATAGGTTATACTTTGTAAAACACTTTGTAAAGTGCGTCTGTAAAGTACAAGAATGATATGTTCAAATAAAATTGACATATTCTATACATTCATCTCTTGTTACTGTACTATTTACTTTGCTGCATTTATTTAAGTTTTGGCATGCATCATCAAAAAGGGGGAAATTGTTGGGAAAATTTATGTATATTTTGATGATACCATGTAAAACTTAGATTAAGAAGTTGGCACCCTATTTTCAATGTAATTCAACTTGTAATAGATAGGGCTGTATAGCTGAGTTGAAGTCAGCTAAGTTGAAGATTACAAGACTCGACTGAAGATCAAAGAGAAGACCCAACTGTGTGTCAGCTGTGTGAAGTGAAGTGAAGACTTAGTCAAGTGATAGAAAAGCTGTCTCAGTCAGCTGACTGACAACGAAGTCATTCCAAAATGATTGGAATCGAATTTCAAAGGGGTATGCAACATACAAGACTTGAAGAAAGCTGAAAGAGATCCTCTGTCAAGACAAGTCAAGGTTTTGCTGGAAATAAGCATGTGTCAGGTTGCTAGCAATTAAGTTGTTTTGTTGAAAGAATGCAAAAAGCAAGGAGTCAATGAGATGTACCTAAAAACCTGCAGAGAATAAAGAAAGGCTGCAGAGCAATTAATTCATGGTGCGATCTACATCAATGATGCAAGACAAGACAAATTGTTGGGAAATTATTTTGTAGATTTTGATTAATGCCATGTAAAACTTAGAATAGGAAGTTGGCACCCCATTCTTGTTATAAATTTCATTGTAATAGATAGGGCTGGTAGACTGAGTCAAGTCAGCTATGCCTGAACATGCAAGAAAACAATCGGAGACTAAAAGGAAGACTCCGCTGTGAGGCACCTGAGTGTGGCAAAGAAGAGAAGACAGGAACTCGATTGAAGGCGCAGTTAAGATGCAGCTGAGTGAAGTATCAGTCAAGTCAACTCAAGATAGCCAAGTCTTAAGTTGAAGTGACAGAAGATTCATCCAATGATTGAAAGTTGACTCTAAGTCACCTGGGGAAGGCAAGGAAATACAGTCAAGTCGAGATAACTGAAAGAGATCCGTTGCACAGAAATTAAGAGAATTACTTAAACAAGTAATACTTCCATACTACCTTTCTTGAAGTGCTCAGTCCCAGAAGCATGCAAAAGGAATAAACCAATGGGAAGCATTGCACCGTGTCAGAACTCTGAAAAGCTGAAGAATCGTTCATACGAGGAAACGTAAATTCCAAGGACTGCAACAAGATAAGCCAACGACCACAAGTGACTTTCAAAAATAAGCCTATCTCTTCAACGGGCAGATTTTTAAAAGATCACTATAAAAGGTTGAGGAATCACTCTGAGAGAAGGTAACCGACCTGAACCACGAACATTCAAGCAAACATTTGAACTGTAACCAAAGGTCACTCTCAAGACATTCAAGCTCAATCCTCAAGCCTACATTACAAAGGAAATCAATCCAACACTCACCTGTGAAGGAAAGACAACTTCAATCAGTTGAAGAGGAAACATTTGAAGAATCAAGGGGTCTACATTCCACGAAGGATTGTAGAAAGGTTCAAGGTCGAACCAGGCTTAAGCTATTTGGAGGGCTTCGTGATCAAATCCAAGGAACTTAAGCAAGTGGGTTGTAGTTGCAAGGTAGCTGCCCTGTGAAGAAGCTGAGTCGTACGAGAAGCCAGTTGTGTGACCAAGGCATCTCGATCGAGTCCCAAAGGATCAAGTTAGCTGTGTGATCAAGACTTGTATCTGGACTGTTAATCACTCTGTATATTGATCAATACTTAGTGGATTCCTCCAGGAGTTGGAGAAGAGAGGAGTTGAAGAATTACCCCATCTTCGAACCTCTATAAAAACTTATTGTGTCATTTACATTTCAGTACTTTAATTTCTGCATCTTATTTTTATATCAACTGAGTGCTAAAACCAAGTATTAAAACATACTTAACCAAATTCAAGGGTGTTAAGTCTTCCGCTGAAAACATATCACAGTCAAGTTAAGTCTTTAGTCAAAACAACTGAGTTATTCTATCAACAGCTCAGTCGAGTCTGTTGAGTGACTAACTCTGCTGATTAACTAACTTAGCTGTCCATCAAGGACTCAGTTGTGAAGTATTAACTCTGAACATTTTTAAAAGGACTAAATCGAAAAGTTGGTAAGGTTTATTCAACCCCCCCTTCTAAACCTTACACTCACACCCCTTGGTACCTACAAGTGGTATCAGAGCGGTTGGTTCATTGAGCATTCCGCACTGGTTACTGAACTAGATCTCCAAATTTTTCAAAGCTTGCTTTAGCACTTGATACTTCAAAACTCTTTTATTCAGCAAAGTTACTATCATGGAAGCAAATTTGACACGCATCCCTATGTTCACAATTGAAGAATTTGATGATTGGAAAATTCGTATGCAGGCTCATCTATCAGCATTGCACGATGAGATGTGGATAGTGATAGAAGATGGGCCACTTCAAATCTTAAAAGTGAACACAACTGCTAGGAGAAGAGGATGTTGCTCCCAGACCAGTTATGGTTGAAAAACCAAGAGCTAAATGGACAAATGATGACATAAAAAGATATAACTTGGACAATGTGGCCAATGACATTCTTTACAAAACTTTGGACAAAGCCATGTTCAACAAAGTCAAATCATGCAAAACGACAAAAGAAATCTGGGACAAGCTAACCTTGATTTGCGAAGGCTCAGAGCAAATCAAAGAAAACAAACTATATGTTGTTGTACAAAAATTTGAAAATTTTAAGATGCTTGCAGAAGAAACCTTGGATCAGCTGGATGCTCGGTTCATGGAAATTATCAATGGTATGCGCACTTGGAAAGGAATATACACGAGATGAAATGTGTATGAAGATTCTAAGAAGTCTCCCAACTGAGTGGGATATGAAAGTCATGGCCATGAGAAACTCCATGGACCTATCAAAAACATCCAACCATGAGCTATTCTCAGATCTCAAGGCCTACAATTTGAGCTGAGAAGAAAAGACCAAGAGGAGACAGCTGTGCCCAAAACAGCTGCTCTAATTGTTAAGGATGGCAAGAGAGCTGAGGTCAAAGAAGTCATTGACCAAGAGGAGATTGCCCTGATGGTTAAAAGGTTCAACAAGTTCTTCAATAAGAACTACAAAAGAAGCAAAGGTGAATCCTCCAGAAGACACTCAGCTCCCTCCAAGTCAAGGGAAGACAGACCACCCAAGAGAGCAAAGCATCAAAAAGTTGAATATCAAAGAGCTGACAATCCAAGGATGGAAAGAACTGATCAAAAAGTTGAAAATCTATGCTGGAATTGCAGGCAACCTGGTCACTATGCCATTGAATGCCCATATCCTGTAGTCAACAAATACAAGAATGAAGAGGAAAGAAAAGTCTTCAGGAAAGAAAGACAAGAAAAGAGAAAGGCAATGTTGTCGCAAAGAGATCGGGCTGATCTGATCAAGTCAAAAGACACAACAGATCGAGAGAGTAGTGAAACCGACTACTCAAGTGACTCGATGAAGAAGCCTTGATCTGTCTAATGGCTAAAGAACAAAACCAACCTGACCAAGAAGATGAGGTACACTCTAACTCATCACACTCAGATACTAGTGATAGTGATTGTGACACACACACTTCATCACCCACTGATCTTTATGATTCATTAGGCAAAATGATGAAAGATTTTGAACACATTAAATCCTCACACACACTACTAAATGAGGAGAACAGCCTACTTAAGAGCCAAAACTCACAGCTGACTAAGGAGCTGAGTACTCTAAGTCAAATAGCTGATGAGAATAAAAGTCTAAAGGCTGAAAATGCTAAGCTAATAGCAGAGATAGCTGCTATAGAAAAGAGGGAGAATGAACTCAAAAATGTGATTGCCTCATTCACTAAGGCATCTAAATCATTGGATGATCTTATTATGAGTCAAAGAGAATGTGGAGACAAAACAGGCTTATGATTCAATTCCTCAATGCTATGTCAAGCTCCAAAAGTGATTTTAGAAAAAGGATCTTCAAGTAATGAAGTATCTTTAAAATCCAAAACTCCAAATGGTGCACACACATTTATTCCAAAGCACAATCACAAGCAAACTGGCCTTGGTTATAAAGGAAAAGGAAAATTGACCGATTGAGTATCCGAGAAGACAGTGAGAAGAAATCCGGCCGAGTCCTCAAAGAACTCCAAACAGGAGATACTCAGTAAAGAAGAAACAGAGCTACCAAAACCCCGGAAGCTCTATAAAAGAAACACATATGATGGGAATGGTAGAAAATACCCAAGCCAAGCCGATTGGAATAATGTGAACTATCAAAGAAAGACCTATGGAATATAAGCCTAAGTGGCAAAGGCCTAGAACTCAGCAAAGGCCATTCCAAAGGCATAAGAGCTTTCATCAGTACTCATATGCACCCAAGCACTACACTCAGAGATATCACAACTACCCAAAGAAGGCAATTGCTAAAACACATACACAGGCATGCAGACAAAAGAGACAGCTGTATGAACCTAGAACCCCCAAGCAATTTGCCAAAATTAATTATGATTATGACACTGATAGATGGCAACCCCTTAGAGTCAAATCATTTGGCTATAGGTTGGTTGGATCATCTTACAATTCTAACCCCTCAGGACCCAGGCAAGTATGGGTACCTAAAACCTAACTTCCTTGATTGCAGGTTGTTAGGAATTTTATTGTTTAGATTTTGATGAATGCCATGTAAAACTTAGAATAGAAAGTTGACACCCCAATTCTTGTTGTAAAATGCATTGTAATGAATAGAGTGGCCAAAGCCGAGTCAAGACACTACGCCCTAACATGCAAGAAGACAATCAAGACTGGAAGGAAGACTCTTGTGAGACAGTGAGTATGGCAAAAGAAGAGTAGACGGGAACTCTATCAAGAAGAAGCGGTGAGATGCGGTGAGTGGAGCATCAGTCAAGTCAACTCAAGAAAAGCCAAGTCTCAAGTTGAAGTGACATGAAGAGTCATCCAATGATTGGAAGTCGACTCTAAGTCACCTGGGGAAAGCAAGGAAATGCGGTCAAGTCGAGATAACTATAAAAGAACCGTTGCACGTAAATCAAGAGATTTACTTAAACAAGTAATATCTCCATACCACCTTTCTTGGAGTGCTCGATCCCGAAGCGTGCAAAAGGAATGAACCAATGGGAAGCACTACACCGTGTCGAACTCCGAAAAGGTGAAACAACAATTCATACGAGGAAACAACAATTCCAAGAAGCGCATGCCAACGATCGCAAAGTGACTTTCAAAAATAAGCCTATCTCTTCAACGGGCAAATTTTTGAAAGTTCACTATAAAAGGCCGAGGAGTTTGTTTGAGAGAAAAAGATGAATGAATGACACACACGTGAGATATACAAGCACATTAGAAAATCGAAACAATCTCAATCCTCAAGCCTACATTACGAAGTACATCAATCCAACACTCACCGTGAAGGAAAGAGAACTTCAATCGGTTGAAGAGGAAAATATCGAAAACAAGGGGTCTACATTCCGGGAAGGATTGTAGAAAGGTTCTAGGTTGAACCAAGTCTTAAGCTTTTGGAGGGCTTCGTGATCAAATCCAAAGAGCTTGAGCAAGTGATTTGTAGTAGCAAAGGCAAATTGCCTGTGAAGAAGCCGAGTCGCACGAGAAGCCACCGAGTGATCAAGGCGTCTCAGATCGAGTCCCAAAGGATCAAGTCGGTTTGTTGTGATCAAGACTTGTATCGGACTGTTACCACTTTGTAAACCGATCATTACTTAGTGGATTCCTCCAGGAGTTGGAGAAGAGAGGAGTAGAAGAATTACCCCATCTTCGAACCTCTATAAAAACTTTATTGTGTCATTTACATTTCAAAGCATTTAAATTCTCGCACTTTTAATCGCTTATATCTCGCTTATAAATTTGCTATCCAATTGATAATTTATAAGTACTAAATCAAGCTCTAAAATCAAACTTAAGGGTGTTAAGTCTTCCAATGAAAAATAAAACCACAAATGAGTTAAATTGTAGCCAACAAAGTGAGTTACTCCATCAACAAACTCAAATTTGAGTCTGTTGAGAGATTAACTCTCTTGAGTGACTAATTCGATTGTCCATCAAGGACACAAATTGTGTAGAATTAACTCTGTAGATTTAAAAGGACTAAATCGAAAATTTGGTAAGGTTTATTCAACCCCCCTTCTAAACCTTACACTTACACCCCTTGGGACCTACAAGTGGTATCGGAGCGGTTGGTTCATTGAACCCTCCGCACCGGTTCTTGAACTAGATCTCCAAACTTTTCAAAGTCCGCTTTAGTACTTAAACTTTCAAAACTCTTTTTATTAAAAGTCATTATCATGGAAGCAAATTTGACACGCATCCCTATGTTCACTATTGAAGAATTTGATGATTGGAAAATTCGTATGTGCTCATCTATCAAAGATTACATGATGAGATGTGGATAGTAATAGAAGATGGGCCTCTACAAATATTAAAAGTGAACACAAATTGCACGAAGAGTTGCGGTGAAGGAGAAGAAGATGTTGCTCCTAGACCAGTCATGGTTGAAAAACCAAGAATCGAGTGGACAAATGATGACAGAAAAAAGATACAACCTGGATAATGTAGCCAAGGACATCCTCTACAAAACCTTGGACAAAGCCATGTTCAACAAAGTCAAATCATGCAAAACGGCTAAAGAAATCTGGGACAAGTCGACATTGATTTGTGAAGGCTCGAGCAAATCAAAGAAAACAAATTATCGTGGTCTGTCTGAAGTTTGAAAATTTCAAGATGATCTCGGGAGAGAATCTGGATCAACTAGACGCTCGGTTTCTGAGTAAATCACAAATGAGTGTCTACACTTGGAAAGGAATATACACAGAAGGAAATGTGTATGAAGATCCTAAAAAGTCTTCCGGTGAATGGGAAATGAAGGTCATGGCACCGAGACATTCCATGGACCTATCAAAGACATCCAACCATGAACTATTCTCGGACCTCAAAGCCTATGAGTTTGAGTGAGAAGAAAAGACCAGGAAGAGACAATTTGTACCCAAAACAGCCGCTCTAATTGTCAAAGATGGGAAGAGAGCCGAGGTCAAAGAGGCAATTGACCCGGAAGAAATAGCCCACGATGGTTAAAAGATTTAACAAGTTCTTTAACAAGAACTACAAGAGAGGAAAGGGTGAATCTTCCAGAAGACACTTAGCTCCTCCAAATCAAGGGATGATAGGCCAACCAAGAGAACAGATCATCAACAAGTTGAGTATCAAAGGGCCGACAACTCAAGAGTAGAAAGAGTCGATCAAAAGGTGAATATCTATGTTGGAATTGTAGACAACAGGTCACTATGCCATTGATCGCTCATATCCTGTAGTCAACAAGTACAGGAATGAAGAAGAAAGAAAGGTCTTGAGAGAAAGAAGACAAGAAAAGAAAAAGGCAATGATGGTGCAGCAGACTGGCCGAGATAGCCAAGTCAAGAGAGACACAAGTGATTCAGAGAGAGTGAAGCCGACTACTCGAGTGACTCGAAGAAGAAGCCTGATCCGCTTAATGGCCAAAGAACAAGATCAAGAAGATGAGGTACAATCTAATTCAACAAGCTCAGACACTAGTGATAGTGACTGTGACACACACACGTCATCACCTATTGATCTTTATGATTCATTAGGCAAAATGATGAAAGATTTTGAGCACATTAAATCCTCACACACACTATTGAATGAGGAAAACAGCCTACTTAAAGGTCAAAACTCAAAGTCGACTAAGGAGCCGAGTACTCTAAGTCAAATAGTGTTGAAAATGAAAGTTTAAAGGTGAAAATGCTAAATTAGTAGCAGAAATTCTTGCTATAGAAAAGAGGAGAATGACCTCAAAAATGTTATTGCCTCATTCACTAAGGCATCTAAATCATTGGATGATCTTATTATGAGTCAAAGAGAATGTGGAGACAAGACAGCTTAGGATTTAATTCCTTTGTGCCATGTCAAACCTCAAGAGTAATTTTGGAAAAAGGATCTTCAAGTCATGAAGAGTCCGAAAAATCCAAAACTCTAAATATTGCACACACTTTCACTCCAAAGCACAATACTAAGCAAAGCGGCCTTGGTTACAAAGGAAAGGAAAAAACCGATTGAGTATCTTTGGAAGGACAAAGTGAGAAGAGATTCAAACCGAGTCCATCAAAGCAAACTCCTAATGTAAAATACTCGTAAAAAGGAAGCAGAGCTACCAAAAATCCTGAGAAGAAAATCCATAAAAGGAATACATATGATGGGAATGGTAGAAAATATCCAAGCCAAGCTGATTGGAATAATGTGAACTATCAAAGATAGACTTATGGAATATAAGCCCAAATGGCAAAGGCCTAGAACTCAAAGAAAGGCCATTCCAAAAGTATAAGAGCTTTCATCAAAGACACATATGCACCTAGGCACTACACTCAAAAACACCAAAATTACCCAAGAAAGGCAATTGCTAAAACACATATGCAGGCATACGGACAAAAGAGACAGATGTATGAACCTAGAATCCCCAAGCAATTTGCCAGGATTAATTATGATTATGGCACTCGATAGATGGCAACCCTTAGAGTCAAATCATTTGGCTATAGGTTGGTTGGATCATCTTACAATTTAACCCCTCAGGACCTGACAAGTATGGGTACCTAAAACTTAATTTCCTTGATTGCGGGTTCAAGGAAGTGAGTGCCAAAGAACCTGGTACATGGATAGCTACATTCCGGACATATGACAGAAATAAGAGAAATCTGTCAAAATTCAAGGAAGTCAAAGGAGCTCGTTAGAGAATTTTTCTAACCGCAAGTCTACGGTGTCAAGTTTTAATATAGTGATATGAGTAGGGTTGTCGTATCCACGAGGGAATGCGTGTATAAGTACCAAATATAAATTACCTACGTTATATTTGTGGATCAATAATAGGTGGATGTCTCAATTTATAAATAAAAATAACTAGATATAACTAATCAAAATATAAACATCTAAATCTATGGGAGAATGAATTCTAGAGGTGTGATGAATCTAGTTATCCCTTATGTTGTCAATATGGTTTATCAATCATCAATTATCAATTTATAAGTCAAGATTTCTACAATAATCATTCTCTTTCTCAAGTGTCAATGATTTTAGATTCAATTGGGAAATCAATATCTCTATAAAAATCACCAATCAAAATCTCAATAAAAGCTATGAATCTTGATAAATGACTTCAAAGGATTCACAAATCTCTCAATTCTATGAAATCCTAGGTTATGCTATTCCAAGGTCATGTATTCAATTACTCTCTCAAGTGTCAAATCAAATACACCAAACAATCTAAATTATTGATCAAGTAATTTAGAAGCAATAGATCCAAATAGCACAAATAAATTGATAGATCTAGATTGACAAACCACAATCTCAAAACATAAGTTCAAACATAGATTACATCAATCCTCTAGAATTATAGTGTTTAGCTCATGATTGAAGAAAATGAATCCATAAGAATACAACAATACATCTTACAAAATATGGAGAAAGTAACAAAATAAGAGCAAGAGTTGAGGATCTTCTCTATTTCTAGATGATAAGAGCCTTCAATCTTCTTCTCCAAGCTTGTACCAAGATGTTTCCATTCTTCTCCTTGTCTTCTTGTTGTTTTGTTGTCTTCCAAATGGTCCCAAGATGCCCGAAATCACGCCAAGTGTCTATATTTATAACCCCACCAAGATCCAAGAAAAAGGTAGGCAAACATAGGAAAATCCGCCCCGGCGCAAGGGCAAGCGCATGTAAAGCCAGCGCTGCGGCGCCCAGCAATTTAAAGAAAAATCCCGCCCGGGCGCTGGGCGCCCGGGATGGGCATCTGCGGCGCCCACCGGAAAAAAAGAATAACGCCTGCCTGTCTTGGGCGCTGCAGTGCCATGGGACGAAGCGCTGCAGCGCCCGCCCGAGTTTCTCACCCACCAAATGTTGGAATTTGCTTTTGAGCCCTTCTTCAAAGTTGTAGCTCTATCTCTTAGCTTTCCATAGCCACTTGAATCATCTCAATATCAATTTTGTAGAGAGAGTTATGGCCAAAATACCAAACGCTGCCAGTGATGGAAATTTGGACAGCGTTTGGACGTTTCTTCAAATCAATCTCTCTTTGTTTGTTCGTTTGTACTTCTTTTGATACACGATTCATTACTATGACTATAAACTCAATATAATTGGCTCTCAACATGTCTTGGCTACTCAAATGACTCAAAATACTCAAAAACAACACAAAACTCAAGTCTTGAAGCCCAAATCAATGGTATAAAACCAAGTGAACAAATACCCCAAACTTAGAATATTGCTTGTCCTCAAGCAATTACAACTCTAAAATGAAAAATACGAGACAGAACAATACAAACAAACCGCAAAACTTCACAACCAAACTCATTCGTCAAATTTCGTTTCACTATCAATCAAGCGCGTATTTTCACAATGTGATCATGACGATGGAATGTTCATGCCAACCCCGTTTTCATTATCCAGATTAGATTCACGCAATCAAGTGTTTTCAAGATGATCCACTTTTTGAATATAGAGATGAGATGCTTACCAGACTCCATAGGCTTGTCTTTCACACTAATCTCCACTAATGTAGGCTAATGTAACACAAGGATCAATAGGACTTTTAAAGCTTGTAATGTGGGCTTAGGGTAAGGTAGGAAAATATAGGAATAAGTGGCTCAAATCACCCAAACACACAATTAACACTTCGAATTATCAATAGGCACTACCCTTCACTTTTTTTTTTTTTTTTTTTTTTTTTTTTGACACCCCCAATGTTTATGAACTTTCAATCCCGTTGATTTGTTTTTTTCACATTTTTTTTTTCGGAACCCCCAAACTTATTCTTTTGCGTACATGGGGTTTCATCTTTTCTTTTCTCGGACAACTTCATTCAATTAACCACATACCCTTCTCATCATCCCCTCCTCAACCTTTAATATTTTTCTATATTATGTGTGTACGTATGAGTGATGGGTAATTAGAATTTTCACATTTAGGCTCACGGGTATTCGATTGGTTGCCAAAGAAACGGGTTTATAAGGCTCAAAGGGGGACACTAGGAAAAATATAATGCAAAGGTAGGCATTTTAGGCTCTAGCTTGTTCAAAGATGGCCTAAATCACTTCCTCATGGTTACTTCGCCTAGGATTTCGCCTCGACTAGTGATCGACAAGTTCTAGCATCGGTGGGATCATAAAGGAACCACTCAATTGCATAGATCATCCCCAAATAAATCATCGAGTTAAGCATATAGATGGAATTAATGGAAAGAAGATTAAATCACGGTTCAAACACATGCTCTTTTGACTGCGTTCAACTCATATTCAACAAATTCACTTAGTCATGCGGTTTCACGATTTAACAAACGCCCGACTCAACTCTTTTTTTTTTTTTTTTTTTTTTTTTTTTTTTTTTACTCAAGACCCGACTCGATGAAAATAAAACAGATCGCACCCCAAACTTAAAACGACATTGTCCCAATGGAGAGGTGGGAAAAAGGACTTTCCTGGTAGCCGAGGAGCGAAGGCTCATTAAGTCATGTGATACCACTACGTGTATGAGGTGTCTCGTATAAGCTCAAAATGCATCCTAGCGCACAAGCTCGTGGGCGTTGTATGCTCCGAGGTGTGGTCTTGTTCTTTCCCTTCGCCTTGGCCCGACCCTTTTGGCTTCGCATCTTTGCAACCTAGCAAGGTAGACAAGAAAACAAAACTCGTGGAACCAAGGAACTTGGTTATGGGTGAGAAATCAAAAATCACAACACATACAAAATGCACCCAAGTAGAAAATATAGTGCCATGTCAAAAAGATAAGCATGGAGATGCAAAATAGCACTAAACAATGTGAAACTGTCATTGGGGCATTTCATCAAACACCTCATATGCATGAATTTGGGCAAAGATAGTAAATGCAATGGATAACTCAATTCAATCCCAAATTTCAACACCAAACCTAAGTCTAGCATGATCAACCAATCCACAATCCATACATCAACACAATTATCCTAGCACTTCTACAATCCAATCACACCAAAAATCACAAGATGGGGAAAACCATGGGGTGGGTTTTGGAAGTTGCAAACTTACCAAATAATGAGTGAATGAGATGAAGAATGTGTGTGTGGTGTTAAAGTGTTCCATTGTGACGATGGAGTGAGATATGTGGGATTTGCACAAATAAGAGGGGTGAAATGTGATGCAACTTACTACTAATAATGCAAAAACTTAGAAAAAACAAAAACAACTACTAAACTAAATAAAACTAAGAAAGCAATAAAAGGGGATTGGGTTGCCTCCCAAGAAGCGCTAAGTTTACAGTCTTCAGCCAGACTTTGTCAGATTCTCAACCAGGATCCAAAAATAAGTGTCGGTCATGCCACGCCTTTGTATTTTCCAATAATATAGGCGATCCTTCAGTGTATGAAAGACGTGGATGATTAAGGATCACAATATTGATGGTCTTTCGGAAATCAAATGTGTTCCTAATGATGATAAATGGTTTATCAATCATAGTAAAGATATTTCTATCTTTACTCACATTAAATATCATGAAATCAGAGAACATGTTAATTGATCACCATTTTCAAACATTGTTCCTTCAAGTGTATGCTTCTTAAAATTTGATACATTTGTATTGAAGCTTACATCTAGAGTGCACATATTTTTGTCAATATGAGGATTTTCAATTGAGTGAGAGATAGAGATACTCCCTGAGTTAATTTGATGTGGCTCCTCCTCTTGTAAGATCGGATTGCACTCTTCAAAAGTCTCCTCCAAATTTTGAAGGACGCCCACCTTTTTCATAATGGGCAATTCATGTTCATGATTTTCAATTTCACCAGTCCCAAGAATGATGACGACTCTTCATTATTAAGTTGGTCAATCATTTGTTGGAGTAACTTTGACATAGTTTGACATGTAATCTCAATTTGTTGAATGCTTGCCTCGGTTTGTAGTAATCTATCATCACTTTCGATTTCTTATCTTACACTCTTCAATAAACTCAAGCAAGATTCTTTTCCAACTCGGACCGACGTTTTATCTCATCTTGTCGTCTTCTTGCCTCACAATCATCTAGAAATTGATAAAGTATTTCTTCCAAGCTAGACAATTGTTCTTGTGGCTGATGAAAGGTTTCATGATTTGCCATATTTTGGGTCCATACATTTTCTTGAGGTGGATAATAAGGAACAAAATGGTTCACACTTTGACTTCCAAAAATCACAGTAGCATCATTGGTTGGCCACGTATATGCATACATTATAATTTCATCCAACGATGTGCCTAAAAAAATTACACAAAATTAAAACAAGAAAAGAAAAAAAACAAACAAAAAAAAAATAGTCAAATTACAACTAGGCAATCAACCTTGATATCAAAAAAACAAATCAAATATTGTAGAAGTAGAATTTACAAAAGAAAAATGAAATAAAATAAAAAAATGTCTAAATTAAAAATAATTCTATCTATCGCAATATTAGCACCAAAAATTGTATTAGTCCCCGGCAACGGCGCCAAAAACTTGTTAGAGAATTTTTCTAACCGCAAGTCTACGGTGTCAAGTTTTAATATAGTGATATGAGTAGGGTTGTCGTATCCACAGGGAATGCGTGTATAAGTACCAAGTATAAATTACCTACGTTATATTTGACAGATCAATAATAGGTGGATGTCTCAATTTATAAATAAAAATAACTAGATATAACTAATCAAAATATAAACATCTAAATCTATGGGAGAATGAATTCTAGAGGTGTGATGAATCTAGTTATCCCTTATGTTGTCAATATGGTTTATCAATCATCAATTATCAATTTATAAGTCAAGATTTCTACAATAATCATTCCCTTTCTCAAGTGTCAATGATTTTAGATTCAATTGGGAAATCAATATCTCTATAAAAATCACCAATCAAAATCTCAATAAAAGCTATGAATCTTCATAAATGACTTCAAAGGATTCACAAATCTCTCAATTCTATGAAATCCTAGGTTATGCTATTCCAAGGTCATGTATTCAATTACCTCTCTCAAGTGTCAAATCAAATACACCAAACAATCTAAATTATTGATCAAGTAATTTAGAAGCAATAGATCCAAATAGCACAAATAAATTGATAGATCTAGATTGACAAACCACAATCTCAAAACATAAGTTCAAACATAGATTACATCAATCCTCTAGAATTATAGTGTTTAGCTCATGATTGAAGAAAATGAATCCATAAGAATACAACAATACATCTTACAAAATATGGAGAAAGTAACAAAATAAGAGCAAAGAGTTGAGGGATCTTCTCTATTTCTAGATGATAAGAGCCTTCAATCTTCTTCTCCAAGCTTGTACCAAGATGTTTCCATTCTTCTCCCTTGTCTTCTTGTTGTTTTGTTGTCTTCCAAATGGTCCCAAGATGCCCGAAATCACGCCCAAGTGTCTATATTTATAACCCCACCAAGATCCAAGAAAAAGGTAGGCAAACATAGGAAAATCCGCCCTGTGCTAACTGCAAGGGGCTCCGCATAAGCCAAGCGGCGCCCAAAGCAATTTAAAGAAAAATCCCGCCCGGGCGCTGCGGCGCGGGATGGCTGCTGCGCGCCACACGGAAAAAAAAAAGAATAACTTTCGCCTGTCTTGGCGCGCTGCGGCGCCGTGGGACGAGCGCTGCAGCGCCCGCCCGAGTTTCTCACCCACCAAATGTTGGAATTTGCTTTTGAGCCCTTCTTCAAAGTTGTAGCTCTATCTCTTAGCTTTCCATAGCCACTTGAATCATCTCAATATCAATTTTGTAGAGAGAGTTATGGCCAAAATACCAAACGCTGCCAGTGATGGAAATTTGAGACGCGTTTGGACGTTTCTTCAAATCAATCTCTCTTTGTTTGTTCGTTTGTACTTCTTTTGATACACGATTCATTACTATGACTATAAACTCAATATAATTGGCTCTCAACATGTCTTGGCTACTCAAATGACTCAAAATACTCAAAAACAACACAAAACTCAAGTCTTGGAAGCCCAAATCAATGGTATAAAACCAAGTGAACAGAGCCAAAGTCATATTTGGAGGAAATGAAGCTCTGGTGAAATAAGAGGCATTGGATCCATCAAGAAGAATGGATTAGAAATCACAGATGTTGCATATGTTGAAGGACTCAACTTCAACTTACATCGAGTATCATCGGCTACGTGACAAGGGCTACAATGTTGGATTCAACATGGGTGTATGCCAAATCAAGGATATTGAATCAAATGAAGTTGTCTTTGCAAGGAAGTAGACGAGAAGAATATGTATGTAGTGGATTGGTCAATTGCAACACCCAAAGACTCGTCTACTAGCAAAGAGCACAAATTTGAATCAAGTTGGTCGTGGCACAAAAAAGGAGTCACTGAATTTCAAAACAATTAACAAGCTAGCAAGAAGTCATCTTGTAGAAGGACTTCCGGACTCGATATACAAGAAGGAGAGTATATGTGATGCATGTCGAAGGAAAACAAATCAAGTCGTCGTTCAAAGAAAAGACATGCCCATCCTCAACAAGAATATTGCAGATCCGCTTCATATGGATCTATTTGGCCCGGTGGAACCAAACAAAGCATAAGTGGAAAGAAATACACCTTGGTGGTAGTAGATGACTACTCAAGATATACATGGACAATATTCATGTGCAAGAAGAAAGAAACTCTACAAAAACTACCACGGTGATGAAGAGGATTCAAAATGAGAAGAGTCAAACCATTATCAAAATAAGATCGGATAGAGGAACCGAGTTTGTCAATGGAATAATAATTGATCTTGTATTGAGAATGGTATTGGTCATGAACTATCACCGCAAGGACTCCACGTGAGAATGGAGTTGCGAGAAAGAAGGAAAGTAACCTCAAAGAAGCAAAGAAGGACCATGTTAGTCAAGGGGGGTTACAAAAAGATTTTGGGTGAAAGCAATTAACACAAACTTGCTACACCCAAAACAAAATGTATGATAAATAGACGGTGACAAAGACTCCCTATGAGATCTGGATCTGGAAGAAAACCAAATGTTGCATATTTCAGGATATTTGGATGTAAATGCTTCATCCACAACAATGGCAAAAACAACCTAAAGGCTTTTGATGCTAAAGTCGATGAAGGTATCTTCTTAGGATACTCGGTGAAAGCAAAGCCTACTGAGAATACTCAACAAAAGAACTATGGTTACTGAGAGGAATCCATTCATGTAGTATTCGATGAGCCAAATGTAAATGGAGAAGACATTGAAGAGTCGGTGATAAGTGAATCATCCAACCATACGAAGAGTCCCTATCTTTCAAGTTTGAAGTGGAGTTATCAATTCGAAGAAGATGAGATAGTCGAATCTCAAAAACAAAGTGGAAAATTTGCGGCTAAGTGTTAACGAGAGCCGACCACACCAACACAAATACGCCTACAAGTCGATCAATCCAGCTAACTTACCCTAACCCGATGTAAGATGGCCGAGAGACCATCCACTTAACTTGTCATTGGAGATATGAGAGAAGGTGTCAAAACAAGATCCGAACTCAACAAGAAGCTATGTTCACATGCTTCATTTCGCAAATAGAGCCAAAAGATGTGCCACAAGCATTGGACGACACACATTGGATTCAAGCTATGCAAGAAGAATCGAATCAGTTTGAGAGAAATAAAGTATGGGAACTAGTGCAAAGACCCATACATCAAAATGTTATTGGAACCAAATGGGTATTCGTAAATAAGATGAACGAGGAAGGCCTGTGGTAAGAAATAAAGCAAGACTAGTAGCCAAAGGATATTGCCAAGAAGAAGGGATAGATTTTGATGAAACATTTGCCTCGTAGCAAGATTGGAAGCTATAAGGATGTTTCTTGCCTATGCGACTCACAAGAATTTCATTGTATATCGATGGATGTAAAAAGTGCATTCCTAAATGGTTTATTGGAAGAAGAAGTGTATGTTGAACAACCTCCAGGATTTGAGCGAGAAGACTCTTGGAGACAAGGTATACAAACTCAAGAAAGCCTGTATGGATTGAAACAGGCACCCGGAGCATGGTATGACACCTGTCACAATTCCCGATGAAAATGGATTCACAAAAGGAAAAGTGGATAGAACACTTTTTAATTCAAGACAAGAAGAGTATCTTGCTTGTTCAAATATATGTGGATGACATCATTTTTGGATCCACTAACAAAGAAATGTGTGAAAAATTCTCAAACCTCATGCAAAGTAAATTTGAAATGAGCATGATTGGAGAGTCGACATTCTTCCTTGGACTCCAAGTAAAAAACAGTTGAAGGATGGAACCTTCATAAGTCAAACAAAATATACGGATATTTAATGAAGAAGTTTGGTATGGAAGAGAAGTCTTTCAGTAAAAATACCAATGAACACATCATCAAAATGGACATGGATGCAGATGGCAAGCTTTGTAGATCAAACAAGATCTGAGCACTTATGGATCATCGCTCTATCTCACAAAGAAAGCCGGACATCACCTTTCTTTGTAGGTGTATGTGCAAGATTTCAATCTGCTCCAAAAGAGAGCCATATGACAAGAAACTAAAAGAATCCGAGATACTTGAAAGGAAGCCAAGAAGTAGGCCTATGGTATCCAAAGGAAGGTGGATTGGACTAATTGGCTATTGAGACTCGACTACGCCGGATGCAGAGTGGACAGGAAGAGCACTTCGTGCACTGTCAAATGCTAGAAAGACTAATTTCATGGTTTAGCAAGAAGCAAAACTCAATAGCCACCTCTGGTGAGGAGAATACATAGTCTGCTGAAGGGCAAACAGTCAGCCCAAGTCCCATGGATGAGACAAAGTGAGAGAGACTATGAAGTTGAAGAAAAAGAAATTCCAATCATGTGTGATAACACAAGTGCCATTGCAATCACTCAAAATCCGTGTTGCACTCAAGAACAAAACATATAGATGTCGATATCATTTCATAAGAGATCATGTTGAAAAGAAGGACATTATCTTGGAATACATCTCAACCGATAAACAACTAGCCGACATCTTCACAAAACCATTATGTGAGTCAAGATTTGAAGAACTCAAGCATGAGTTGGGGTTAATTGAGTGGTGACACTCATTTACGAATCAAAGAAGAGAATTAGAACAGAAAAAGAAGTGAAAAAGAGCCGAAAAAGTAAATCATTTCAAGAATCAAATTATGTCGGAAAACAACTACACCGAGTCGGTGATAAATGAGTCACTAAGAGAACCGCGAGGAGTAGAGTTAAATCGCCTAAGAAATAAGATGAATAACTTATGAGCAAAGTGACAAAAAACGCTTGATCGTTTTGACTTAGCGGGAAAGTTTTAAGGAACACGTCAAAGATAATGATGATGTGTACAGACATAAAGCTGCACACAAAGCGTATGATTGGATATAAATCTTTGCCGCATTAAATACGAGACGTGAAATGCTCAATAGGCGCGAAATCAAGCCCGTTGATTTCGATCACAATTCAAAAACCGTCTGCACGTCCTTTCATAAACCATATTTAAACCATTTTCGTCCGTTTCTCTCTCACACTTCTAAAAACTGTTCATCTTTTTCTCTCAAAAGCAAAGGCAAACTACTCTCGAAACCCTATCAACATTCAAATCAATTTCTGAGATTTTTCTTGATATAATCCTGAGAAATGGCACCAACTTATGACTTTACCAAGCTAGGAAAGCAAATCCACACCGGTTCGACGGTGGATTTCGACGGAATGGTGAAGCAGGGGTCCGACGACACCCTGGTGAAGAAAATCGCTGAAAAGTTGGAAACGTCCGGACTAAAACCGTTTCTAACGCTGGAATATCCTATGACCTATGTGGAGGAGGTCGCACAATTCTACGTGAATGCTGAGATTCACGACGAAGGAATCAAGTCATCATTCACGGGAAGCGATTGACTATCACCGCCAAGATTTGGCTGAATATTGCTCACTACCCGCGGAAGGAGCAAGCGAGATTAAGGAAGTGATGTAAACTTGGTCGACATGGAAAGAAATAGCCAAGTCCGACCTTCTTTGATAAAATTATATACACAAACAACAAGAGACTGGCTTTGAAGGAGGATTATCACAAATTGTTGGACATAGTTGCCAAATGTATCGACATCAAATTTGGCGACTTTGACCAACTATCAAAGGCAAAGTGGTTGTGATGGCTGCAATCATCGAAGAAAAGAAGATAAAGGAAATTTGAGTTTATCTACAAAGCAGACTCTGCCAAAACGTGGGGAACAAGTCCTTCAAAGAAGATGGCACATTTGGAGGATCCTGGGATATGGCCAGTGATTGGCCGGCTATTGGAGGTGAAAGGAGTCCCTCTTAGACATGGGAAGGCCTTCCATGTTAACAAGAGGATGTTGAGCTAACCTCTGCGGTGCTCGAAGCGAGCTTATGCCAAGAGAGCGACACGGTGAGGGGAATCGGTGACCGAAGATACAACTGTGCCCTCTCCGACCCAAGAAGAAAGATGCCCTTGCAAAGCCGCTTAAGAAGATCGCGCCCCCTCGCAAAAAAGAAAACTAAACATGCTCCCCGCCCCGCAGCAGAGTCACCGCCCAGCCGGTGCGTGTCACCGCCCCAGAGCAGCGGGTCGAGAAGGACTCACAAATGCCTTCTCCGATCGTCAAAAGGAGGAGAACCGACAAGCCAAGACGGCGGCTCCTCGAAACAAAACAAAGAGGCCCCCCGCGCCAAGACTCAGAGGACACCGCCCGAACTTAAATTCCCCGGTACAAACCAGAGACGAAGAAGACTTCGTCAAGCGGTCGAACAGAGAAACCACGGTGAGTCGATTTACTCAGCTAGCACAAATCTAGGAGACTACCGGAGAAGTAGAGTCTCGGATGTAGTTGATGAAAGACTAAGTCTCTTTGAAGGCGTCAAGAGAGGCAACTCAAGACACATTTGTAGCTCACAAATTTGAAACACAAGAAGAACCATCCCAAGCGGATAGTGATGTAATGATCCTATCTCCACCTTACCCGGACATCCAAAATCGTCTGCGTGAGTGGAGAAAATGGAAGTTGAGCAAGTCAAGGGAACAGTTCAATGGCCCGAGTTCATAGAAGAAGAAGAGGAAGCTGCTAAATTTCTCGACTAACTAACTCATGTGCTCCAAAGACTTGATGAAGATAATCGCCTAGACATCCCGCAAATCTACAAGGACAGGGAGAGAGCAAAGCAAGTCAAGAAGCCAAGCACGTGAGAAGGCAAGCATCATCCTATCTCGGCACCGAGAACACACACATCCTCCTCTCCTTGATGTCTTCTCCGAAAGTGACGAGGAACTGCAGAATCTCACGCGCCCACGGAAGAGTTGCAAATGCAAAGCAAGCATTGCACGAATCAAGAATTCTTCACAAGCAAAGACTAATGGAGGGACCAGAGAGTCCTCCGAACACAGTGAAATCGATCCTATGGGAGTGGTTCACAAATAACCACCGATGTTGCCGCTACCACTTCCCCACTCACTCGGAAGAAGGCAATAGGGAAATGGCGATGGCGGGCTAGTGGGGACCCCGATCGAGCCAACCCCTATTGAAGGTGTGCTACCACTTTTGGTGAACCATCAATTGCAACAGCCAGGGAGTCCGGAGACGCAGTGACCCCACTCCAAGTCACTCACCGGTGCGCCGGCCGAGGGGAAACTCCTCCGGCTGCGAAAGGTCGGAGGATGCTGCAGATGACTCCACAAAGAAGCAAGGAGGCGAAGAAGAGAAATTACAATCACAAGAAGAACAGCAAGTTGCCATCAACGAAGCTCGAGGCGATTGAGACTGTCTCGGTGAGGTGCCAAATCGCTCGAAGGCTAATGACGCGCCGATGCGGTCGAGGCACGAAGGAATGCCTGGGAGTTAACACACAGGCGATGAAAGTGCAATCCATGGGGTTGAGACTCCAATGGATGCCATGAAAGACCCTAAGGCGGTGACATCGTCGAAAGGGAGGACGAGCCTCGCAGAAGAGAGACCTTGGAGGAAATGAAGGCCCGGGAGGTTGAGACTTCCGGGGTAAAGAGGTCAAGTATAGAACATCCCTCCTGCAATCATCGACCCATCCGAGAAGGAGATCGCGCACTTCATGATTCCCAGGACAACCCGATGTCACTTTGCAGGATCGGAAGGCGAAGAAGAAGAAGTCGAGTCAACCCCATGACAAATCAAACGACTCATTGCGGATGTTCCGGCACGAGCAAGTCGATCCCAAGACTACTCGTCAAACTTTTAACTTTGATGATGAGCCACCACTAGAAATCTCATCATCGTCCGATGACGCCGATGCGATAAGGCCGAGGACAAGTCTCATCGAAAAGGAAAAATCATTTGAGACCAACGAAGTCATTAAGACAGTGCGAGGCTCGGCAAAGCGGGTCCACTTCACAACCAAACCCAATTTGAACCAACAAAACCACTGCTCCGGCTCCTCAAGCTCTGGTGGATCGATTCCCAAAAGAACTTCACGCGCACCGCTCATCATCGAATGCATCCCGATCGGCGGTGATGAATCTTTTGTAGAATCTTTCCCTTTCTCCTGGAGATACCGAGAACTCCACGAAGAGTCGAAAATGAGCAAGCACGCTATCATAGACCACCTCCTGTTTTTCACTCAGGCACCATTGTTCAGTAGCCGATTTTGATTTCGACAACAGTATGGCCATCACCGCAATGAAGAATCGGTGAAGTTCGAGAAGTGTTCAAGGCACTCTTTCTTTGAGGTTGAACGGATGGAGAGGCATCGAGCCTCTTTGGACATGCGCTGGACAACAGAGATGCCAACCTTACAGTGACTTGAGAGGCATCACATTCGGAGGATAAGGGAATGGTGGCAACAAAGAAAGAATCAATGCGTGTGGAACGGGTGAGATACTTGAACCTTGTTCAACAAGTGGTGTGGAGAGCCGAAAATGTTGATCGAAAACGAAGCCGAGGGAACACATTGAGCATATGCATGAAGCTCCACCGCCGAGATCAAGTGCTGCGTGAGCGAAATGCAAATGATATACGGCGTTTGGAGGAACACATGACAAGAAAATTCAGCCTTCTCATGGCCGAGATGAAGCGATTTGTGAATCCAACGCTACTCGCTCGAATTCAGCTGCATACAACGCAGTGGACTTGAAGAGAATTCCACCATCGAAGACTTCGACTTCATGCTTGCCAAAGATGTTCCCTGGGGTTCCTCTATCCTTTGATGATGCCAAAAAGGGGGAAGAGGAATACCTTAAAGCAAACAAAATCAAGTGAAAAAGAAAGGAGCATCCGAGAAGGGAAAATCGGTGAGGAAATCCTGAAAGCGAAGAAAGGAAAGCTTGTTGAGGGGGAAGGATCAGCGAGATGTAACATTGATGATTGCACAAACCCCCAACAGGGTCTGTCACGGTGACATTATAAGCGACAAACTCCCCGTGACTCGCCACTCCAAGACTCTGTTGTATCTATGGCCGAGAAGAGAAAAGCAATTGAAGCGGGGATGAAGGAAGTGGAAGGAAGAATGGATGCAGGGTGATGAACATCTTGAAAGAACATGGAGGCATTCGGTTGGACAGAGACACGTATGCCATTTTCGGATGTCGGAATGACGAGCCACGATCGGTTGCTGACGAATTCAAAACGCTCGAATCCGAAGGATATTTTGCAAATATGTCCATGGCTCAAGCTTGGGACTTATCTTGGGAAAAGGGTCTCGCCTTATGTGAAGAAGCCGACAGAGACAGTGAGACCAGACTTCCGGAACTCTTTGGTCACTCCGCTGGTCACTCATTTGGAAAGAAGAAGGCCCCAAAGTCTGATACGCCCGAGGTAGAGGAAGAAGCGATAGTGGAGGAAGAAGCTTGAGACTGGAAGGCCTCTGCCCAAGAATATTGAATACGTAGATCCAGGAAAGAAAGGAGGGATCTCTTGCGGGGAACTTGACCAGGTGGCAAATTTAAAAGTGGCTAAATCTAACTTATTTGAGTATGCAAAGAGATTAGAAGAAGAAAACAAGAGACAAACTCGGCTATGGGGGAGAGACAGGAAAAGACTAAGAAAAGATGAAGGCTGCCAGGAAAGCATATGAGAAGAAAAAGAAGGCAATCGACGACGAGAAGAAGAGAAGAAGAGAAGAAGATCTTGAACAAGATGAAAGAAGGAGACGAAGGAGATGAAGTGTTCTTTGTCAACCCTTCGTGTATTTTATTATGTAAATACATACAATGTAAGTCTTACGTAATAAAGTTATAAATTTTTTTGTGAAGACAATTATATACTCGATACACGTTAAAAACTTGATTGTGTTAAGTACAAGAATGATATGATCAATAAAAAGATTGATTAACAAGATACATTCTATGTCAATACACTATGTATGTATCTTTGTTATTTGCATCTTTGTATGGTTTAAGTTTTGGCATCATCAAAAAGGGGGAAATTGTTAGGAATTTTATTGTTTAGATTTTGATGAATGCCATGTAAAACTTAGAATAGAAAGTTGGCACCCCAATTCTTGTTGTAAAATGCATTGTAATGAATAGAGTGGCCAAGCCGAGTCAAGACAGCGACTACGCCCTAACATGCAAGAAGACAATCAAGATCGGAAGGAAGACTTGTGAGACAGTGAGTATGGCAAAAAGAGTAGACGGGAACTCTCTTGAAGAAAAGCGGTGAGATGCGGTGAGTGGAGCATCATCAAGTCAACTCAAGAAAAGCCAAGTCTCAAGTTGAAGTGACGGAAGAGTCATCCAATGATTGGAAGCGACTCTAAGTCACCTGGGGAAAGCAAGGAAATGCGGTAAGTCGAGATAACTATAAAAGAACCGTTGCCGAGAAATCAAGAGATTTACTTAAACAAGTAATATCTCCATACCACCTTTCTTGGAGTGCTTAGTCCGAAGCGTGCAAAAGGAATGAACCAATGGGAAGCACTACACCGTGTCGAACTCTAAAAAGGTGAAACAACAATTCATACGAGGAAACAAAGCAATTCCAAGAAGCGCAAGCCAACGACGCAAAGTGACTTTCAAAAATAAGCTATCTCTTCAACGGGCAAATTTTTGAAAGTTCACTATAAAAGGTGAGGAGTTTGTTTGAGAGAAAAACATGAATGAATGACACACACGTGAGATATACAAGCACATTAGAAAATCGAAACAATCTCAATCCTCAAGCCTACATTTACGAAGTACATCAATCCAACACTCACTGTGAAGGAAAGAGAACTTCAATCGGTTGAAGAGGAAAATGCGAAAACAAGGGGTCTACATTCCGGGAAGGATTGTAGAAAGGTTCTAGGTTGAACCAAGTCTTAAGCTTTTGGAGGGCTTCGTGATCAAATCCAAAGAGCTTGAGCAAGTGAGAGTTGTAGTAGCAAAGGTGTTTGCCTGTGAAGAAGCCGAGTCGCACGAGAAGCTTGGTGAGTGATCAAGGCGTCTCGGCATCGAGTCCCAAAGGATCAAGTCATTTGTTGTGATCAAGACTTGTATCGGGTGTTACCACTTTGTAAACCGATCATTACTTAGTGGATTCCTCCAGGAGTTGGAGAAGAGAGGAGTAGAAGAATTACCCCATCTTCGAACCTCTATAAAAACTTTCTTGTGTCATTTACATTTCAAAGCATTTAAATTCCCGCACTTTTAATGCTTATATATCCGCTTATAAATTTGCTATCCAATTGATAATTTATAAGTACTAAATCAAGCTCTAAAATCAAACTTAAGGGTGTTAAGTCTTCCACGAAAATAAAACCACAAATTGTGAGTTAAATTGTAGCCAACTGGTGAGTTACTCCATCAACAGCTCATTTGAGTGCATTTGAGAGATTAACTCTCTTGAGTGACTAATTCGATTTGTCCATCAAGGACACATTTGTGTAGAATTAACTCTGTAGATTTAAAAGGACTAAATCGAAAATTTGGTAAGGTTTATTCAACCCCCTTCTAAACCTTACACTTACACCCCTTGGGACCTACACGGGTTCGGGAGCGGTGAGTGCCAAGGAACCTGGTACATGGATAGTATTGTAACAAAGGCCTAGAAATCACAGATGTTGCATATGTTGAAGGACTCAACTTCAACCTGCTAAGCATAAGTCAACTTTGTGACAAAGGCTACAATGTTGGATTTAACATGGGTATATGCCAAATCGAAGACACTGAATCCAATGAAGTTGTCTTTGCAAGGATGCGACAAAAGAACATGTATGTGGTAGATTGGTCATTGCAACACCAAGCACCTTTCTCGGTAGCAAAAAGCACATTTGAATCAAGTTGATTGTGGCATAAGAAGTCGAGTCACACCGAACTTCAAAACAATTAACAAACTTGCAGGAGTAATCGTGTAGAAGGACTTCCGGACTCGAGATACAAGAAAGAGAGTATATGTGATGCATGCGGATGGGAAAGCAAATCAAATCATCATTCAAAGAAAAGACATGTCCATCTTCAACAAGAATATTGCACTGCTACATTTGGATCTGTTTGGTCGGTGGAACCGGCTAGCATAAGTGGGAAGAAATACACCTTGGTGGTAGTAGATGACTACTCAAGATATACATGGACAATATTCATGTGTAAAAAAGAAAGAAACTCTAAAGAAACTACCACGGTGATGAAGAGAATACAAAATGAGAAGAGTCAAACAATTATCAAAATAAGATCAGGTGAGGAACCGAGTTTGTCAATGGTATAATAACTCGATCTTGTATTGAAAATGGTATTGGTCATGAATTATCAGCATGACAAGGACTCCAAACAAAATGGAGTTGCGAGAAAGAGAAGAATATAACTCTCAAAAAGAAGCGGCAAGGACCATGTTAGGTGAAGCAGGTCGCTTAAAAGGTTTTTGGGTCAAGCAATAAACACAAAGATGCTATACTCAAAATAGATGCATGATAAACAGACGGTGACAAAGACTCCTATGAGATTTGGACGAGAGAAAGCAAATGTTGCATACTTCAAAATATTTGGATGCAAATGCTTCATCCATAACAATGGCAAAGATAATTTAAAAGCTTTTGATGCTAAAAGGCGATGAAGGTATCTTCAGATACTCGGTGAAAGCAAAGCCTCTGAGTGCTCAACAAGAAGACAATGGTTACTGAAGAATCCATCCATGTGGTGTTTGATGAACCAAATGTAAATGGAGAAGACATTGAAGAATCGGTGACAAAAGTCTGAATCAACCAACCATGCGAGAAGAGTCCCTATGTTTGAAGTCAAGCCGAGTTATAAGTCGGATGAAGATGAGATAGCCGAGTCTCAAAGACAGTGGAAAATCTGCGGCTAAGTGATGATGAGAGAGCTGATCAAAATAACACAGTGCAAGACGATCGATCCCCTAACTTACTCCAACCCGATGTAAGATGGCCGAGAGATTATCCACGTAACTAATCATTGGAGATGTAAGAGAAGATGTAAAAACTAGATCCAGAACCCAACAAGAAGCAATGTTCACTTGCTTCATCTCACAAATAGAACCAAAAGATGTGTCACAAGCATTGGATGACACACATTGGATTCAAGCCATGCAAGAAGAGCTAAATCAGTTTGAAAGGAACAAAGTGTGGGAATTGGGTCAAAGGCCAACCCATCAAAATGTTATTGGCACTAAATGGGTGTTCAGAAACAAGATGAATGAGGAAGACTCTGTGGTGAGAAACAAAGCAAGATTGGTAGCCAAAGGGTATTGCCAAGAAGAAGGAATATATTTTGATGAAACTTTTGCTCCTGTAGCAAGATTGGAAGCTATAAGGATGTTTCTTGCCTATGCAGCTCACAAGAACTTTATTGTATATCAAATGGATGTAAAGAGTGCATTCCTTAATGGTTTGTTGGAGGAAGAAGTATATGTTGAACAACCTCTAGGATTTGAGCAGAAAACTCTTGGAGACAAGGTATACAAACTCAAGAAAGCTTTATATGGATTGAAAAAGGCTTTTGAGCATGGTATGATACATTATCACAATTCCTAACTAAGAACGGATTCACAAAAGGCAAAGTGGATAGAACACTCTTCAGAATTCAAGATGAAAAGAGTATACTGCTTGTTCAAATATATGTGAATGACATCATCTTTGGATCCACAAAAAAGAGTGTGATAAATTCTCAAATCTCATGCAAAGCAAATTGAAATGAGCATGATGGGAGAGCTGACATTCTTCCTTGGACTCCAAGTGAAACAGCTGAAGGATGGAACCTTCATAAGTCAGACAAAATACATAAGATATTTAATGAAGAAATTTGGTATGGAAGAGAAGTCTTCTGTGAAAATACTAATGAATACATCAGTCAAAATGGACATGGATGCAGATGGCAAGCATGTAGATCAAACAAGATACAGAGCACTTATTGGATCATTGCTCTATCTCACAGCAAAGCGAGGCCAGGACATCACCTTTCTTTGTAGGTGTATGTGCAAGATTTCAATTTGCTCCAAAAGAAAGCCATATGACTGCAGCCAAGAGGATCTTGAGATATTTGAAAGGAAGCCAAGAAGTTGGCTATTGGTATCCTAAGGAAGGTGGATTCAAGATAATTGGCTATTCAGACTCTGACTATGCTGGATGTAGAGTTGACAGGAAAAGCACCTCAGGTACATGTCAAATGCTTGGAAATAGGCTAATTTTTAGAAAGAAGCAAAATTCAATAGCCACCTCTGGTGAAGGGAGAATACATAGTTGCGGCATTTGTTGTGCCCAATCTTATGGATGAGACAAAGGTGAGAGACTATGAAGTTGAAGAAAAGGAAATTCCTATTATGTGTGACAATACAAGTGCAATTGCAATCACTCAAAATCCTGTGTTGCACTCAAGAACAAAGCACATCGATGTCAGATATCACTTCATAAGAGACCATGTTGAAAAGAAGGACATCACCTTGGAATATATCTCAACTGATAAGCCGTTAGCTGACATATTCACAAAACCATTATATGAATCAAGATTTGAAGAACTCAAGCATGAGTTAGGGTTAATTGAGTTGCGTTAACACTCAGAAGACTCAAGAAATGAGATGAAACACGAAAAGAGGAAAAAGAGCTGAACTCTTAATTCAGCTAAGTGAATCAGTCGTATCGAAAAGTCACCAGATCTGAGTTAGGAGTTAGGTGACAGTGAGTCACAAGGAGAGAAGTGAGAAGAAGGATTGAATCAGCTAAGGAGTAAGTTGAGTTATTTATGAGCAAAGTGACAAAAACGCGGTCGTTTTACTAAGCGGGAATGGTTTTAAGAATGACGTCAAGATAATTATAGCGTGTCTGATCAAAAGTCGCACACCAAGCTTATGATTAGATATAAATGCTGCTGCATTAAATGCGATAACTTAAATGCTAATCGGCATATAAGATCTAAGCCATTGATTTTGATCAAATTTCAAAAACCACCCGCACGTCCTTTCATAAACCATACTTATACCATTTCGTCCGATTTCTCTTACTTTACCAAAACTGTTCTTCTCTCTCAAAGGCAAAAGAAAGAAACTTTCTCTCAAAACCCTACAACTCCTCAAGATCATTTTCTAAGATTCGTTCGGTAAAATACTGAGAAATGGCACCTACTCATGATTTCGTCAAGCTAGGAAAGCAAATCTACACTGGGTCTACTGTAGATTTCGATGGTATGGTTAAACAGGGGTCCGACGACACCCTTGTGAAGAAGATTGCTGAGAAGCTGGAAAAATCTGGATTAAAACCATTTTTGACGATGGAGTTCCCAATGACCTACGTAGAAGAGGTCGCACAGTTCTACGTGAACGTTGAGGTTCACGATGAGGGCATCAAGTCCTCTGTTCATGGTAAGGAGTTCACCATTACTGCCAAGGATCTGGCAGAACACTGCTTGTTGCCGGCGAAAGGAGTGCCGGAGATTCATGAAGCTGAGGTTGACCTGACTGCTGCTTGGAAGGAAGTAGCCAAGTCCGACTGTGCTGCGAAAGTGATCTACACAGCTAACAAGAGGCTGCTGAAAGAGGACTACCACAAATTACTGGACATTGTTGCCAAATGCATAGACATTAAATTTGGCAGCTTTGACCAGTTGTCCAAAGCTAAATTGACCGTAATGGCTGCGATCATTGAAGAAAAGAAGGTGAATTGGGCTGAGTTTGTATACATCAGACTCTGCCAGAATATTGGGAACAAATCCTTCAAGGAAAATGGTACGTTTGGAGGTTCCCTGGGATACGACCTGGTGATTGGCCGAATGATGGAAGTAATAGGGGTACCTTTTCGGCACGGAAATGCGTTCCATGTTAACAAGAGGATGTTTCGATCAAACCTCTCTGCCGCACAAAAGAGAGCTTACGCCAAGAGGACTGATACGAGTGAGGGGGAATCAGCTGACCCTGAAGATTCAGCTACCTCCTCACCTCCCAAGAAGACTGCTGCTAAGAAAACTGATGCCCCCGGCAAAGAAAGAAAAAGAAATCCGCACTGCCCTGCCCGGAGTCACCCGCCCGCATCCGTGTCTCCCCGCCCTCAGAGTCAGCATGATGGAGAAGGAACCATTAGTTCCTTCTCCAGTAATCAAGAAGAAGAGGACTGCCACAACAAGGAAGTCAGCTGCCTCTAAGACAACTGCGAAGGCATTTATCTTCAACGAACCAGAGGAAGTGGAACCAGATGTTCCTTTGGTAAAAACAAAAAGAAGAAGAATTTCCAAGCTCTCCGAGCTTGAGAAGACGGCTGAGTCTGCCACTCAGCTAGAAAAGATACCCGAGACTGCTGGAGAAGTAGAGTGTCCGAAAGTTATCGATGAAACGGCTAAGTCTGCTGAGGCCGATCAGTAGAGGCAACTCAAAGACCCAGCTATAGACAGAACAGCTGAAGAACAAGGAATAGCTAAGACAACCGAATCACATATTGATAGGGTTGTGTCTCCGCCTGTAACGGAGGCTACTTAAGATGTCGAGCAGCAAAGCTTGCTACCCTCAATGCCTGAGCTCGAGGGACAATAGGGATATGATGACAGGGATAATGATGTGATGATCTTATCCCCACCATACCCAGACATTCAAAATCATCTGCGAGAATGGAGAAATGGAAGTGAGTCGATCCAGGAAACGATTCCAAAGACCGAATTCATTGAAGAAGAAGACGAACCGATGAACTTTTCGGATTGACCAATGTGGTGCAAGCTCTTGATGAAGAAAATTGTTTGGACATTCTAAATATCTTTAAACAGAAGGAGAAAGAAAGATTGGCAGAAGAAGCTCAGGCACGTGAGAAGGCCAACATCTGCCCTCTCACTGGCACCTCAGAACATACACATCCTCACCTCGACATTCTATCGAGAGTGATGAGGATCTGGACCTATTCTTTCGCCATAGAAGAGTTGCAAATGCAAAGAAGCAATGCAAGAATCCGAGAATCCTACATGAGCAAAGAATGATGGAAGGACCAGGGGAGTCATCCAAATCACGGTGGAGATAGATCCTATGGGATTGGTGCAACATATTGCCAGCATTTGTTGTCGCTACCACCACCCTTCACTCATTCGGAGGAAGGTGTTAAGGGAATTGGCGATGAAACTGGGATTGTGGGGACCCGGTCGAGCCAACCCCTAATGAAGGTGTCTTACCATCCGCCCCAACGACCGAATACTCGGTGGGAACAGCCGGGGAGTCCTGAGACGAGTGACCCCATTCCAAGTCACTCGGTGGTGTGCCGGTGAGGGAGAAACTCCCCTGCGGCAAGGTCGGAGGATCTGCCGGTGACTCCACAACGAATCTCGGAGGCGAAGTGGAGATGGAGCAACAACGAGAATACACATCAAGTTGTCATCAACGAGGCTCGCATTGAGATTGTCTCAACCGAGGTGCCAATCGCTTTCTATGAGCCAATGACACTGGCCGATGCGATCGAGCACGGAAGGAAGCGCCCGGGAGTTAACACTACAGGCAATGAAAGTGCAATCCATGGAGTTGAGACTCCAATGGATGCCACCTCGAAAGACCCCAAGACAAGTGACACGTCGAAAGGGATGTCAAGGCCTCGCTACGATTGAGACTGCAGGGGGTAATGAAGGCCAACGGGAGGTTGAGACTTCCGGGGTAAAGAGACTGAAGCTGAGAACATCCCCTCCTACTATCATTGATCCATCGAAAAGGAGATAAGTGCTCTTCACGATTCCCAGGATAATCTTGATGTAATTTTTCGGATCCGAAGGTGAAGATGAAGGCGAGTTATCCCATATTGCGAGATCCAAAAGACTCGGTGAGGATGTTCCAACCACGAGTAAATCGACCTCAAGACTACTCGCCAAACATTCAACTTTGATGATGAGCCACCCATGGAAATCTCGTCATCGTCCGATGACGCTCCCGATATGGCCGAGGGACCGTCAACTCATTTGGAAAAACAATGAGACCGACGAAAGGCTGTTAAGACAAATTTGAGGCTCGGCAAGTCGGGTCGACTTCACAACAGACCACACCAAACAGAGTCCACCGCACGAGACTCCCCCTCAGCAAAGAAGTTCGACTCCATAGGGGACTTCACGAGCACCAATTATCATTGAGCAGATTCGTTGCCCGTGATGATCCTTTTGTAGAATCATTTCCCTTCTCTCTGGAGGTACACGACCTCCTGAAGAATCGACTAGAGATCACGAGTGCTTCCACGGACACGATCCTGTTATTCCATCGACACCATTGTTCGGTGACTATGACTTTTGACGCCTTGCTTGGCCGTCACCAAACGGTGAAAGGTGAGAGCTAAAGTTCGGGAAGTCTTCAAAGCCTTATTTGTCGAGATAGAAAAGATGGAGAGGCACCAGGCCTCACTTTGGACATGAGGTGGATAACGAGACGCCAACCTTCTGGCGATTTGCGAGGCATAATAGTCGGGATCGGGAATGGTGGCAACAAGACGAGACAATGCGTGTGGAACAAGCTCGATATTTCAGGACATTGTTCAACAAGTTGCTAGTCCTCGGGGCCGAGAATCCGATGCAAAGACAAAATTGCAAGAGCACATCGAACAAATGCATGAATCTCACACCTCGAGAGATAAAGTGCTGCGTGAACATAATAAGAACGAGCTCTGGCGTGGAAGAGAACATGGATCGAAAATTCGGTCTTCTCATGGGCAGGAGATGAAGTTGGTAGCGGTGAATCCAACGCCACCCGCTACGAGTTCCGTGCGGCATACTGCAGCCCAGATTTGAAGCGAGAACTCGGCTATCGCCAGACTAGACTTCTTGCTTGCTAGCTTGTTTCCACGGGTTCCTCTCTTCTTTGATGATGCCAAAAAGGGGGAAGAGGAATACCTAAAAGCAATGAAGGGATCTGGCGAGAAGGAGGACACAGTTATTTGTGAAGGGAAAAGACAGTGAGGAAGTAATAAGAGAGAAGAAAGGAAAATCTGTTGAGGGGAAGGTTCGAAAGATGTGACCTTGATGATTGCTAAAACCCCAACAAGGTCTTCATCACGGTGATATCATCAACAAACTCCCAATGACTCGCCACTCCAACACTCTGCAGTACCTATGGCCGAAAAAGAAAGCGATTGAAGCGAGGATGAAGGAAGTGGAAGGAAAGATGAATGCCCGAGTTATGGATATTCGAAACAACATGGAGGCATTCCAATGACAGAGACACCTATGCCATTTCGGATCGGGCGAGCAAGATCTGTTGATGAATTCAAGACGCTCGCATCCCGAAGGTTACTTCGCAAACATGTCCATGGCTCAAGCACGGGATTTGTCTTGGGAAAAGGGTCTCAAACTATGTGAAGAAGGCGACAGCGACGGACTACCGGATCGAATACTCTGCTTGGTCACTCGCTAGTCACTCAAATTGAAAAAAGACCCCAAGACAATACACGCCCCAGGCGGAGTAAGAAGCGATGGTGGAGGAAGAGGTTTGAGACCTAGATCTCTGTCCAAAAACATTGAGTATATAGATCCGGGAAAGAAAGGAGGAATCTATTGAAATTTGGATTTGTGAAATAGCCAACCTGCAAGTGGCTAAGGATAATGTTGAGTATGTGAAGAGAATTGAAGAGAAAAATAAGAGACAAATCAGCTATGGGTGGAAAGACAAGAAAGACTGAGAAGAGATGAAGTTGCCCGGAAGGCGTATGAGAAAAAGAAGGCAGCTGAAGATGAGAAGAAGAGAAAGAGGTCAGAGGATGACAGAGCTGAAGGAGATGAAAGAAGGAGGCAACGAAGGAGATGAAGTGTTGATGTCCACCCCTTCATGTATTTTACTATGTAAATACATTCTATGTAAGTCTTCTGTACATCAAATAAAATTGTACAATTTCTATACTTGTGTAGATATAGAACAGCATGGTTACTTTAAGTTCCATTTAAGCTCTGATACATTTTCTTTTGGTTCAAGCTCTGACACACCTTGTAAACAGCTATGTAAAGAACAAGAATGTTATGATCAATAAAAGATCGATTCTAAGCATACATTTTGTGATTCTACATTTGTCTGTATGTATCTTTGCTGTTTAATTATTGTATGAATGTTTTAAGTTTTGGCATCATCAAAAAGGGGGAAATTGTTGGGAAATTATTTTGTAGATTTTGATGAATTCCATGTAAAACTTAGAACAGGAAGTTGGCACCCCATTCTTGTTATAAATTGCATTGTAATAGATAGATTTGGTAGAGTGAGTCAAGTCGGCTATGCTGAACATGCAAGAAGACAATCGGAGACTAAAAGGAAGACTCCGCTGTGAGGCAGTTGAGTGTGACAAAGAAGAAAAGACAGGAACTCGACTGATGGTGCAGCTGAGTGAAATATCAGTCAAGTCAAGTCAACTCAAGATAGCCAAGTCTCAAGTTGAAGTGACAGAAGAGTCATCCAATGATTGAAAGCTGACTCTAAGTCACCTAGGGAAGGCAAGGAAATGCAGTCAAGTCGAGATAACTGAAAGAGATGCATTTGCCTGAGAAATCAAGAGAATTACTTAAACAAGTAATACTTCCATACTACCTTTCTTGAAGTGCTCAGTCCCAGAAGCATGCAAAAGGAATAAACCAATGGGAAGCATTGCACCGTGTCAAAACTCTGAAAAGCTGAAGAATCGTTCATACGAGGAAACGTAAATTCCAAGGACTGCAACAAGACAAGCCAACGACCACAAGTGACTTTCAAAAATAAGCATATCTCTTCAACGGGCAGATTTTTGAAAGATCACTATAAAAGGCTGAGGAATCACTCTGAGAGAAGGTAACCGACCTGAACCACGAACATTCAAGCAAACATTTGAACTGTAACCAAAGATCACTCTCAAGACATTCAAGCTCAATCCTCAAGACTACATTACGAAGGAAATCAATCCAACACTCACCTGTGAAGGAAAGATAACTTCAATCAGTTGAAGAGGAAACATTTGAAGAATCAAGGGGTCTACATTCCACGAAGGATTGTAGAAAGGTTCAAGGTCAAACCAGGCTTAAGCTATTTGGAGGGCTTTGTGATCCAATCTAAGGAACTTAAGAAACTGGGCTGTAGTAGCAAGGCAGATGCCCTGTGAAGAAGCTGAGTCGTACGAGAAGCCAGCTGTGTGACCAAGGCATCTCCAGACTGAGTCCCAAAGGATCAAGTTGTGTGATCAAGACTTGTATTCTGGATCGTTATCCACTCGTATATTGATCAATACTTAGTGGATTCCTCCCGGAGTTGGAGAAGAGAGGAGTAGAAGAATTACCCCATCTTGAACCTCTATAAAAACTTATTGTGTCATTTACATTTCAAGTACTTTAATTTACGCATCTTATTTTTATATCTTTGATAAATTTCCTATCCAATTGATAATCAATCGAGTGCTAAAACCAAGTATTAAAACATACTTAACCAAATTCAAGGGTGTTAAGTCTTTCCGCTGAAAACATATCACGAGTCAAGTTAAGTCTTTAGTCAAAACAAAGTGAGTTATTCTATCAACTCGAAAGTCAGTGTGTTGAGTGGCTAACTCTTTGATTAACTAACTTAGCTATCCATCAAGGACTCAATCGTGAAGTATTAACTCGAACATTTTTAAAAGGACTAAATCGAAAAGTTGGTAAGGTTTATTCAACCCCCCCTTCTAAACCTTACACTCACACCCCTTGGGACCTATACAAACCAACAACTTACGAGTGTGATTTGAAATTTATGTCTATCTCTTCAACGGACATAATTTCAATTGTGCACTATAAAAGGCTGAGGAAGCAAGTGAGAGAAGGTTACTGAGTTCATTACAAGTATACAAGCAATCAAGCAATAACCTGAATATTTCTCTCAATATTTTCAAAGAAATCCTCAAACCTAACCTCGAAGGAATTCAATCCAACACACTCAGTGAGGAAATATTACTTCATCAGTTGAAGAGGAAAATTGTTTTCAAGAACAAAGGGGTTTACTCTCCAAGGTTGAAAGAGAAGTAGTGAGGTTCGAGATCGAACCGGTGCTTTGAACCTGTTGGAGGGCCAAGTGATCAAGTCCAAGGGTTTGAAGGAGGCTGAAGTAACAGGACAACCGCCTTGTGAAGAAGCTGAGTCCCAGGAGCAGCAGGCTGTGTGGTTAAAGTTGTCTCGGACTGATAACTACTTTGTAAACAAGCTTAAGTTACTTAGTGGATTTCTCCAAGAGTTGGAGAAGAGTGGATTAGAGGAATGACCCCATCCTCGAACCGCTATAAAACTGCTTAGGTTCATTTTACTTTTCAACACACTCTATTACTTGCTTTATTTTATAACTGCAAATATAGTTAAACTTGCTAAAATCTGCTGATAATAACCATTGCCAAAACAAGTATTGAAAAACGTGCTTAAATTCATAAGGGTGAAAAGTCTTCCGCTGACAAAACCAAATCACTGATCTTCTAAGTGTTAGCTGAAAACAAGTTATACTATCAACAACTCAGTCGAGTCTATTGAGTGGGTAACTTTGTTGTGTAAGCCAACCTAGCGGTCCCTCAAGGACAGTTGGTTTGAGTTAACTCTAAAAAAAATTTAAAAGGACTAAAACGAAAAGTTGGTAAGGTTTATTCAACCCTCTCCCCTTCTAAACCTTACACATCACCCCTTGAGACATATTATAACTCTTCTCATTCTTCCATTGGTTCTTTCTTAGGTCACTGCCTTAGCTTTTGTGCACCAGCAGTTTCCTGAATTTCATCTCGCTATTCATCTGGGTGGTGTCCGACTTGATTGACCTTCACAAGTATTCCACTCCACGGTATTTATTTCGGTAGGGCGGATTTTAAGAAGATATTCACGGGATTCATTATGATTGCCTTTGTGAATACAATCCCCCTCGGGGGTCGGGAACTTGAGACTATAGTGATAAATGGAAAGGGCCGCCTTGAGATGATATAAAATTGGTCAACCAATAATTGTATCTACTTCAAATCACTATTTATGATCTTGAAAGTGGTCATTATTGTTCTCTTAATCTGCCTGTAGGTCCCAAGGGGTGTGACTGTAAGGTTTAGAAGGGGGGGGTTGAATAAACCTTACCAACTTTTCGATTTAGTCCTTTTAAAACGTTCAGAGTTAATACTTCACAGTTGAGTCCTTGATGGACAGCTAAGTTAGTTAATCAACAGAGTTAGTCACTCGGCACTGAATTTATTGATAGAATAACTCAATTTGTTTTTGACTAAAGACTTAACTCGGAGTGAAATGTTTTATTGGAAGACTTAACACCCTTAAATTTTGTTTAAGTATGTTTTAATACTTGGTTTTAACACTTTGTTGATTATCAATTGGATAGCAAATTTATCGTGAGATATTAAAGTAATGTGCGTAAATTAAAGTCTTTGAAATGTAAATGACACAATAAGTTTTTATAGAGGTTCGAAGATGGGGTAATTCTTCTACTCCTCTCTTGTCTAACTCTGGAGAATCCACTAAGTATTGATCAATATACAAAGTGGTTAATGATCCAGGATGCAAGTCTTGATCACACACACGGTGACTTGATCCTTTGGGACTCGATCCGAGATGCCTTGGTCACACACGGTGGCTTCTCGTGCGACACCTTCTTCACAGGGGCATTTGCTTTGCTACTTGTAGGTCCCAAGTGGTGTGAGTGTAAGGTTTAGAAGGGGGTTGAATAAACCTTAACAACTTTTCACTTTCGGTCCTTTTTAAAATTCGAGTTGATACTATACTGATTGTGTCCTTGGTGGATGACCAATTTAGTTAATCAAGAGAGTTAGTCACTCAATGTTTCGACTGAGCTGTTGATAGAATAACTCGGTGTTAAGACCGAATTAGCTGTTGTGGTTTGTTTTTGAAGGAAGACTTAACACCCTTAAGTTTGATTTAGTAATGATTTATCTTGGGTTTTAGTACTTAGAGATTATCAGTTGGATAGCAAATATGTCGTGAGAATTAAACAAATAAGATGTAGGAATTAAAGTCTTTGAAATGTAAATGACACGATAAATTTTTATAGAGGTTGAAGATGGGGTAATTCTTCTACTCCTCTCTTCTCCAACTCCTAGAGAAATCCACTAAGTATTGATCGATATCTGAGTGGTAATGATCCGGATACAAGTCTTGATCACACAACCGACTTGATCCTTTGGGACTCGATCTGGAGATGCCTTGGTCACTCGGTGGCTTCTCGTCCGACTCGGCTTCTTCACAGGCAGTGCACCTTGCTACTACTGACTCACTTGCTCAAGCTCTTAGGATTTGATCACGACGCCCTCCAAAAACTCGAGACGGTTCGACCTTGAACCTTCCTACAATCCTTCGTGGAATGTAGACCCCTTTTCTTCTAAAGTTTCCTCTTCAACCGATTGAAGCTATCTTTCCTTCACAGTGAGTGTTGGATTGATTTTTTCTTCGTAGTGTAGGCTTGAGGATTAAACTTGAATGATTTTGAGAATATTTTGATTCTGATTCGGATATTAGCTTGAATGTTTTGGTTGGAGTAATCAACCTTATTATCTTAGTCATCCTCGGCCTTTTATAGTGATCTTTCAAAAATTTGCCCGTTGAAGAGATAGCTTATTTTTGAAAGTCACTTGTGGTCGTTGGCTTGTCTTGTTGCGATCCTTGGAATTGCCACTTCCTCGTATGAATTATTCTTGACTTTTTGAGCATCGACACGGTGTAGTGCTTCCCATTGGTTTATTTCCTTGCACGCTTCTCGTGGATCGAGCACTCCGAGAAAGGTAGCATGGAGATATTACTTGTTTAAGTAATTCTCTTGATTTTTACATGCAATGGATCTTTTGATTATCTCGACTTGACCGCATTTCCTTGCTTTCCCAGGTGACTTAGAGTTAACTTCCAATCATTAAATGACTCTTTGTCACTTCAACTAGAGACTTGACTATCTTGAGTTGACTTGGTGATGCTTTACTGTTGCATCTCATTTGCACCTTGATCGAGTTCCGTCTTCTCTTCTTTTGCCAAACTCGGTTGTCTCAATGAGTCTTCCTACTAGTCTCCGGTTGTCTTCTTGCATGTTTGGGCATAGTGACTTAACTCGGCTTGACCGGCTATTTATTACAATGCGATTTACAACAAAAAAAAATGGGGTGCCAACTTCCTATTCTAAGTTTTACATGGCATTCATCAAAATCTAAACAATAAATTTCCCAACAATTTCCCCTTTTTGATGATGCCAAAACTTAAAACATTCAAAATGTAAATAGCAAAGATACATACGAGATAGTGCATTCACAGAGAATGTATGCGTAGAATTAATCCTTTTATTGATCATAACATTCTTGTTCTTTTACACAATCTGTTTACAAGGTGTATCAAAGCAAACATTTATGTCTACGCAAAAAAATAGAGAATTTCTGATTTATTACGGAAGACTTACATAGTATGTATTTACATAGTAAAATACATGAAGGGGTGGACAACACTTCATCTCCTTTTCCTCGCTTCCTTCTTTCATCTTCTTGATTCTGTCATCTTCGGTCTTCTTCTCTTTTTCTCATCTTGACCGCCTTCTTCTTCTTTTCATATGCCTTACAGCGACTTCATCTCTTCTTAATCTCTCTTGTCTCTCCTCCCATAGCCGAGTTTGTCTTTTATTTTTTTCTTCGATTCTTTTCACATACTCGGCATTGTTTTTAGCCACTTGCAGATTGGCTACTTGGTCAAGACCAGCCCAGTGAGATCCCTCCTTTCTTGCCCGGATCTATGTACTCAATGTTTTTGGGCGGAGGCCTGGAGTCCGAAACCTCTTCCTCCACCATCGCTTCTTCCACTTCCCTGCGGGCGTGTATTGTACTTGGGTCTTCTTCTTTCCGGATGAGTGATCATGAGTGACCCAGAGGATCGCTGGTAGTCTGGCCGCTGTCGCCTTCTTCACATAACGTAAGACCCTTTTCCCAAAGACAAGTCCCGGCTTTGAGCCATAGACATGTTTGCGAAGTATCCTTGGATGCGGCGTTTTAAATTCATCAAGCGATCTTGGCTCGGTCCGAGCATCCGAGATGGCATAAGTGTCTCTGTCTCTTTGGAATGCCTCCATGTTGTTTCAAGATGTCCATAACTCGGGCATTCAACCTTCCTTCCACTTCCTCCATCCCTCGCTTCAACTATCTTTCTCTTTTCGACCATAGATGCGGCCAGAGTGTTGGAGTAAGCGAAATCACTGGTAGTTTTCGATAATATCGGTTGTGACAAGACCTTGTTGGGTGGTTTGTGCAATCATTAAGGTCACATCTCTCGATTATTCCCCCTCAACAGACTATCCTTTCTTTTCCTTGTAACTTCCTCGCCTATCTTTCCCTTCACAAATTTGCTCCCTCCTTTTCGACCGAGATCTCTTTAGCGCTTTAAGGTATTCCTCTTCCCCCTTTTTGGCATCATCAAAGGAGAGAGGAACCCTGGAAACATACTAGCAAGCGAGAAAGTCGAGTCTGGCGATAGCCGAGTTCTACTTGAGTCTTTGTGGTGTATCTTTGTCACGAAACTCGAAGCGAGTAGCGTTGGATTGACTTTAAGCAACTTCATCTTAGCCATAAGAAGGCTGAATTTTCTATCCATGTTTTCTTCCATGCCAGGAGCTCATTCTTATTTTGCTCACGCCTTGTGACTTTATCTCGGCGAGTGTGAGATTCATGCATGTGCTCAATGTGTTCTCTCAATTTCGTCTTTGCATCGGCGTTCTCGGCTCTCCGGACAGACTTGTTGAACAATGTTTTGAAATATCTAGCTTGTTCCACGCGCATTGTTTATTCTTTGTTGCCACCACTCCCGGATTCGACTATTATGCCTCTCAAGTCGGCAGTAAGGTTGGCATCTGTTATCGATCTCATGTCCATCGAGGCACGGTGCCTCTCCATCCGTTCAATTTACGCAAATAATGCTTTGAACACCTCCCGAACTTGATTGTTCCCTTTGTTGCTGCGCTTGATGGCCAAGCATCGTCAAAATCATAATCACCGAACGATGGTATCGATGGAATGATAGGATTTGGTGCGTGGAAGCCGCGAGATCATTTTTCGACTCTTCAGGGAGGTCGGGTACCTCCAGAGAAAGGGAAATGATTCTACAAAGGAATCATCACGGGCAACGGGATTTGTTCAATGATGAGTGGTGCGCGTGAAGTTCCCTGTGGAGTCGAACATGTTGCGGCTTGGGGAGCTGCGCAGTGGACTGTTGCGGTACTGGGGTTTGTTGTGAAGTTGACCCGACTTGCGAGCCTCCCGGTATCTCAACGGCCTCGTCGGTCTCGGTTGGTTTCTTCAATTGAGTTGAGTCCTCGGCCTTATCGAGCGTCATCGGACGATGATGAGACTTCCATGGATGGCTCATCATCAAAGTTGAAAGTTTGACGAGTAGTCTTGAGGTCGACTTGCTCGTGGTTGGAACATCCCTCGGTGAGTCTTTTGGATCGATCCACAGGGGATGACTCGGCTTCATCGTCTTATTCCGATCCCGAAAGGTTACATCGGGATTATCTCGGGAGTCATGAAGTGCGCTAATCTCCTTTTCAAATGGATCAATGATAGCAGGAGGGATGTTCTCTTCTTGACTTCTTTACCCCGGAAGTCTCAACCTCCGTTGACCTTCATTACCTCATGCAGTCTCAAGCGGCAATGAGGCTCTTGGACCTCCCTTTCGACGAGTGTCACTGTCTTAGGGTCTTTCGTGGTGGCATCCATTGGAGTCTCAACCCCATGGATTGCACTTTCATCGTCAGTGTTAACTCCCAGGGCATTCCTTCCTCGTGCCTCGATCGCATCAGTAGCAGATCATTAGCCTTCAGAGCGGTTGGCACCTCGGTGAGACAGTTTCAATTGTCGAGCCGTTGATGGCAACTTGCTGTGTATTTTGTGTTTGTACTTTCTCCACTTCGCCTCCTAGATTCATTGTGGAGTCATCTGCAGCATCCTCCGACCTTGCTGCGGTGGAGGGAGTTTCGGTGGCGCACCGAGTGAGTGACTTGGAATGGGGCCGCTCATCTCCAAACTCCCACTGTTTCTACCGATTGTTCAGCCGTTGGGATAGGTGGTAAGACACCTTCATTAGGGGTTGGCTCGATGGGGTCCCCACTAACTTGATTTCATCGCCAGATTCCTTAATTCCTTCTTCCGAGTGAGTGGGGAAGTGGCAAAGAACAATCGTGGCAATATGTTGCACCACTCCATTGGGTCCAACTCATTTGTGTTTTGGAGGACTCTCCTGGTCCCTCCATCATTCTTTGCTCATGAAGAATCTTGGATTCGTGCATTGCTTGCTGCATTTGCAACTCTTACGTGGCGGCCCGGGGTCCGTGATCCTCATCACTATCCGATAAGACGTCAAGGAGATGATGTGTGTTCTCGTGGTGCGGTGATAGGGCGAATCTTGGCCTTCTCACGTGCCTCTCCTCCTCCTGCCTGTCTCTCCTTCTCTTTCTCCTTGAAGATCCGCAAGATATCGTGCGATTTTCTTCATCCAATGCTTGGACCACGTGATCACTCCAAGAAAGTTCATCGTTCCTCTTCTTCTTCGATAAACTCGGCCGTTGGAACCGTTCCTTGGATCGACTCAATTTCCACTTCATCTACTCGCAGACGATTTTGGATGTCCGGATAAAGTGGGGATAAGATCATCACATCATTATCTCTTTCAGCGTCTTTTTGTCCCTCATTCTCAGGGATTGAAGGTAGCAAGCTTTGGTGCTCTATTCACGTCACCCGTGCGTGCGTGCGGAGGGGATACGATTACGTCAATGACGAGTTAGATTTCTCGGCTACTTCTTATGTCTCGGTTGTTCGAACTACGTTTGGTCTTGATTGCCTCTCATTGACGCTTCACAGATTTTGGTCGCGTTTCATCAATAATATCTGGAGACTCTACTTCTCCAGCATCTCCCAGATCTCTTTTTAGCCGAGTGGTCGACTCACCAGTTTTTAAAGTTCGGATTGCTTGATGATTCTTCTTCGTCTCTTAGTTCGTACGCAGGGATTTCTGGTTCGGAGAGAGTGTCTTTCGAGTCCTCGGGGCGGCGGGGGCGGTCTTTGGTGTTTTCTTCGAGGAGCAGCCGTCTTCGCTTATTAGTTCTCCTCTTTTTGACGATAGGAGAAGGTATTTGAGATTTCTTCTCTTCTCTTCGGGCGGGAGACACACATGGGGCAAAGCGACTTACCTCGGGGCGGGAGGAAGATTTGTTTTTCTTAGCTGCAGGGGCAGTTAGATTCTCTTAGCATTGCGCAGGGGCAACTTTCTTCTTTGGTGGAGAGGAAACAACAGATCTTCACGGGCCACCTGATTCCCCCTCACTTGTCGACTCTCTTGGCGTGGGCTCTCTCTTCTCAGTGCGCGGAGAGGTTTGATCTCGAACATCCTCTTGTTTACATGGAACGCCTTTCCATGTCGAAGAGGGACTCCTTTCACCTCCATCACCGCCAATCACGAGGCCATATCCGGATCCTCCAAATGCACCATTCTCCTTGAAGGATTTGTTCCCTACATTCAGCGTAGTCCATTGCCAGAGACAAACTCAGCCCGTTTACTTGCTTTTCTTCAATGATCGCAGCCATTACGATCGGTTTTGCTTTTTAAACAGATTGGTCAAAGCCGCCAAATTTGATGTCTATGCATTTAGCAACTATGTCCAACAGTTTGTGGTAGTCCTCCTTCACAGCCCCCTTTTTGGTTGTGTAGACTATCTTTTCACAATAGTCGGTCTTGGGCTACTTCCTTCCAAGCAAGAGCCAAGTCTACGCGCCTTCATTGATTTTCGGTGCTCCTTCCGCGGTAGTGAGCGGTGTTCGCCAGATCCTTGGCGAGAGATGATGAACTCCTTCCCGTGAACAGAGGATTTGATCCCTCATCGTGAATCTCGGCGTTCACGTAGAAGCGTGAGACCTCTTCCACATAGGTCATCGAGAAATCCATCGTCGAAATGGTTTCACCTGGACGCGTTTCAAGCTATTCAGCGATTTTCTTTATGAGGCGTCATCGGACCCCTGTTTGACCATTCCCTCGAAATCCACAAGTAGACCCGGTGTGGATTTGCTTCCCTAGCTTGACGAAACCATAAGTTGATGCCATTTTTCAAGTATTTCACGAAAAAGAAACTTAGAAGTTGATTTGAATATTGATAGGGTTTTGAGAGAGTTTTTGCCTTTTGCTTCCGAGATAGAAATGAACCGTTTTGGTAATATGTGAGAGAAAACAGACGAAAATGGTTTAAGTATGGTTTTCGAAAGGACGTGCGGGATGGTTTTGAAATGTGATCGAAATCAACGGCTTAGATTTTGCACGCCGATTAGCATTTAATGTCTCGAATTTAATGCGGCAAGCATTTATATCCAATCATAAGCTTGGTATGCGACTTTTTGCTGTACACATCATCATTATCTTCGACGTCATTTTTAAAAACATTCCCGCTTAGTAAAAACGATGCGTTTTGTCACTTTGCTCATAAATGACTCGGCTTATCCCTTAGCCGATTTAACTCTCTTGGTCGCAGATTCTCTCGGTGACTCGATTTGTCACTAATTCGGTATATTGTCTTTCCGACATGGCCGATTCATTTTTGATTTTGAGAATTCAATCATTTTCTCTTTTTGTGTTTCATTTCTTTTCTTTGAGTCTTAAAGTGTCATTTCAGCTCAATTAACCCTAACTCATGCTTGAGTTCTTCAAATCTTGACTCACATAATGGTTTTGTGAATATGTCACCAACTGTTTATCGGTTGAGATATATTCCAAGATGATGTCCTTCTTTTCAACATAATCTCTTATGAAGTGATATCGACATCGATATGCTTTGTTCTTGAGTGCAACACGAGATTTCGAGTGATTGCAATTGCACTTGTGTTATCACACATGATTGGAATTTCCTTTTCTTCAACTTCATAGTCTCTTTCTTCACCGCCTCATCCATAGGATTTGGGCTGTTGTTGCCGAGCTATGTATTGCGCTGCTTTGTAGAGGTGGCTATTGAATTTTGCTTTTTGCTAAACCAGAAATTAGCCTATTTCCAAGCATTTGACATGTGTCCAAGTGCTCTTCTGTCAACTCTGCATCCATCATAGTCGAGTCCGAATAGCCAACTAGCTTGAATCCACCTTCCTTTGGATACCATAAGCCAACTTCTTGGCTTCCTTTCAAATATCTCAAAATCCTCTTTTGCGAGTCATATGGCTCTCTTTTGGAGCAGATTGAAATCTCGCATATACACCTACAAAGAAAGGTGATGTCCGGCCCGCTGCCTTTGTGAGATAAAGCAATGATCCAATAAGTGCTCGTATCTTGTTTGATCTACGGGCTTGCCATCGCATCCATGTCCATTTTGGATGATGTATTCATTGGTATTTTCACGAAGACTTCTCCTCCATACTAAATTTCTTCATTAAATATCCGGTGTATTTTGTTTGACTTATGAAGGTTCCATCCTTCAATTTGTTTTACTTAGAGTCCAAGGAAGAATGTCGCTCCCCATCATGCTCATTTCAAATTTGCTTTGCATGAGGTTTGAAAATTTTTCACATAGCTCTTTGTTTGTGGATCCAAAAATGATGTCATCCACATATATTTGAACAAGCAAGTATGCTCTTCTTGTCTTGAATTCGGAAAGTGTTCTATCTACTTTTCCTTTTGTGAATCCATTCTCGTTAGGAATTGTGACAAAGTATCATACCATGCTCTGGGTGTGTTTGTTTCAATCCATACGAGCTTTCTTGAGTTTGTATACCTTATCTCCAAGAGTCTTCTCGCTCAAATCCTCGGAGGTTGTTCAACATACACTTCTTCTTCCAATAAACCATTTAGGAATGCACTTTTTACATCCATCGATATACAATAAAATTCTTGTGAGTCAGTATAGGCAAGAAATATCCTTATAGCTTCCAATCTTGCTACAGAGCAAATGTTTCATCAAAATCTATTCCTTCTTCTTGGCAATATCCTTTGGCTACTAGTCTTGCTTTGTTTCTTACCACGAACCCTCCTCGTTCATCTTGTTTCTAAACACCCATTTAGTACCAATAACATCGTGATGGGTGGGGTCTTTGAACTAGTTCCCATACTTTATTTCTTTCAAACTGATTCACTCTTCTTGCATAGCTTGAATCCAATGTGTGTCATCCAATGCTTGTAACACATCTTTAGGCTTAATTTTGAGATAAAGCATGTGAACATAGCTTCTTGTTGAGTTCTCGGATCTTGTTTTGACACCTTCTCTTATATCTCCAATGACAAGTTACGGTGGATGGTCTTTCGGCCATCTTACATCATGTTGAAGTAAGTTAATGGATTGATCGTCTAACAATTTGTGTTGCTTTGATCAGCTCTCTCACAATCACTTAGCCGCAAATTTTCCAAGCATTTTATGAGACTCGGCTATCTCATCTTCATCCGAGTTTATAATTCCGGCTTCGGCTTGACAAAGATAGGGACTTTTTTCGTATGGTTGGATGATTCACCTTATCATCGGTGACTCTTCAATGTCTTCTCCATTTACATTTGGCTCATCGAATACCACATGAATGGATTCCTCGCAACCATAGTCCTTTTGGTGAGTACTCAGAGGCTTTGCTTTCAATTTGAGTATCCCAAGAAGATACCTTCATCATCTTTAGCATCGAAAGCCTTTAGATTGTCTTTGCCATTGTTATGGATGAAGCATTTACATCCAAATATTCTAAAATATGCAACATTTGGTTTCCTCCTGTCCAAATCTCATAGGGAGTCTTTGTCATTTGTCATTTATCATACATCTGTTTTGAGTGTAGCAAAGTGTGTTGATTGCTTCACCCAAAATCTCTTTGGTAACCCCGTGACTAACATGGTCCTTGCCGCTTCTTTGAGTGTTCTATTCTTCTTTCTCGCAACTCCATTTCTTTGTGGAGTCCTTGCTGCAGATAATTCATGACCAATGCCATTTTCAATACAATATTGAGTTATTACACCATTGACAAACTCGGTTCCCTCCCCGATCTTATTTTGATAATGGTTTGGCTCTTCTCATTTTGAATCCTCTTCATCGATTGTGGTAGTTTTTCAGAGAGTTTCTTTCTTCTTACACATGAATATGGTCCATGTATATCTTGAGTAGTCATCTACTACCACCAAGGTATATTTCTTCCCACTTATGCTAGCTGGTTCAACTGGACCAAATAGATCCATATGTAGCAGTGCAATATCCTTGTTGAAGATGGGCATGTCTTTTCTTTGAATGATGATTTGATATGTTTTCCCTTCGGCATGCGTCACATATACTCTCCTTCTTGTATACTGAGTCTGGAAGACCTTCCACAAGATTACTTATGGCAAGCTTGTTAAGTGTTTTGAAATTCAGGTGACTCAGCTTTTTGTGCCACAACCAACTTGATTCAATTTGTGCTCTTTGCTAATAGACAGTCTTTGGGTGTTGCGGTTGACCAATTTACTACATACATGTTCTTTTGTATCGCATCCTTGCAACACAACTTCATTTGATTCAAAAGTATCCTTGATTTGGCATATACCCATGTTAAATCCAACATTATAACCCTTGTCACGAGTTGGCGATGCTTAGCAAGTTGAAGTTGAGTCCTTCAACATATGCAACATCCGTGATTTCTAATCCGTTCTTCTTGATGGATCTAATGCCTCTTATTTCTCCCGGAGCTTCATTTCCTCCAAATATGACTTTTGCTCCTTTAACTTCCTTGAATTTTGACAGATTTTTCTTGTTTCTGTCATATGTCCGGAACAACCACTATCCATGTACCAGGTTCCTTGGCACTTTGTTCCTTGAACCTACAATCAAGGAAATTAAGTTTTAGGTACCCATACTTGTGCGGGTCCTGAGGGGTTAGTATTGTAAGATAATCCAACCAACCTATAGCTAAATGATATGGTTCTAAGGGGTTGCCATCTATCGTGCCATAATCATAAATAATTTTGGCAAATTGCTTGGGGATTCTAGGTTCATATAAATTGTCTCTTTTGTCTGTATGCCTGTATATGTGTTTTAGTAATTGCCTTCTTTGGGTAATTGTGGTGTCTCCGAGTGTAGTGCCTAGGTGCATATGTGTGCGATTAAAGCTCTTATACTTTTGGAATGGCCTTTCTTTGAGTTCTAGGCCTTTGCCATTTGGGCTTATATTCCATAAGTCTATCCGATAGTTCACATCGTTCCAATCACTTGGCTTGGATATTTTCTACCATTCCCATCATATGTGTTTCTTTTATAGAACTTTTGGGGTTTTTGGTAGCTCTGTTTCTTCTTTACAAAGTAATTCTGTTTGGAGTTTCTTGAGGAACTTGGTGAATTTCTTCTTAGTTGTCCTCTCAACGCACCCAATGTTGTTTTCCTTTTCCTTTATAACCAAGGCCAGTTTGCTTGTAATTGTGCTTTGGAGTGAATGTGTGTGCACCATTTGGAGCTTTGGATTTTGAGACACTTCATTGCTTGAAGATCCTTTTTCCAAAATTACTTTTGGAGTTTGACATAGCACAGAGGAATTAAATCCTAAGCTGTCTTGTCTCCACATTCTCTTTGACTCATAATAAGATCATCCAATGATTTAGATGCCTTAGAGAATGAGGCAATCACATTTTTGAGGTCATTCTCCCTCTTTTCTATGGCAGTTGTTTCGCTATTAGCTTGGCATTTTCGACCTTTAAACTTTTATTCTCATCGGCTATTTGACTTAGAGTACTCGGCTCCTTAGTATTTGTGAGTTTTGGCTCTTGAGTAAAGTTGTTTTCCTCATTTAGTAGTGTGTGTGAGGATTTAATGTGTTCAAAATCTTTTATCATTTTGCCTAATGAATCATAAAGATCATTGGGTGATGAAGTGTGTGTGTCACGATCACTATCACTAGAACCGAGTTTGATGAGTTAGAGTGTACCTCATCTTCTTGGTCGAGGTTGATCTTGTTCCTTGGCCATCAAAAATCAGGGCTTCTTCTCAAGAGTCACTTGAGTAGTCAGCTTCACTTCTCTCGAATCGGCTATCTCTCTTGACTTGGCATTTGTCTCGTGATCTCTGCTGACCAACATTGCCTTTTTCTTTTCTTGTCTTCTTTCTCTCAAGACCTTTCTTTCTTCTTCATTCTGTATTTGTTGACTACAGGATATGGACAATCAATGGCATAGTGACCTGGTTGCCTACGGTTCAGCATAGATATTCAACCTTTTGATCACTCTTTCCATTCTTGGATTGTCGACCCTTTGATATTGACTTTTTGATGATACATTCTCTTGGTTGGCCTATCTTCCCTTGACTTGGAGGGAGCCGAGTGTCTTCCGGAAGATTCGCCCTTGCCTCTCTTGTAGTTCTTATTGAAGAACTTGTTGAACCTTTTAACCATCGGGCTATTTCTTACGGATCAATGACTTCTTTGACCTCGCTCTCTTTCCATCTTTAACAATTAGAGCAAGCTGTTTTGGGTACAACTGTCTCTTCTCGATCTTTTTCTCGGCTCAAATTCGTAGGCTTTGAGATCCGAGAATAGTTCATGGTTGGAGGTCTTCGATAGGTCCATGGAATGTCTCGTGCCATGACCTTCATTTCCCATTCGGTTGGGAGACTTTTTAAGATCTTCATACACATTTTCTTCTATGTATATTCCTTTCCAAGTGCGATAGCTCGTTGGTGATTTACGTGAACCGAGCATCCAGTTGATCCAGGTTCTCTCTGCGATCATTTTGAAATTCTCAAATTTTTGTCCGCCACCGATAATTTATTTTCCTTGATTTGCTCGAGCCTTCACAAATTAATGTTAGCTTGTCCTGATTTCTTTAGCCGTTTTGCATGATTTGACTTTATTGAACATGGCTTTGTCAAGGTTTTGTAAAGGATGTCCTCGCTACATTGTCCAGGTTGTATCTTTTTCTGTCATCATTTGTCCATTCAGTTCTTGGTTTTTCAACCATAGTGGTCTAGGGCAACATCCTCTTCACCTTTTTGTAGCTCTTCTTAGTTGATTGTGTTCACTTTTAAGATTTGCAGTGGCCCATCCTCTATCACTATCCACATCTCATCATGTAATCTTTGATAGATGAGCCTCGCATACACGGATTTTCCAATCATCAAATTCTTCAATTGTGAACATAGGGATGCGTGTCAAATTTGCTTCCATGATAATAACTTTTAATGATAAAAGGAGTTTTGAAAGCTTAATTACTAAAAGCAGACTTTGAAAAGTTTGGAGATCTAGTTCAAGAACGCGGAAGGCTCAATGAACCAACCGCTCGATCCGATTGTGTAGGTCCCAAGGGGTGTGAGTGTAAGGTTTAGAAGGGGGGGAGGTTGAATAAACCTTACTAACTTTTCACTTTCGGTCCTTTTTAAAATTGAGTTGATACTATACTGTTTGTGTCCTTGGTGGACATCCAATTTAGTTAATCAAGAGAGTTAGTCACTCACGCACTCGATTTGTTGATAGAATAACTCATTTGTTAAGACCTGAATTAGCTCAATGTGGTTTGTTTTCGCGGAAGACTTAACACCCTTAAGTTTGATTTAGTAATGATTTAATCTTGGGTTTTAGTACTTAGAGATTATCGGTTGGATAGCAAATATGTCGTGAGAATTAAACAAATAAGATGCGAGGAATTAAAGTCTTTGAAATGTAAATGACACGATAAATTTTTATAGAGGTTCGAAGATGGGGTAATTCTTCTACTCCTCTCTTCTCCAACTCCTAGAGAAATCCTAAGTATTGATCGATATCACAGTGGTAAGTAGAGTCCGGATACAAGTCTTGATCACACAACCGACTTGATCCTTTGGGACTCGGTCCGGAGATGCCTTGGTCACTCGGTGGCTTCTCGTCAGGCTCGGCTTCTTCACACAGGGCATTTGCTTGCTACATTACTCACTCACTTGCTCAAGCTCTTAGGATTTGATCACGAAGCCCTCCAAAAACTCGAGACTGGTTCGACCTTGAACCTTCCTACAATCCTTCGTGGAATGTAGACCCCTTTTCTTCTAAAGTTTCCTCTTCAACTGATTGAAGCTATCTTTCCTTCACAGGTGAGTGTTGGATTGATTTTCTTCGTAGTGTAGGCTTGAGGATTAAACTTGAATGATTTTGAGAATATTCGATTGATTCGGATATTAGCTTGAATGTTTTTGGTTCAGGTAATCAACCTTATCTTCAGAGTCATCCCTCAGCCTTTTATAGTGATCTTTCAAAAATTTGCCCGTTGAAGAGATAGGCTTATTTTTGAAAGTCACTTGTGGTCGTTGGCTTGTCTTGTTGCAGTCCTTGGAATTGCCACTTCCTCGTATGAATTATTCTTGACTTTTGAGCAATCGACACGGTGTAGTGCTTCCCATTGGTTTATTTCCTTGCACGCTTCTCGATCGAGCACTCGAGAAAGGTAGCATGGAGATATTACTTGTTTAAGTAATTCTCTTGATTTACGTACAACGGATCTTTTTGATTATCTCAACTGATTTGCATTTCCTTGCTTTCCCAGGTGACTTAAAGTCGCCTTCCAATCATTAAATGACTCTTGTCACTTCAACAAAGAGACTTGACTATCTTGAGTTGACTTGGTGATGCTTTACTGTTGCATCTCATTTTGCACCTTGATCGAGTTCCGTCTTCTCTTCTTTTGCCAAACTCGGTTGTCTCGCAATGAGTCTTCCTACTAGTCTCGATTTGTCTTCTTGCATGTTTGGGCATGGTGACTTAACTCAGCTTGACCAGCCCTATTTATTACAATGCAGTTTACAACAAAACAAATGGGGTGCCAACTTCCTATTCTAAGTTTTACATGGCATTCATCAAAATCTAAACAATAAATTTCCCAACACTACTACATCCCACTTGCTCAAGCTTCTTGGATTTGATCACGAAGCCCTCCAAAAACTTGAGACTGGTTCGACCTTGAACCTTCCTACAATCCTCCGTGGAATATAGACCCCTTGATTCTTCAAATGTTTCCTCTTCAACTGATTGAAGTTGTCTTTCCTTCACAGGTAAGTGTTGGATTGATTTCCTTCGTAGTGTAGGCTTGAGGATTGAACTTGAATGATTTGAGAATATTTTTGGTTACAGATATTGCTTTTCTTGCTCGTATTTGTTTTCTGATTGTCAAGGTAACCAACATCTCTCAAATGGATTCCTCAGCCTTTTATAGTGTTCTTTTGAAAATTTGCCCGTTGAAGAGATAGGCTAATATTCAAAAGACACTTGTGGTCGTTGGCTTGTCTTGTTGCAGTCCTTGGAATTGACATTTCCTCGTATAAGTGATTCTTCAGCTTTTCAGAGTTCTGACACAGGTGCAGTGTTTCCCATTGGTTTATTCCTTTTGCACGCTTCTGGGAGCGAGCACTTTAAGAAAGGCAGTATGGAAGTATTATTTGTTTAAGTAATTCTCTTGACTTCTTTGCAACGGATCTCTTTCAGTTGCCTCGACTTGCCTGCATTTCCTTGACTTCCCCAGGTGACTTCGAGTCAGCTTCCAATCATTGGATGACTCATCTGTCACTTCAACTTGAGACTTGGCTATCTTGAGTTGACTTGACTGATACTTCACTCAGCTGCACCTTCAGTCGAGTTCCTGTCTTCTCTTCTTGGCCACTCTCAGCTGCCTCACAGCGGAGTCTTCTTTCTTGTCTCCAGTTGATTTCTTGCATGTTCAGGCAGAACTGACTTAACTCAGCTCGACGAACCCTATCTATTACAATGCAATTTACAACAAAAATGGGGTGCCAACTTTCTATTCTAAGTTTTACATGGCATTCATCAAAATCTAAAAATAATTTCCCAACACTGCCCTTGGCCGAACTAAAGTGGGAGATCAACCTCACAAATGGGAGCGATCTTCCTTCCTCCAAAACCTAATATGTTATTGTTGCATGGTCGGAGGAAAGATGAATCAACATTCATTCTTCGGAAAGCTCGAACATAGATGACAATAACATAGCTCCTGGAGTCCACAAGGACCTGTGGACCAGGATACCTAAAATTGGTGCGGTTATGACAAGGGGATCTAAGTGGGGTAGATGATTTGATCTGCGTCTTAGTTGGAGAAGGCGAAATGGCCAGAGGGCAAGCCTTCCTTCTCCTCGGCAATACATGTACGCATATATGAGTTGGATGCTTATCGGGCATCCACTTTCTCTTTCCAATAGAACGACGGTCCTCCGCTTGATTGGTGTCGATTAACGTCATAATTTCTTGATCATTGTGGTCATTGGTGGCTCTCTCTGCTCGGAGGTATGCTTGATCTGGCAAAGGTGGTGGCGGTGGAAGATCCCTAAGGTAACGTTTATGCCACCATTTTTTATTATTCTTGTCAACTCTCTGATCAGATCAAGACACTCATTAGTGTCGTGGCCAATGGACCTTTGATAGGAGCAATAGAGGGAATCGTCCAACTTTGAAGGGTCGATCTTCATTGGCCAAGCTGGCGGTAGAATATTGAGATCTTTAGTTTCGTTGTAGATGGTGGAAGGAGGTACAGTTAGAGTATTTTTCATGTCCTAAATCTCAACATGAACTTCTTGAAATGATTTGTAACTGGTGGTCGAGCTATCCGAAAAGGATGTGAAACCCGACTCGACCCCGAGCTGGAGTATGTTTTGAATTCTCTCTTTAGAGCCTGTTGTTTTTGTTCGGAAGTTGGTGCTGACATGGTTTCCTCGGCATAAATATGCCTTTCTATACAAACAAGGAATTCTTAGAATGTATTCACCCCCTGTTCGTGGATAGCCCAGCGAAACCGAGACTATGGGGATAACCCTGAGATTGCAGCCATGAGAATGGCGTCGTCTGATACAGGTTCCATCTCTGTAACCTATTTTTTGAATCTGGCAATATAGTTTTTAAGCAGCTCGTCTTTGTTTCTATTTATAGTGACCATCGAATCCTTGGGGGTTTCCCTCATCGGCAAAATAAGTGAATGCATGGTGAATGATGGTGCGAGATCGTACCAACATCAGATGGATTAAGGTGGAAGGGTGTGAAACCATCTGTGAGCTCGGTCACCTAAAGCTAGCGGGAACGCTTGACAAAGAATAGCGTCACTTGGACCGTAGAGCTCGGTCCAAGCGAGATATTTGTGCAAGTGAGTTGAAGGATCGGTCTCCCCGTCATACAAACCGATCTGGGGTACCTTGAATTTGGCAGGTAGGGGGTGGCCAAAATATGAGGAGCAAATGGTGATGGTAGGATGTCGGCCCAAAGCGGCTTGATAAGGGAGGAAGTCCGACGTTTCTTCTAATTCGTTCAGACGACGCATCAAACAACGTATCTTAGGATCTTTATCGTTCGGGAGACACAAGTCATGCGACTGGTTGTTCCTCGGAGGAATGCGATTTCCAGGATATTGGATGCGAGATTTAATTGAATGGGTTGGCTGGCTCGAATCGGCTCTACCCCTAAACGACCAAAAAAAGATTGTACCTGACGTACTGGCTGAATTGGAGGTGAAGACTCTTCTGCTCAGCTGGCGCCGCTAGCGTCTTCCACCAATTGTCTTTTGTGGCTCCTTATTTCCTGGCGTCTATTCTGGGATATGACCTCTTGGTATCCCCTATCTTGAGGAACTCGGGCATTTTTGGCATCGCCGAGGGGAGGGAGGGCAGGAGCGATAACATGGGGTTAAGGTGCCAGTAAGGTTTGGGTTACCAGTTGGGCCATTTTATTAGGAAGTCTGGGTTAGTGAATAGTTGTTGGCCGGATGGGCAAGGCCGTTGCGGCCTCGGTATCCAACAAGGGCTGATTGTGATCCACGGGAGGATCTTGCCTTTGATTATTACAGGGTGTCTCTTCTTGACTCATGGTTACTTTTTTGGAAATATATACGGTATTGGCTAAAATGCCTAGCTGAAACTTGGTAATTTTGTAACTGGACCAACGAGACCCTCCTTCTAGCGCCAAATTGTTGATGTTGGGATTCGCTCAACAACGTTGACTTTCTGGTTGAGGCTTTAACGGGCTTTTCCCGAAGTTTCCATCTTGGTTTATATCGGGATGGAATGATCTCTCTTCTCAGTTGCTACTCAGGTCGGTTCATATGTGGATACTGTGAGGACACGTGTGCGTATATCCGTCCATCTCCGCTCGGGTATCATCAAAAAATAGATTAACCTTGTATTCTGAATATCTGCAAGTTTCGTTCAAGTTACATGTGACATAATTTTTCATTTATCTATCCGAAGAATTCGCATATGCAAAATATAAATGATATAAAATCACAAAGTTTTCATGCACAATGTCTCTTTAATTACATAAGTGTTAAATAAAATATTGCGAACTTATATATGTAATTCATATAATTACATGGTAATATCGGAGTAAATCTCGTACAATCGAACAAATATTAAACCAACCTCTCCACTCTTCATGCTATGGCGATCATAAGTTGTTATTACCAACAAACCTGTCAACAATGACCTCTTCTTCATACCAACCATTCATCCTTATAACTAATACATATCCCATTTTCACTTCTTATCTTTTCCGCTTTTGCCAACCAAAACCTCTCCAATTCCTCAAAACTCCATAACTTTTAATTTCTGAAGTTCTTGCTCGTTGTATAGCCACAACTTACATAAAATAATTCTTAAAAAAAAATGGGGCGAAGTAAGCTTCCGATCAAGAAAATCGAAAACACGACAAATCGTCAGGTTACGTTCTCGAAACGAAGATATGGTCTCATAAAAAAGGCTTATGAAATTGCAGTTTTATGTGACATAGATTTAACTTTGATTATGTTATCTCCTTCTGGCCGTCTCAGCCATTTTTCCGGTAGGAAAAGGTAATTTTCTAATGTTGAAAATATTTACCCTTGAGTTTAATTATATTCTATTTTCTGTTTTTTTTTACTCAAAGAAATTTAATTCAGGTTATCTGTAATTTTATGCACTTAATTTGTATATTTGATTAATTAATTAATTGTTGCTCCTGTGATGTTTGACAGAGTCGAAGATGTAATTTACCGATATATTAACCTTACCGATCGCGATAGAGGAGGGTAACTTTTCTGATTAATCATTTTATTTTTGTCTTAATTAACTCTTTCGTGCACTTTAACTTACTCCAGTTTTTTCTTGGTTGTCAATCATGCACATTATGGAAAAATTCAGGATTGTCCCAAATAGAGAGGTAAGTTTAACTTGTTATACATCACACACATCAAAATTGCAAAATTAGTCCTGTAACTATAGGGCAGAAGCAAAAAGGATCTGTAAGGAAACTCTAGATTCTGGTCCAGCAAAAAGTACGTTTTGCAAAATAGTCCCGTAACTATATGAAAATCTTAATTTTGGTACTAGTTTAACCGGATTCCAATCACGTGAGCGACACATGCAGTTCCCAATTTCCGGTGAAATTAGGACCGAAAATGAGATTTTCATACTGTTACAAGGCTATTTTTTAAACCACGCATTTTGCAGGACCAAAATTTAGATGTTTATATAGCTACATGATTTTTTTGCTAAATATGATTTTTACAAGGCCTTTTTGCTACCGTCCTATAGTTACATGACTAATATTGAAATTTTACCCATCAAATAATGCATTGTTATCTTTTTGGGTATTTATATATAGTAATATGATACTCACTCAACACATTGTTGCAGCAAATATTGAACACTTTAATGAAAATCAAAACTGAGAAGGATCTTGCTATGCAAAGGTCTGTCTGTCACTTTCTTGGAATTTCTTGTTAATTTCTTTATTTTATTTTTTTCTTTTAAGAACTTTCTTCATTTTGTTAATAATATTTCATCATTTGGATCAGCCCTGCAACTCCTGGCTCTGATACTGAGGTAAAGAAAATTGTTCTATAATCCTCAATATTATAGAAAATATTTTATAATTAGCAACTCGGATTTTATCACTGTTACACAAACAATATCCCCATTTTTTCAGGAAATACAGAAAGAGATTCATGATTTGCAACATCAGCTTGAGAGTGCTGAAGATCAGCTTAGGTACTAAGCCAATTGCTTGAGCCAAAATTTGCAAATCTATGTAATTCCGAAACAAATAACGATAAAATAACAAGAATAAGAGCAAAAATAAGGAAATAATCATATTAGTAACAAAATATTTCCACATTCCAGTGATACTTTTCTTTTCTTTGTTCATTCAAAGGGTGTTTGAACCAGATTCAGACAAGTTTACATCCTTAGAAGAATTTCAATCGTGCGAAGTACGACTTGTCGAAGCATTGCGCCGTGTTACACAAAGAAAGGTAAGACAACAATCAACATAATTACTCTTTGTTTGGATCAATTATGAGTTTGGTGAAGAAATGAAAATTACATTAGAAAAGTGAAAGATAAAATCCAGGAAATACAAAATCATTAAATCAGTTTACTTATGTAAGAAAAACAGTAAGTAAATATTGAATAACATTGTGGTTTTTTCCCCCTTGTTCTTGTATCCTTTCCTAGTTGAATCTGTAAATGTTTTTGAAAAATATTTCATATTAACTCCCACTTTTTTGCTATAATCAATTAATATTAATTTCAGAGATTTCTCCTGAGCAAAGTGGGGCAGCAATCAAGTTATCAGGACACCATACAGGTAACATAAATGAATTCCTTATTTGCTTGTTTTATTATTTGGAATTTAGATTAGAGAGAAATGATTTATGATTGCCTTTTACTGCATGATTTATTCTATAAATCAGAATAATTAATGTGTTTTTTTTCATTTGTTTACATAAAAGCAAATAAATACAGTGGTCCAATACATTACTGAAGCAGAAGCAGGAGGTGATCCTTTACTGGAGAACGATGATGATCATGGAATTGAATTAAGCAATGTGGATCATTTGAATTTTGGATCTGATGCTTGTTCTGCTACTCTAAGGTTTGGACATCTTTCCTTTGAGATTCGTTTTGCTTCAACAAATTTATAATGAAATTATTATGTGATTACATAGTTAGCAATCATAACAGGGATAATTACAAAAGCTAGTCATGTGGTTTGGTCAAATTCCAAAAAAAAAAAAAAATATATCTAGTTGTCTTTCAAAATTGAAAATACCCCCGTATTTTGCTTCTAGTTTACAAATTTCATTTGTAGATGAGGTATTTGTCGGATAAATACAAACTTTAAGGAGTGTTTGTAATTTTAAAAGATAATTGGATTTTTTTTTTTTTGGTAATTAGACTATATCTCATGGGTAGTTCTTGTAATTATCCCTAAAAAAATGTTTTGCATAACTGTGTTTATTGTATCTTTTGAGTTTATTGAATTAGTCATTGTTTTGATACTTTATACAGGAGTGTTTGCAATCTCTTCAAGTTGTGCTTAGTTTTTGGCAAAAAAAGAAAATATATATCATTTTGTGTTTGTAAATGTCAACTTCTGTTTTTCTACTTTATTTCATCAGAATTTAAAAGCAGGGAGATGTGCGCTTCAGATTTCTGATTATACTTTGGTTTGACTTTTAAAAATAAATAAGTACTTTTAAATTTTTTTCACCAAACTCTCTCAATTTTTGATTCTCAACTTCCGATTCTATTTGTAAACACTATTGACTTGGTTCTCAACTACTTTTACTTCTGGTACAATAAATGACTAAACCACTTCTTCTAAAAGCATAAATTTTTGCAAACACTCCCATTATTCAAGAGGCGAAATATTCTTTTCATCCACTTCTGCGAAATGGATAGCAAAATGTACTTTTTATCAACACTAAACAATACTAACAAGCCTTTTTTGAGAAAACTCATATTAAAAGGTACACCCGTCATCCCATAAATGTACTTTTATTCCAGAAGTACTACCAAACGTGAGAAAACTCATATTAAAAAGTACATCCGTCATCCCATAAATGTACTTTTATTTCAGAAGTACTACCAAACGTGCATATATATGTATTATATCAATCTAAATTATTGTTGATTTCTTAATTTTAGGAAATTTCCATCACCAACAATTTATGAGTCCGTGTCCCAAACTAGTGGAAACGAGAATGCTCAATCTGCCGAAGGATGTCAAAACAGCCACCTAAACGACGATGGTTTTCAACAATTCCATTCTTCAAAAGATCTCTATACTTCTTTACTGCCACCAGAAAGTTCAACTTCTTTTCCAAAGGTCCTTACAATTTCTGATATTTACTTCTTGTTATGTACAATTGGTTACTCATTACAACACAAGCATTGTCATCAACCATAGCTATTCAATACTACAGTTCATATCTCATAGGGATGATTACAAAAATTACCCCTGAGGTTCAACCTAATTACATGCCAAAAAAGAAACTCCAGTTATCTTTCGAAATTACAAATCTCCCTTACATTATTACAAACACGGAACACCTCCTTCAGGTTAGTATTTACCTAACAAATAACTCCTTTTGAGGGTGCTTTTTTAAAGGAAAAATAAATATCAATGGGGAATTTATAATTTGAAAAATAACCATGTTTTTTTGTAATTAGGCTAAATTTGAGTTTTTTTTTTTCTAATTAACCCTATTTCATAATTCCGAAATGATTGGACCACACAAGAAAACGAATAGGATGAAGATTTAATTTTCAATTGGATATTGAATTTTAATGAGAAAAGCACTAAGGTTTTCCTCATTCGGAACAATACAATTTTGTACTACACTTTACAATGCTTCTTTTTTTTCTTTCCGTTAATTATAATTAAAGGTCCAAATGTAGGATTACTGAACATATGTGACAAAACAATGAACATTAGCAAAGTCGAGTACATATCACATCATTAATATTTTGTATTACTACTTTGATTCATACTATAATTTTATAGTATTTCAGTTACCTGGCTAAATCGAAGTAATGTATTTCAATACCAAGATATAATAGATTTTAATTCACGATCTTTGTAAACCTGATTATTTTGTAGCCTTTTCCTCCAAATTAAACTTGGAATAATTCAAAGCTTTAATTCTACTCAAAAAATCACTTTTTACCAATATATCATTTTGTTACGTAAACAACTAATTAATAAACCATATACATTATGCATGTTTTTGCACTGGCAGGGTGTAATGGAGGGTTCAACAGGAGTCCTTAGTGCACTAGACCAACAAGCAATGTTCATGGCATCACAAAGCCACCAGCTGCCATCAAGTGAACTTCATCTATAAGTTGATACTTGTTAAGGCCAATAGAAAAAGTAGTACAATTATGAAAATACATTAGAATAATTATTTAGATATATAGGTTTTCACATACAATTGAAATTGTTTCAATGCTTTTAAATGCAGCAGTACATGTGTTTTTTTGGAAGAGAAAAGCTTTCATTGTATGAATCAATTGATTACATGAATAGGCGACACAAACTGAATAATTTGGATTGGAAAATCATGTATGTTTCCAATTAACCATTGTTACGGATAGTGCATTTAAAGCAAATTGTTATTGTTAATAAAGACGGCATTTATTTTTGAACACTTGTGCTTAATGAACGTATTTTCTTGATCATTAAAATGAGGGATGTCAATGGGACGGGTTAAACCCGCCCTCGCATCGGGCGGGTTTGGACCCGGCAAGGCGGGTCCCAGGACAAAATTCCAAAACCAACCCGTGTCCGGGGCAGATCCTAGGTCCAATAGGACCCGCCCCGCCATATTAATTATTTATTAAAATTTTGAATATGTATTTAGATATTTTTGCATTATAATTACTTTTAGGTTTGAGTGTTATTGATATTAATTTACTACTATAACATCTTGTAATATTGTACTTTTAATATTTTTTTTGAGTATTAGTTGAGTTCTACCACAAGATTCTAATAGTGGCTAAACAGTCGCATAATTACATGTAACTTTTTTACCTATTGGCAATGGATTACTTTTGAAAATTTGGCCACAAAGACAAGTATTACTGTTGGGGACAAAAATGGTATTTTATTAATTAAATGTAATTCTTTTTATATTTATTTATTTAATAATAATTGTCCAATGGACTCTTAATAATTAACCGGCCCAAAGGAGTCCAGGTTTTGGCCCAAGTGGCCGTTTTCTCCTACATGGACTGGCCCATAGGCCAAATTCTCCTACACGGCTCACGGAGCCCATCTCTCCCAGGTATAAAAAGGTCCCTCCTATTATCTATAAGTAATTATCTCATAATTAATTCATTATTTAATATTCGATTACTGTTTATTTTCTCGTTCATCGTGCTGATTTGAGCGTCGGAGGGGTCTCCCTGGGACAACCCTTGGGGCCCTCTAACATTTGCGCGTGTGTGCATGCAAGTTCCCAAATGAAGGAGATAGCAGTTCAAGGAGCAGCTGATGAGAAGACTTCCCTCTCGGGAAGAGGATTTTGGTCAACTCAATTTACTTTGGTGATATGCCTTAAAAAAAAAACATCATTTTGGCGCCGCCTGTGGGAACTGCTGAAGTGCACAAAGATGTGAACTCAATCGCCAACACGGAAAGTCAGACCTAAAGCTGCAGGCCATGGTGTTGGAGACCAGCATGAGGGAAGACCATCCAGACGGCGAGAGGCCAACGACTATTCCACCGAAAGGGAGCCGCCACTCCCGCAAGAAAGAAGAGCACTGTCTCCTCCCCCCGGAGGTGCTCCGCCTGGTGAAGAAATTCCTCTAACCAAGGAAACTTTTCAAATCCTATTAAAAGAAGCTGCACGGAATGCCTTGAGGCATCAAGCTGCAGTTGGAGCCAAGGGAGCGCCATCCCAAGCTCCGTCAGCCAATGAAGACCTTATCCCAGAAGGACAAGGAAAAAGAGATGAAGGACGCGACAAAAACCAAGAAGTGACGCTTGCGGTAAAGGGAGCTCAAGCAACACCGTCCCGCCATGAGCCATACTTATCCACAAGCTACCGCTTCGGAGAAGGGGAATCCATTGAGCCCTGATATCTTGGCGGAACAACTACTCCCGTGAGTTACAACATCTAACCTCCCAGAGTATGATGGAACCAGAGATCCTCAGGAGCATTTGAACAAGTTCTATGCGGAGGCAGACCTCTATGAGATGACGGATGATGCCTACTACAAAGTCTTTTTGAGTGCATTGACCAAGCGAGCCCTAGGCTTGGTTCGATCGGCTCGGAGGACTCCATTACCATGATGTTGTGCATAGAGACCGGTCACTGTGTATATAGATTGGAGATAGCGATCGATTATTATATATATAAATCGGTCGCTGTGCATAGAGGCCCATGGTTGTCAGAGAGAAAACAAATTTTGAGCAAAACACAATTACATGTCACCCTCTATAGCGACCAAGTCACTGTCACTACTTAAAAATCTTCTATTTATCAAACTTTTGAAGAGCATGCACGTACTGGTCGCCCTTGATAGCGATTGATCGCCCTCAATACAAGGACTTCTTTGTTTTTTGAAAATTTTGTAAAACATAGCAAATATTGGTTGTTCCTATAGCGACCGGTCGACCTCAAAACAGAGATTTCTTCGAACTTTGAGAAAAATAGAGTTCAAGTAGTACTTCGTAAAAATTGATTAAAGTGATAAAAACATTTGAAGTATTCTAAATAGTATTTTGACATCATTCGATAAATTTTGTTTGGTTTATAAATTGAAAATATGAAATCATCAACATCAAAAATAACTTTGTTCTAACAAACTCTGCATTTTTTATGATTTCAAACAAAAATAATTTTTGAAGAGATATATTAGAAAATAGTTTTTCGGTCGAAATTTGAATCTATCCATTGTACACAACACTTCTCAAAACAATATTCATAAGAAGTTACAAGCAACAAATTAGCTATGGACCAATAGTTTTTCAAAAGATTTTCAAAGCTCCCCCTATCAATATACAAAGTGTAACGCCCTTATCCTTGTACCACGTATTTATATAGTATAAAACTATAGTTCATAGGCAGCACATCTGAATTGCAAATAAGATTAATATGTTAATCATCAGCTGTAACCATTTTTGCACGAGCGGAAGCATTTACACAAAATGATTTAACGATTTAGCAACACTTATTCACACATGTGCATTTATCCATATTACATAATATTAAAGATCGTGCTCTTTTTATATACAGATCAAAATAAATCTCCCTATATGAAATGCAAATGATGAGCTGAGGGAGAAGGATGAGAATCCAGACGGCCAACCTTTGATCCATGCTTTAAACTTTCGTCACACCCCACGGATCAACTTTTATCTACATGCAGCAACTAAAAATTGGCAACATTGCATTTGGTGAGTTGCAAGCTCAGCAAGTATAATCCAACAACAAGCTATTTAACATCAGATAAGCACATCATGGGTAACCATTTTCACACCCTTTGTTCATATCATTCATAAACACATAAATGCACGTGATTGATCATATTCTTTTACTGTTATGGGCCACCTAATACCAAGAATAAATCATGATCACAAAGATTGTCATGGCACTCTGTAATTCTTAATTCACGTAGAGTTCAGTGAACTCGGGGTGGCCGTACGGTACTCTGTAATCCAGAATTTCTGGATATCTGTAATTCTATAACACATGATTCAAGGTCATTAGTAGCCATAACATAATCCATTAATCTCTGATGAATGCATTTTCTATAATCACAAATTTCATTTCCGTATCAATAACATCTGTGGAGATAACGTATCTCAATTCCATTTCAATATCAGTGGAGATAACGTATCTCATTTCCATTTCAATGACATCACATAGAGATCGTATATCTCGATTTCATCATGATATCACCAAAGAGAATCATACAATTCACATGATAACCAAATAAGTAAGTAATTCATTCGAACATATCAATTATGTAATCACACAAGTCAAATAACAAGTTAAAAGATTATACTCACAAGTGGTGCCCTTATCTCGATGACTTTGCCTAGTTGGCCTTATTTGACCCCTTTTCGGGAATTTGACCTATTAACATATCAAAATTGCAAAACTAAATTTAAAATCATATAATTTACAAGTACAATTGATTGATATCTTAATTCTCCTAATTTGAAATTAGACAAGAAAAGAATTAACTGGCAGTTTAATAATCAGAGTCGAAGCTTTTAAATTTCTACATGAATATAAGTATTTAACTAGTGGTTCTTAAATAACAGGATAAAAGCTTAAACTCATTAAATATTGTTCACAATTCTAAAATTGTACATAGGTTAATAACGAAGGAACAAGGCCTAACAACTTTCAAATCCAAGTATAATATTTAGAATAGCATAGGTGATATATTACCTAAATGAATTTGTATGGAAACCACATGAAAGGTAAACGATGAAACCGTTGGACGAGTACTCTCGTGTCTGTGTTTTCTTCTTCTTTTCTTTTCTAAGCTAGTTATGAGCTTTACGTATATCAATTAATATTATGAATAGCTTATCTATTAAGAAACTAAGGTTGTCAGAAGTGGTGAATATATCTCTTCCGACAATTTTTCGGAAATTAGTGACTTAGTGCTCCTTAGCTTATCACTGGACGTGAATTGATTGGATATATATGCACGTACTAAAACTAAACTTTGATAAATACTAAAACTAAACTTTGATAAAAAAAAAAATTAAGTGACAAGAATTGTTATCTCACTTATGACAAATATCATGATTATAAATATATCTTTACTTTAATATTTGTTACAACTATAATATATATATATATCTATATAGGGGAAGGATCAAGTGAGACCATGTCTCTAGGTGAGACACAATGGACTAATCTCAACCATCCCCCACTATTAATCAATGGGTATGATTTAATGGATAAAAAATATATTAAAATATTAATTTAATCAATATAAGGGTAGTATGGTAGAATAACATAACAAGTTAGTTACAAAAATGGAATCATATCTCTTTGTCTCTCAAACATCTCTCAATTTTCTCAATCTCACGTCTCTCTCTCTCTCTCTCTCTCTCTCTCTCTCTCTCATTCCTCCATTAACGCAAATAAAGAAAACTGTGAAGAACTCGAAAATTACAGAGAAAAAACAAGAAAAATCGGTGCAATATTACAGAGAAATAACGAATAGTGAGTTCGAAAACTAAATATGCAACAAAACTCAACTAAATATGCATTATCTGAAAACTATCTATGCAACGTAAAAAAACTAATATGTAGTACAGTATATCCAACTATGCAAGACGTCATAAACTATGCAACAAAAGCAACTAACTATGTATTATCTAGAAACTATCTATGCATTGTGGAATAACTAAATATGCAGTACATTATGTAACATCCCATTTTTATAATTTCCAAAAGCAACATCCCATTTTCATAACTAAATATACATTATATTGAATCTATTTATGCAGTGTAGTATAACTATATATGCAGTACGATATATTCAATTATGTCTTGTTTTCGTAAAACAGTGCCAACAAAATAACTAAATATGCATTATTTGATGTCTAATTATGCAGTAAAAGAACACTAACTATGTTGTAAAATAAAAATATTTGGAAAGAAAACAGGTTCCTTAAATTTCGCCACAAAATCCGCAAAGTGTCAATTTCAGACCCATAAAAAACTGGGACCACTAATTTGAATTACAAAATTATAATCTTACCCTTAAAATCAGCAAAAATTAGGAAATAATTAAAAAAACTGAATTAATCACATCTCTTCATTTTTTAAGATCAATGGGTAAGTTGAGTCCACACTGTCTCACCTAGGGAGGGTGGTCTCATTTGAACCAAATCCTATGTAGGGATATGATCAAATCCGACCAAGACCTTTAGGTAAGAACATGAGACCACATCTAGACCATTTGATTTAATAATCAATGGTCCAGATTTTACTCTCTATTTTAGGCATGGGTGGTGGCAAGGAAGGGTAGGAAAGTAATCTGTCTTTTAAGTTAAAGGATATAATTGTAAATCCCTAATTTTCGAATTTGGTAACTAAATCCTGATTATCACAATCTCCCGATTTTCTCTCTTCCTCTTTTCAAAATACACGATTCTTCTTTCTCTCTTCATCTCGCTGCTCATGCTCCATCTGTGTGCTCCATCTGTAAAAAATTGAAGCAATTGATAAATTGCTCCTTCTCCATCTCGCTCGTCCATCTTGCTCGTTCACTGTAAGTTTTCTGTGATTTCCGTTTTCTTTTTGTTTTTGGTGTTTCTTGATGTTAGGGTTCCAATTTGGGTTTTATTATCGATTTTTATTGTTCTTATTTGCTCGCCTTTTTTTCAGGGGTTAGACGGGTGGTGGTTGTTGAAGCTGGAAGCAAACATGTAGAAAGTATCATTTCACTGAGTCCGATTTCTCATGGGTATTTAAATGATGGCAACAAAAGTTGTGCAATGGTGTTTTTCGTGTATACAATTTGATTGCCCTCTCGTTTGTGGACTGGTTTAAGTAAATAGGCAGAAGGATGAGGAATTTAGATCGATATCGGGGTTTGCCCTAATTTTGGGTCTCCCTTAAGTTGTCATTCCCAAAATTGTGCTGATTTCTGTGGGAAAAAAGTACCAGAGCGGGTAGCACCAGTCGGATGATTCGAGTCTTTTTTGACGTTTAATTCTGCGCATTGTCTAGTTGTTCTTATCTTGATCCATCGCCCTCTTGATGTGGTGATGCTTTTTGGTAAATTGTATTGAAATGGACTTACTTCTTGTACCAAAATCATAGAACAGTTGAATTGAGTTTTAGTATTGCTTTAATGCTATTGTTGCAAAGGAGAAATAACAAAAATTTTGCACTTCCTCAAAGCAGCATGATATAAAGTGTGGGCTTCCTCTCTTTTGGAATTATGTGTTTTTAGATATAAAATTATGTGTTTTTAGTTATGTAAAAATATTTATTTAGTAATAGCACACTGTTTTTTGTTACTTTATGCGAGCATGTATATATGTTTTGGAATTATGTGTATTTAGCTATAGAATAATGTGTGTTTGGTTATGTAATAATGTGTTTAGTTACAGAACACTGTATTTTGTTGCTTTGTGCGAGCATGTATATTTGTTTTGGAATTATGTGTATTTAGGTATAGAAAAATGTGTGTTTAGGTATATAATAATGTGTACTTAAGTATGAAATTATGTATAGTTAGTTAGTATGATATGGTTAACTGTAATATATAGTCTATGAAGTTTGAAGTTGTTTTACATGGTATATTTGCAGGTTCGGATGTTTTTGAACTACTTGGAGACTAAAGGCTGCCCGCAAATGGTGAGTGTTGTCCGTAAATGCACCCCGTCTAGACTATGCATGCCTTGGAGAGATACCACAAACAAAGTTTGATCGTGGTATATATACCATGAGGCATATGGAGAGCTACATAGGCAGTGGCACCAAGGGATGGGACTGTGGTTTGGAGAAGAACAATGCGTCTCAACTGTGTAACTTGTGCATGAAGTACTCAGCTGCAATCATCCTCCACCATAGCAATGAGCTAAAGGACAGGTGTGTGGAAGAAGCCAGAAAGTTTTGGACTGGGAAGATAGTATTGTAGTTTTGTTTTTAATAGACAATGTAAAATGTAGATTTGTGCTCATCTTTTTGTATAGTTAGTTTACTATGTTTGGTGTTTTTTGTCTTTGGGAGCCATTTATACTTTGGGAGCCATTTGCATATGACTTAGATGTTTTGTTGAATTGTGGATATGGATGGTTCAAACATGTGGTGTTTTCTTTTTAATCAATATAACTTTGCATTTTTCACCTACATATGGTCGGAATGTTGTTATACGACGTTAATATTGTATTCGTAGTTACTACATTGCGTGTACTTACGCACAAAATTATGTACAGTTAAATAGGCCACATTTTTGGTTATGTAGTTATGTAATTTTGTATATTTAGGCATAAGATTATGTGTAAACTGATAAAATGTATATCAAATGTGTTTTGTATGAGTTGTCAATAATATTGCATAAGTAGTTATAGAAATTTGTACAATTACGTATAAGAATATGTATTTTTAAACACCGTGATATATTGATCCTGATATTGTCACTAAAGAACGATGTGTAGGTAAAACACAGATAATGTGTAAATAGGTTGCAGATATTGTATGTTTATGTGCAGAATTATGTAAACAACTCATAAATTGCCATAGTGTATTGGATATGTATATTATAGCATTCGATAATGTATATTTAGTTTTCCAATCGTATACATTACACTAAAAAATTGAACAACGTGACAAATACACATTGCTCTCAGGAGGCGCTGGTGCGGGTCGGGCATGTCCTGTTGTTATGTGTCGCAACCTCACCGCTCCACATTGCACACGAATTTCCTCATTCTTGAATTTCTTTGTAGTGCTTCTTCTAACGTCGAAGCCACTACACAAACCGTAATCCTTGTAAAATTGTATTCCGGCCTCCAATGTACGGAAATGCATGTCGGCACGAGGAATTTTTTCTTGTTCAACCTCTGGGATCCAATATTTAGTTGATCCAGGCGAGATTTCGAGCCTCTGACTAACGTGAACTATGTAATCTGGATCGTGATCTGGTAAAAACCCAATATTTACATATTAAAATTACAAATTTTGAATATTTTTTACACATTTTTTCAATTTATCGTGTAAATTCATATTTACAGAACATGAACGTAGGGTGCAAAATCAAACTCACCAATATTTTTCTTGTAAGTACACATTTTTAATGCCCTTTGTGTACATAATTAATACTCTAAACATATATTACATGCATTGTAATTAGGCAAAAATGTATTTGGGGAACACATTATATGTGATACATATTTTTCATACTAAATACACAAATTGGAGACACTATACATACATTTCATTAATACTAACTAAACACACATATGTACAGAAGCTATATGTGATACATTATATGTGATACATATTTTTTATACTAAATACACAAATTCGAGACACTATACACACATTTCATTAATACTAACTAAACACACATATGTACAGAAGCTATATGTGATACATTATATGTGATACACATTTTTCATAATAATACACAAATTCGAGACACTATACACACATTTCATTAATACTAACTAAACACACATATGTACAGAAGCTATATGTGATACATTATATGTGATACATATTTTTCATAATAAATACACAAATTCGAGACACTATACACATATTTCATTAATACTAACTAAACACACATACTCTAAGCATATAATATACACATATATTACACAATTACAAAGCTATATGTACAGAATTTTTATAGTAAACATACACATTTTCTGTTATAATTATACATCCATTCCGCGATACTGATTCGTGAATTTTTTGATTGTTCCACATTACATGCATTCGAACCACACATTTTTGCTGATGAATTGGTGTGAAATTTTACCTTGATTCGACTGGTTTGTGGAGGGGGTATCCTGTGTTTGTGACATTGCAATATCGATCCCGTTGATGTGGGCTGCGATTTTTTTGGTGTTTTCGATGATGGTTTGATTTGTGTTTTGATGCTTGATTTTCAATATTAGTGTTTTTCTTTGTTGTAATTTCGATTTTACTATGTGTTTGCAGGTTCGATTTTTGCGTGGGAATGTTGTGTTTTTTACGCTGGTTTGATCGTGGAGAAGAGGATGATGATTATGGTTTTTGGACGGTGGTTTTTTCTATGTTTTCATGTTGGTTTGAGCGTGAAGAAGAAGATGGTGATTATGGTAAGATTTCATTCCTTGATTTTAGGAAAACAGTTATTTGGTGATTTTAATGTTCCAATTGTACCCCTATTTGGTCCCCACCATTTTATTACTATAAAATCCCATTAAATCCTAGCCTTTTTTTTTATTTGGTTGGAGGGTGTGGATTGAGTCTCATGTTCTTACCTATAGCAATGGTCTCATAGGATCTCCTCCCTAAATATATATATATATATATATATGTATATATATAGTAATTTCACATGTAATATAATATGAATATGAGATGTCAAAATGCGTGTAATTGTGCTTATGAATAATTTACCCTATGAATTAAAATGCAAATATTTCAGATTATGACAATTCTTCCCCCCTTAAAAATTTTGTCCTCAAAATTCGTACTTGTATTAGTAAATAACCACGGATATTGCTTTCTCATATGTTGTTCCGCTTCGCATGTAGCTTCTTCTCTAGAATGATTTCTCCACAACACTTTAACCAGTGAAATCACTCTATTTCGAATTTATTTTTCTTTGTACCCCACTATTTCAACCAGTTCTGCAATATAACTCAAATTATCAGCAATTTCTATGGATTCATCTCGAAGAATATGTGACGGGTCTGATCTTTATCGACGACGCATACTAACATAATGAATCTGAGACAATTCAGGTGGTAAGGCAAGCTTATAAGCTAATGGTCCAACCCTTTCAAGTATTTCATATGGGTCGATATAACGGAGACTCAATTTACCTTTCTTTCCAAATCTGAGAATTCCCTTCTAAGGGGAAATACGAAGAAATACTTTCTCACCAACTTCATATTCCATTTCCCGCCTATGTTGATCAATATAACTCTTTTGTCTATCTTGGGCTTAATTGCATTTTTGGTCCTGTAACTATAGCGTGTTTGCATTTTTGGTCCTTTGATTATTTTAACAGGCAAATTAAGACACCAATTAAATTTTTTTGGCACATTAAGGACTAATTTCGCCGGATTTTCTTAATGTCGTCGGATTTTGCACGTGAAACGCACGTGATGAACATAAATTGGGGATTTTGACCAGAAATTGGGGATTTTCTAAATTCTTGCTGATGTGGATGGTGACTGTGTAAAATTTATAAAAAAAAACAAAAAATACGAATGACGTGGATTATGAGGGCGGGAGTATTCCCTCTGTTACATTAACAGAAGAAATCAGACCCCTAAACATATTCCACCCCTTACACTTCCTCACACTTTTCTTCGAAAAAAACCCTAAACCCAAAATCACCCAACACAGCCGAAAACTCAGAGGGGCTTCAATGGTGTATGTTCGTAGCAAAAGGAACTCACAAATGCCTCCTCCGCATTATGGTGAGTAAAATAGCACCCTGTAAATGTGTGAAAAAGTTGGATGTTAACTGATTTTTTTTTTGATATGTGTGTTGTCACTACATTCCCTACCTTTTTGTTAACATGTGGTCCTCCCTCAATATATTTATATCTCAAAAGTTTGTTTTTTTCTCTTACTTTTCATCTGAATGTTCTCTGTCTTCTAGATATGTGGGGTTAGTCACGTGGGTTTTTTTTGGACATAGGTTTGGGGTAGCATGCATACTGTTGTATTAGCATTTAATATTATTAAAAACTTTTTTTTATTTATCAAAAACTAATATTTCTTTCTTTATTTTGCACAGATCGCGAAGGTGGCAATATATCTATTGTGTTTCATTATGGAGGTGAGTTTAAGCACCTTCCTATTGCTCATTACAGAGGGGGTAATGTCATAGTGTATGATTATGTAGATGCCAAGGCAATGGGGTTAGGTAATTTAGAACAAATGACTAATGAAGTGGTTCCTGAACAAGAGTTTCGGAGGTATTTTGTTTTGATAAACAATGGATTCAGGGGGTTATATACTGATCGAGATGTGAAGGAATGGTTCATCAAACATATTCCACTTAATGAAATTGATTTTTATGTGGAAAGCGTAAATATAGAAGACCAAACAGAGAGTGTGGATGGTGATAATGGGGGTTTAGATGTGGACTTAGATGCAAATGATGGAATAGTGGGACGGGGTGAAGATGATGGGAGTTTAGAGGACCTTAATGATAGTGATTGTGACATGGAACAATATGATAGTGAGAATGATGAACCATTAGTTGATCCAGTTCAACCGAGAATGATGACCTTGGGGTTGATTCAAATCGAGTTGATTCATCGGGGGAGGATGACATTCTTGAAAATGAAAATGAGTTGGATGAGCACAAGGATAGTGATAAGGAAGATGAACCTAATAATATTATCTTCAATCCAGCTTTGATTTATGACCCTGTATTTGACTTAGGGATGACCTTCAGTTCAAAGGATGAATTTAGGAAAGATGTGAACTCACATGCCATTAGAACTAAGAGATCATTAAAGTTCACAAAGAATGACAAAAGTAGGGTTTATGTGAGGTGTTATGATGAGAGAGTGATTTGGAAGATGAATCTAATAAAAAGATGGGTGAACAATCTTTTCATATCAACTTTTATAACCCTAAACATCAAATTCAAGTCTGCTGGTTTCAAGGGTCTTGCATATAAGAATGCCTTGTGGAGAGCTGCACAAGCAAGTACAATTGGTGAGTTCAATATGAGAATGCAAGAATTGAAAGATTTGAATGAAAGTGCTTGGGAGTGGCTGAGTGACAAGCCACTTGTACAATGGAGTAGGTCTCATTTCTCTGAATTACCTAAGTGTGAGAGGCTATTAAATAATTGTTGTGAAACCTTCAATATGTGCATACTAGATGCTAGGGATAAAGCTATTATCACCATGTTTGAGTGGCTGAGACAATATATAATGAAGAGGTTGCAAGAAAACAGGGATAAAGCTCGTTCCAAATGGAAGGGTAGATTGTGCCCTAAGATCAGAAAAACTTTGGAGAAACATATGAAGGGTTCAGGTGATTGCATGCAAATAAAGTGTAATGATTGGAACTATGAAATCTCTTGCACAGGAGGTGGACAATTTTGTGTTAATTTGGAGGAAAAATCATGCACTTGTAGGATGTGGGGGTTGAGTGGCATCCCATGCAAGCATGCATGCAGTGCTATTTTTAATCAGAAGTTAGTGCCTGAAGACTTTGTTGATGACTGCTACAGTGTGGAAATTTACAAGAAAGTCTATGGTCCAGCAATTTTTGGGATAAATGGGTCAGAATTGTGGGGTGAAACAATGTTCATCCCACCACTACCTCCACAATTTGGAAGGGGAGCTGGTAGACCATCCAAATCTAGGAGAAGAGAAGAGGATGAACCATCACTAAAACAGAAGAAAAAGGCCAGAGGAAAAAAGCCCATGAAGATGAGAAGGCAACAAAAAATTGTGACTTGTATAGTGTGTGGAGTTCCTGGCCATAATGCCACAACTTGCAGAGCTTCCAGGGCAACTTCTGGGCAGGATGACAGAGAGAGGAAGGCAAACATAGTAAGTTGTCATTTCTAATTGGTTTTAACTATTGTACAAATATTATGCTTACACTCCTTCTAACTGACATCCACAGGTGAGAAATCAAATGAATGTGAATGAGGAAGAAATGGCAACAACAAATACTGATGAAGAACATCCCAATGTAAGATGCATGCAATGTTATATTTATTGAGAATATTTGTGATTTGGATGTATAAAATATTTTTTTTGTATGGATGTAGGTTGCAGCATGTAAACGAAGGTTATTCATTCCACCAAGGCCAACAACAAATGCAGGGCAGACAAGCCGTGTAAACCCCATCATGTTGCCACCTTCACAGACCCAAACTGAGAATGATTTATCTTCATTGGATGAAGATGTGATTCCAACACAGCAATCATAGGTCAACCCAGCAACCCAAGTGTCAAACATTCCAGGCCCTTCTATGTGGAATCAGTTAAAGATGGCTGAAAGGTTTCAAAGGCCACCAATGCATGCTGGAGTCACCATTAGGCCACCAATGCATGCTGGAGTCAACATTAGGCCACCAATTGGTGGACAAATGCCAACCTTGTCAAGCACTAGCAGTGTGACTAAGATGACTCCTCCTATTTTGATGGTTAAGGGGAAGAAATATATGGACCTATCTGGACTAGGCAAAACCACTGAGAAATGATGCTACTTTTGTTGTTACCTTTTGTGTAGTAGCCTAAAGTTATGTTTTATTGAAACCTAATGCTACCTTTTATTTTGTGTAGTAGCCTGGTGCTACCATTTTTTGAAACTCAATGCCTTGTGATGGCTTATTTTGTGATGGATTTGGAACAAGAATGCCTTCTGTGTGGGCATTTAGAAGTGATCATTTATTTTGTGTTGTAGCATGATGCTACCAGTTGTTGGAAGTTGTTATATTTGGAACATGGATGGCTTATCTTGGTTATATAAAATTACATTTCTGTTATGTATTGAGTGAATCAATGATCATTTATTTTGTGAATCAGTGATCATTTATTGTATGGTATTGTTGTCTGGTACATTACATTAATTAAAAAACCGTGATGTTAATTCCATCAAAGTAAACCATACATAAACAATTAGTTGTATTAATGATGTTCATTTAATTCCACTAAAACAAACCATACATAGATGAACAAAACATAACATAACTACTGTAAGTCCAAGCGGCTACGATAATCTAGAGGGGGGGTGAATAGATTATCTCCATCTTTCGATTTCGCCCTCTTTTTCGAACCAAATGCTCAAACACAATAATAAAGGTGCGGAATGTAAACAACACGTGTCGATTTATAGTAGTTCAACCCACCTAGGGCCTAATCTACTACCACCCCAGTATATCCGGGATGGATTTCAAAAAGAAAAAAGAATTTTATTAATTACCAAAATTAATACAAATTCAACTTACAACACCTTGAAGAGCATCACACTCTTCTTCAACACCACCTTTGGAGATTACCACAATCTCCCTTTGAAGATTACCACAATCTTCTTTCAACGGCACCTTGTGAAGATTACCACAATCTTCAACCTTGAAGAATACCAAATTCTTCAACACCTCAATAAAAAGATCACCACAATCTTCTTGCACCTATCACCTAGATCATCCAAGTGTGCTCTTACCACAAGAACACTCACAAGGATATCTTGTGTTTGAATGATAACCAAAAAATCAAGATTACAACTCAATAATGAATATTACAATTTGAGTGCAACTTGTAATCAAGAATAGCCTAGACCTCAAGGATGTGAAAGTGAAAAGCTAGGCAAAATTACAACAAGAATAATAACAATGAAGAACAAATATTTGCTTGAAGTGTATCTTGTTGTGTTGTATCTCAATTGTTGTTTTGGTTGCTCCAAAACTTCCTCTATTTATAGGAGATGATTGATCAAGCATAGGCTCCTCTTGGGGATTGAAAATCTACAGAAAAATACAATTAAAATCAAGAATATAGCTGTTAGAAATCAATCCCATATTTTAAGGAAATATGTCTTTGTCAAATGGTCATATTTTTCTTTGTCAAAGCAGGCGGCGACGTCGCACGAAATAAAAGTTTGAAACGTAACTTTGGAAATTTACACAGGGCAACCGGTCAAGGGGGTCTTCGACCGGTCGACCTATGCCTTGACCGGTCCCCCTTAATGAAAAACCAAGAAAGGTTTGTTCTGTTTCAAAACGAAACGTTAGTCTTAGGATGACCCAGGCGGCGGTCGACCGACCGTTTTTCACTTCCGTATCATTTTTTGTTCCAAAAACATCTTCAGATACGGGTTGCCCTATAGGGCGACCGGTCGACCACGAGACAGAAATGTTGTCCAATTTTTGTCGAAAATAAAACTCAAGAAATACTCCAAAAATATAGTAAAAACATTTTAAACCAGTCGGGAGTATTTAGACAACATTTAGGAACCTTGTTTTGAAGTAAAAACTTATAGACATAAAATCATTTGAAGTGTTGTCCAATTTTGTCGAAAACTAAACTTGAAGAAATACTCCGGAGAATATAAAAACCATTTTAAATTATTTAGTAGTATTTGGACAACCTTTAAAAATATTGTTTTGGTGTAAAAACAAAATCATCAAAATTAAGATAAAAACATATATCAAACAATCTCCCACTTTTTGATGATTACAAACCAAAATAATTTTTACACAAAATAGGAGAACAATTTTAAAAATGATTTTCCGGTAAAAACATTTAACCGTTTGGAAGCAACCAAAATTTCCAAAATATAAAAGCAACCAAGTAGGGGAGTAAATGTATTCAGTACACAAGCTCCCCCTACCAACAAGCACATCAATAATAATGTAAAAATGATTATCCATAAGCTAAAAGCTTTAGCTTTTACAATTTGTTCAAGAGCTTATAAGCTCCCCCTGTCACAAAACATCATTAAACAATTATACAAGTCCATCAAACAACAATTGGACTAAAAATAAATCACAACTTATGGCTTTTATGAGCCATAGCTTATAGCTTTTATAACAAGCTTTTATTAGCTTCTTTGAGCTAATGAGCCAATTTCATGTTTCTCCCCCTTTGGAATCATCAAAAAAAATGTTAGGATGATAAAAACATCATTCAAGTTTATCAAAGTGCGCCAACAATTCGTTTTATCAACCATGAAATTATTAAGCTTAGAGTCCAAGGGAAAATTAGAGAAATGTATCATAAGAAATCCAAAAGCTCATAAGTTAGCCAAAAACATGATCTCAAAAAGATTTTAAGACATTGAACATAAGAGATTCATGTGTGTGATGAAATTTTCATTGAAGCATTATAACAAACACTTGGCGGGCGTCAAAAAATTGAAAAAAATATAGCCCTTGTAAATGAAATCAAGACAAGTTGTTCATACCATCACCAAAAGCAATTTTCAACATGTATCCAACAAATAATAGGCATAAACAAAGTAAATTCTCAAGGGTTCAACCCAATTGAGATAATTTAGCCAAAGAGAGATCAAAGCATTACCAATGCCATCAAGCAAAAATAAAGAGCCATTAAGAGATACATGTCAAGCATCAAAAAATGCATATTAGACATTACAAATGTCCCAAAATATCCATCTAAGCAAAATAATTAAAGCATCTCAAATGCATTTAAGCAAAAATTAGAAAGAAGCACTTTTACCATCAAGTACTTCATACCAACATCAAACAATGCTAAATTAGAGTATTTTTACCATCAAATACTCAATCAATACCATGATCACCCACAAGTCATTATCAACTTGTAATTTTAACCCTTTCAAGAAAACAAGCAAATATCATTAGTCCAAAAGAGTTTTACAAAAGTTCATAAAAATACAAAGCAACATGAACGAAAGATGCTAGAAAATAAAGGGGTGGGGACATCATTCTTCGTCCGAGGAGAAGCAAGATCCGGGAATGAAGTCTTTGATGAATTTCTTCAATTTGCCGATAGACTTTTGCATTTTAGAGGTCTTTTGCTCCAAAGCCTCATACCTCGCCTCATGAAAAGCCCTTAGCTCATCAAATTCGGCTTGGGTATACCTCCTAGGCGGTTGAGCACCGTTATTACCCTCCGGATTGCTCGGTTCACCTTCCTCCGCCAATCTTGCGGCCTCAGCGTCATCAAAGAAGTCGTTAGGATTGGGGGAATCTTGACCTCTTCCTCTAGCCATTTTGGTTGGTCGGATGTCCATATTCTTGCGCATAGTGACCATTTGGGAGATGTTATCAATGTCAAAGTCATTTTGAAATACCTCCGAGTTACATTCCGACGAAGGTAGTCCCGATTGTATAAGAAGTTTACAAATCCAATTTCCCATAACCAACTTCTTATTACCTTGAGTGATGGATTCGATTAGACATTGAATAAGTATGGCGCCAAAGTTAAGTGGTTCCCTCCTAGCAATCTTATAAGTTAGAAAATAATCCATGTTGCTAGGCATCTTACCCGTCATTCCACAAATACAGTAGGCGACAATAACAGATAAAATACGATGCTCAAGTGTCATCGCCAATAATGAATACTTTGGCCATACGCCCAAATATGTCTTAACTTCTTTCATGGACACCCCCAACATTTCATCATTCCAAGTACCACAAGAAAAATAGTCCCAACCACCTTCTCTAACCTGTAAAAGCTGACAAATATCATTAGGAGTCCACCTAAAATGACGACCCCTTATAAACGAATTAACGGCAATCGGCTTCCTTTCAACATCATATTGCACCCACATATTAGCATAAAAGAGTTGGATAATATCATCATCATATAAGACATAAGCATGCTCCCATAGAAACATCCAACCTTGCTCCTCAAAGAATCCTCTAATATTAGGATATTCATTTGTAAATGTATTAAAACGACACATTTTAGTCCGAGCAATCGATTTTCCTCCCATTCCCGAATCTTCATAGTACCATTCCGCATATTTATTGATGAAATTAAGAACATTATGGGAATGAGGAGCTTGAGTAATAAAAGATTTTTTACCTTTCGCCCAATGGCAATTTTGGAGCGAAATTGTTTCGCAGAGCTCGGTAATTTGGGCCCGAGAGAGTACGGGATTTTGAACGTCATCTCCTTCTTGAGCTACGTTTCTCTGGGCAGCTCGAATATCCCTTTGTTCGGCTTCTTCTTGCCGATTTCTTGAAGAACCCTCTCCGCCCCTTCTACGCTTGGAGATGGGATTTTCCGGTGGAATTCTTTGGGGGAGCCATATATGTGAGATTCTTGTGAAAATAAGAGGATTAGCAACAAGAATCGTGAAAAATGATGAAAAATTGAGGAATATATAAGAAAGGGGATGAATTTGTTTCGCAGCAAGGGTTTGGGGGTGTTCTGCGTCTGTTTAGAACTGAAAGGCAGAACGTTTTTAACTTGTAGAATTAGCCTGGGCAACCGGTCGAGGTAGGGTGCGACCGGTCGATGTGCAGGGCGGCCGGTCGCCCCTGCTTTGACCGTCCCAGTGCAATTTTACATTTTCCAGGTTTTTCAAAAATCCAATTTTTCACCCCAAAAGTTTTTAAAACTTTGCAAAAAGATAATTTTGGACCAAGTCCAACAAATACGAGTTTTGGGAAAACATATATTCAAGAAAATCGAGACTTTATGAGTAGTGCCCTTTTAAGAGAAAGTTGCAAAAACATTTGCACTTAGGGGGTTGAAACGAAATATCTTGAAAGATATGTGCATAAACATAATGTCGAGCTCTAAGATAAATACGAGTGAACATACCTCGATAGTTTAAGAACCTTGATGACGAAATAGCCAATGAATATGAGATATATATATATATATATATATATATATATATCCTACACAATTCTTAGACAAAATTTGCACAAAAAACACAAGTGTAGGCAAGTAATAGGAGATATCAAAAAATACTTTTGCTATAAAAATTATTAAGAGATAATAAACCACATAAGTCTAATTAAATGCACAAGATTTTTTAGAAATATCATGCAAGATCTTCTTTTAAAAATTTTGAAAATATAAATAAGTTTTGAAGACCTTAATTTAAAATTAAATACTTGAAAACTCATTTTACAATTAAGACACAATTAAAAACATGCATAGAGTTAAAATAAGATGCATATATAAATGGGGAGATATGGTTTACCAATTACGCCGTTTCCATGGGTTGTGTCTTTCCCATTGTTGATGATATCTTCCCCTTGAGAGGTCACTTTGTTGATGATGACTTCTTTGATTACTCCATTTCCAAGGTTTGTTATCTTCCCATTGTTGATGGTCTCTTCTTCTTTGAAAATCATCTTGTTGATGATGTCTTTGCCATTTCCAAGGATTGTGTTCTTCCCATTTTTGATTGTATCCTCTTCTTGGAAATTGACTTTGTTGAAAATGTTTTCTCCTTCTTTGATCAAATGAGTTGTTCATTTGATGTTTCCTTGGTGGCATGAATTTTCTCCGATTATTATTTCGTCGGGTACCTAATAAAACATTATTTTGTGGTACCCTCAAGTGTTTGGGTCCTTTAGGATTAGCTTTGAGACTTTTAGGTCTCCAACAATAATTAGAGCTATTTCTAGCTCGACAAGTATTTACCGTATGACCCTTTTTACCGCAATAAAAGCAAGTAATAATTCTAGGAGCATAATGATCAACATGCTTAGAGACTTGATTCCTTTTCATATGATTGACAACATTTAACTTATGATCAAGTTCTAATTTCGAATTATCACAACAATCAACAATATCATCGGTACTCAAGTTGGATTTAGATAAATCCTTTTTCATGCAATTAATATCCTCAACAAGAGTACTATTTTGTTTCTCAAGGTTTCTAACCTTGTCAAGTGTGGTGGTGTGAGCACATGATAGTGATTCATAGGAAGTAAATACGCTAACCTTTTCATTTTTCAAAATATTGAATTCCTTTTTCAAATTTTTGTACTTAACAAGTAAATTTTGGAATTCATTTTGAAGATCATCAAAATCATTTTGTAAATCACTATAATCATTTTGAATAACAATATCATAAGAAGTAGAGGGTTTAAGACATACCTCGTTTTCTTCTTCGATGCCCATAAAACAATATTCAACTTCTTCATAGTTGGAAGTTGTAAGAGACTTGTTCCTTAGATTTGAGCTTGTATCCCTTTGAGAAGTAGATGCTTTTGTTTGACTTCTTTCATTTGCAAATACTCCATAGATGGCTTCTAACTTTTACCATACTTTGTGTGCCGATCGAATTCCTACAATATGTTCATATTCCAAATTAGTAAATGAACAATACAAGATATTTAGAGCCTTACCGTTTAAAGAGATGATTTTCTTCTCTTCATCATTTAGCTCTTTGAGGCTTTTGGAGGTGTGTGGTGTATCTATCATCGGAATGGGTTCTCCATTTATGACGGTGTTCCAAATATCAAACCCGCAACCTTCTAAATAACATTCCATTCTTTCTTTCCAAAAAGTAAAATTTTTGGAATCAAACCGAGGTGGCTTGGTGGTGGAGGTACCGGAAAGATGAGCTTCGTTCGTAGCCGACGATCGTTCCTCTTCACTCGCGATGTGAAACGAGCTTGCCAAAGAGTTTGGCTCTGATACCACTTGTAAGTCCAAGCGGCTACGATAATCTAGAGGGGGATGAATAGATTATCTCCATCTTTTCGATTTCGCCCTCTTTTTCGAACCAAATGCTCAAACACAATAATAAAGGTGCGGAATGTAAACAACACGCATCGATTTATAGTAGTTCAACCCACCTAGGGCCTAATCTACTACCCCCAAAGATATCCAGGGATGGATTTCAAAAAGAAAAAAATTTATTAATTACCAAAATTAATACAAATTCAACTTACAACACCTTGAAGAGCACCACACTCTTCTTCAACACCACCTTTGGAGATTACCACAATCTCCCTTTGAAGATTACCACAATCTTCCTTCAACGGCACCTTGTGAAGATTACCACAATCTTCAACCTTGAAGAATACCAAATTCTTCAACACCTCAATAAGAAGATCACCACAATCTTCTTGCACCTATCACCTAGATCATCCAAGTGTGCTCTTACCACAAGAACACTCACAAGGATATCTTGTGTTTGAATGATAACCAAAAAATCAAGATTACAACTCAATAATGAATATTACAATTTGAGTGCAACGCGTAATCAAGAATAGCCTAGACCTCAAGGATGTGAAAGTGAAAAGCTAGGCAAAATTACAACAAGAATAATAACAATGAGGAACAAATATTTGCTTGAAGTGTATCTTGTTGTGTTGTATCTCAATTGTTGTTTTGGTTGCTCCAAAACTTCCTCTATTTATAGGAGATGATTGATCAAGCATAGGCTCCTCTTGGGGATTGAAAATCTACAGAAAAATACTATTAAAATCAAGAATATAGCTGTTAGAAATCAATCCCATATTTTAAGGAAATATGTCTGCTGTCAAACGGTCATATTTTTGCTGTCAAAACACAGGGCGACCGGTCGCACAGAAATAAAAGTTTGAAACGTAACTTTGGAAATTTACACAGGGCGACCGGTCAAGGGGGTCTTCGACCGGTCGACCTATGCCTTGACCGGTCCCCCCCTTAATGAAAAACCAAGGAAGGTTTGTTTGTTTCAAAACGAAACGTTAAGTGCGGTCGACCCTGATGGTCGGCCGACTGACCGTTTTTCACTTCAGTCTCATTTTTTGTTCCAAAAACATCTTCAGATACGGGTTGCCCTATAGGGCGACCGGTCGACCACGAGACAGAAATGTTGTCCAATTTTTGTCGAAAATAAAACTCAAAAAATACTCCGAAAATATAGTAAAAACATTTTAAACCAGTCGGGAGTATTTAGACAACATTTAGGAACCTTGTTTTGAAGTAAATACTTATAGACATAAAATCATTTGAAGTGTTGTCCAATTTTGTCCAAAACTAAACTTGAAGAAATACTCCGGAGAATATAAAAACCATTTTAAATTATTTAGTAGTATTTGGACAACCTTTAAAAATATTGTTTTGGTGTAAAAACAAAATCATCAAAATTAAGATAAAAACATATATCAAACAACTACAACCATGTTCAACAGCTACATGATCAAACCATGTTCAACAATTGCATATAATAAATACACCATAGATAACCAATCTAAGCTATCATCTTCAAATCTTCAAGTCTGCCAGCCTTCCAAATAATGCAGATAATACAAAGGAAGATTGGTATCACAACACAAAGGACCAATCTTTTATATCGCCATCTCATCTTTGCCAACTCTTTTTCCGCTTGAACCAGTTTCTTGTTTTTTGATTTCAGCTTTTCCACTTCGTCTTCTAAGGAATTAATTTTATGCAGTAAGCCCGAAATTATTGCCTTGGATCTTCTGCACATAGGGGGATCTTCCTAACCAAAAAAACCGCATCCTCCCCTCTGTATAACAAATAGAAAAAATTAACCTTTTACCTGAAACCTTCTGCATTTAAGCCTAAGAAATTTTACAGAAAATCACTACCACAAATTATTAACTACTTACAAAGTCAAGACACGATTTGAACCTCCTTCCTGGATTGTCAGGCGTCCAAGAAGTCCGAATGACACATCTCTTTCCAAATAGACAATCAACGGACCCAGTTGTGTAAGACATTGACAAGCTTTGCTTAATTTTGCAGAAACCAAATGCATGAATGGGCTAGGGTTTTTTTCGTCTGGTTTGGGTGTGAAATATTGAGAATGGGAGAGGGAGGGAATTTATTACATGTAGGAGTTATTTTCCCTCCAAAATCACAAATATTGACACATCATCATCCAACTCATCAAGTTGGCCGGAAAATCATAAATCCCCAAAAGGGCCACACATCCGGATGCCAACTCAGCAAAATCCGGCGACATTAAGAAAATCCGGCGAAATTAGTCCTTAATGTGCCAAAAAAATTTAATTGGCATCTTAATTTGCCAGTTAAAATAATCAGAGGACCAAAAATGCAAACACACTATAGTTACAGGACCAAAAATGCAATTAAGCCTCTATCTTGAGCTGCTTTTAATCGGCTTTTAACTATTTTTACTTTTTCAACTGTGTCTTGAATCAGATATGGACCTTCCAGCAATTGTATTCCCTCTTCATCCCAGCATACTGGACTTCTGCATTTCCTACCATGTAACGCTTCATAAGGCGCCATACCAATGCTGCTATGATGTTGATTATTGTATGCAAATTCCATCAATGCAATGTATTCATCCAAAAACCTTTGAATTCGAGAACACACGCCCGAAGCATATCTTCTAAAGTTTGAATAGTCCTCTCTGACTGCCCATTGATCTATCTGTGGATGAAATATTGTACTAAAATGTAACTTAGTACCTAATGCTTGTTGATAGCTACCCCAAAATCTTGACGTAAAATGAGGATCGCGATCTGACACAATAGACAGGGGTATACCATGTAGTTCAACAATCTCATTCAAATATCATTTTTGCCAGATTTTCCAGAGTAAAACCCCATTGAAATGGTAAAAAGTGAGGTGACTTTGTTAATCGGTAAACAATAACCCAAACTGCATCATTTTTCCTCAGTGTCACAGGCAGAGCATAAAGGAAATCCAGAGTAATACGCTCCCACTTCAAAACAGGAATAGGTAATGGATGCAATCTACCTCATTGGTGCCGATGTTCTCGCTTTAATCTACCGGCAAGTTAAGCATTTTGAAACATACTCGGCTACATCTTTCTTCATCTTGGGCCACCAATAAAGGCTTTTTAAGGTCTGATACATTTTTGTACTACCTGGGTGCATGGCATACGGTGAAGTATGAGCTTCTTCCATTATCTAATGCCTTAAGCCATCCACATCAGGGACACAAAGTCGATTGTTGATCGTCAAACTACCATCATCATTCAGAACAAAGGATGTACTATTTCCTTGTTTCACTTTTTCTGCAATACTGGTCAGTGTATCAACACAAAATTTTGCTTGTTTAATTCTTTCAATCATCACTGGACGAACACCAAGTGAAGCACATAAAGCACCCATGTCATTTACATTCAATTCAACATTCATCTTCCTCATATCTAGCAGATACGGTAAAGAATGCACTGAGAGATAAGAAATAGTACCTTAAGATTTTCGGCTCAAAGCATAGGCAACAACAATAGCTTTCCCCGGATGGTATTCGATAGTACAATCATAATCTTTCAACAATTCACCATCTTCGTTGACAGATGTTCATCTCTTTCTAACTCAATAAGTATTTCAAGCTTTTGTGATCAGTGAAAATTTGAAATGTGGAACCATATAAGTAATGTCTCCATATCTTTAACACGAAAACAACCGTAGCTAGTTCAAGGTTGTGAGTAGGGTAAGACATTTCATATGGTTTAAGTTGTCTAGACGCATAACCAATAACCTTACCATGTTGCACCTAAACCTTAGTAAGAAGTGTCACTGTAAACAACAAATCCATCGGTACCTGAAGGAATAGTCAAGACTGGAGCAGTGGTAAGACATTTCTTTAACTCTTCGAAACTCTTTCGACAACCATCTGTCCATTTGAAAGGAACACCTTTTCGTAGTAATTTTGTCAGTGGAGTTGCAATAAGAGAAATTATCCACAAATTGTCGATAATTTCCGGCTAAACCTAGAAAACTACGAACTTCTGTAACACTTTTTGGTTTTCCCATTTGATCACTGCATCAATTTTCTGTGGATCAACTTTAATCCCATCAGCAGAAACAACATGTCCCAAAAAGATTACTTGATCTAACCAAAATTCGGATTTACTAAGTTTTGCATACAACTGTTTCTCTCGTAGGGTTTGCAACACAATACTCAAATGTTGTTCGTGTTCCTCAGCAGATTTAGAATATACCAAGATATCATCAATAAAGACAATGACAAATTTACTAGGTAGGCTCTAAACACATTATTCATCAATGCCATAAATACAGCGGGTGTATTAGTCAGGCCAAAAGGCATTACTAAAAACTGATAATGACCATACCTAGTTCGGAACACTGTTTTTGAAATATCTGCCTCTACAATTTTCAACTGGTGATACCCTGATCTCAAATCTATCTTTGAGAAAACTCTAGCACCTTGCAATTGATCAAATAAACCATCTATTCTAGGTAATGGATATTTATTCTTCACTGTCACTTGATTCAGTTGTCGATAATCTATACACAATCTCAGCGTACCATCTTTCTTTTTTACGAATAATACTGGTGTGCCCCATGGTGAAACACTCGGTCTGATATCTTCTTTTTCCAACAATTCTTGTAACTGCGTCTTTAACTCTTGTAGTTCAACAGGTGCCATTCGATAAGGAGGAATAGACATTGGTGTTGTGCCAGGCTATAGTTTGATGGTGAATTATATATCTCTATCTAGAGGTAATCCGGGTAAATCATCTGGGAATATATCTGGATACTCTCTAACCATTGGAGTGTCTTCAAGTTTCAAATCCCATAATCGTATGTCTATTACGTGGGCGAAGTAACACTTGAAACCTTTCTTAATCATTTTGAAAGTTGTAGATGCAGATTTTATACATGTAGGCAAAATTTCTCTTTCCCCTTTAAATACCATATGTGTCTGATCAGGAAGCTCCAACAATATTTCTTTAGTAAAACAATCTAGTTTAGCATGGTATTCGCTTAACCAATCCATACCTAGAATCACATCGAAATCTCTTAAGGGCATAACAAGTAAACTAGCACTCAATTTCGATTCAACCATCAAAATTTTGCAATCACGATATACAGTATTTACAATCACCACACTCCCTACTGGGGTTCGAACCAGTAAATCATAGCCTAATATTTCCAGTTTATTGCCCAAATGTGATGCAAATGATTGTGAAACAAATGAATGTGTTGCTCCTGGATCAAATAAAAGATAAGCTTTTGTATCAGAGATTGAAAGATTACCAGTAACTACAGTTAGTGCAGCTTTAGCTTCTTCCTGTGTCATAGCAAAAACTCGAGCTAGACCTTGTTGTTTGGTCGCTTGACTTTCTTCTGCACTAGCGCCCCTTCCTATACCGAATCTCCCTCGACCTTTACCTCTATTAGGATTGAAACCACTAAATCTAGGTTTGCTCAACTATGGGTTCCTCGTGTGGTTTCGTGCAAATCCTTGCTATATGTCCAGGTTCCCCACATCTAAAACACTTTTCGGTAAGTAATCTACATTCCTTATAATGATTTTTACCACAATGTACACATGTGGGAACTGATAGTGTAGAACCAACACTCTTATTTGCTGATGTTGCACCCCTAAAACTACCACTTTTTGAACTGCTAGGGAAGCTCCTTTGTGCAGACGCAGTAAATTCCTTTCTATTTCTAAATCCTCCAGTTTCGTCACCCTGTCTCCTCTTATTGTATTGAAAGTTTTGTTTTGATTCAGCTTCCTATTTCTCTGCACGTATTACTGCAGCTTTCAACTTACCATAGGACTCCAAATTTGTAGGTGTAATACGGTTTCGAATAGCAAATCAAAGTCCATACTCAAATCTAGTACATTTCTTCTTTTCTGTGGCTACCATATGTGGGGCATAATGAGAAAGTTGATTTGAAGAAAGTCATTATCTAAATTCTCGATATCTTCCTATTCAACCTTTATTCAATCCCCTTACTCAATGCTATACGCTCAAGCTTAGGGTTACAGATATATCAAGTTTAAGGCTTGAAATATGGCTATCAAAAACAAAATAGGCAATAGGCTCAAATTGGCTAACTAGGGAAATTAAATGTCATTAGGTAGGCAAAAGGCTTGAAAGGCTTAACAAAAATGGCCTAAAATCATTTTCATAAATTGCATACAACATGTGACTTCGTCAGAGATACCAGAGCAAGTTCTAGAATTCAAATCAACATGAATGACACACTCAATCAACAAAGAAGACTGCATATAATGCAAGCAGTAAAGGCTCAAAGCTCACAGGCTTGCAATTGCGTAATTTAAAGCATAACAACCATGATTTCAATATTCACATGCTCCATATCATCTATTCTCACCCGATCAACTCACGCTAAACACCCAATTCAAAACAACACAAACTGTTCAACGAATGCTCCCATGATCACAACAAGCAACACAATAGCGGTCAACTCACTCCCTAAAAACCTAAGAAAGCAATAAACGTGCTAAAGCAATAAACGTGCTAAAATAAAAAACAAGCGTCTAATGCAAGGCAACCTATATGCTCTAAATGCAACTATATGAATGCAAATATATTATTTTTTTTTTTTGCCACACCCTTCAATCAAAATAACTACCTCTCCCCCCAAATTTGAATGGAGTTATATCCAACGCAAGAGAAGATAGAATTTCAATGCAAAACAAGTGTGGAGATAACTTGACTTACTAAGAAGACGGTGGTGGGTAGTGACCCCAACGTCTACCTGACGTTGTGGTCGCCTGATAAGTGATCTTTGTAGCATCCTCCTGCACTTCTCCCTGACATATCAACTCGCATAAACTCGTACCCCCTTTTAAATGCATATATTAACTGCTTTGGGTCTTGGTCAAGAACCGTATTTGCATTGTTTGCATATAGTAATGCATATTTGGGGTTTCCAAGCAAGGATTTGAGTCCTGGTGTCGGGATATACTGATCCTGGTCACACATGGGATGACCGTGCGCGTACGCACGATTCGTGTGTTTCTTGTCCTATTTTTGCTCCTTTTCGGTACCACACATGGGTTGAAAGTGCATAGACACACAGTCCATGTTTGGTTCCGAATTTTCTTGCCTTTCTAGGATCTCCGGCTTCTCGTGTTCGGTACCACTCCTTATATGAATGGCACTACTTTGTTCCTTTGAGTTGACTTCAGTGGTGCTTGAAAACTGGATCTTTTGTTGTTGTCCACCAAGGATCGTAGCTAATTGGCTAATCTGGGTTTCAAGATTTTTTATTTGTGTGCCCAGAGTGTTAGCCAATTGTGTGACATGTGCCTCAATTTTGTCCAGCTTAGCCTCATGTTTGTTGAACTGGTTCCTTGTTTCATTCATAAATGCGGTGAGGACGTTCTCCATAGATGGCTTTGCCTCCGGATAATAGTACGTATGAGTAGGATTATTCCAGTAATTGTAGAGATACTAGTTATTGAAATAATTGGCTTCCTCCATCAGAGCAGGTGTTCGTGCACTACCTGAACCAACTCAAAGAGACAAATCAAATAATGTAGGAGTAGAATTAAATAAAATGAAAAGGAAGAAAAAATGTCTAAATTAAAATAATTCTATTTATCGCAATATTAGTACTAAAAATTTGATTAGTCCCTGGCAAAGGCGCCAAAAACTTGTTCGCCTTATTTTTTTAGCTTCACCGCAAGTATACGGTGCAGTTTATAGAATAGGGTTAGCAAGGTCGAATCCACAGAGACTAATAAATTTATTTACTAAGTATTGGGATTGTAATAACCTTATTTTTATCTAGACGATCGAAATTTGATGGATTGGTTTTATTAATGCAAAAACAAGAATTTATCCTAAAAAGACAAAGTAAAGAATGATTGAAAGATCAAGGAGATGAATGGATTCCTAGGTTATGGTTTCAGTTAATATTCCCTTTTATTATCAGATTAATCACAACCAAAGTTATTCGTATTCTTCCCTATAGAACAATCACAAAAGTATTTTACCCTCTCTCTCGAGATGCATGTAAAACGTTGATTGGAATATCTATGCTAGCATCTCTACTCAACATGAGATATCCAACTCCCAAAAGCACAAATGATTAAATATCCTCACAAATATTCATGGACTTCTCAATCTTGCAAATATTCATGTCAAGTACTCAGAGATCTATTATTTAAACTCATCTTTCGAATTTTGAATCAATACATCATAGCAAGTTAAACCAAACGCGTTTTGATAAAACAAGAATTAAAACAAAGTACTCGAATAGGGTTGGAAAACAATAACCTCAATTGCAAAGTATCCATTAACCTAATCCCAAACCCGAGAATCACAAGATGTTTAGCCAGACATAGAAAATAAATAATCCATAGACAAATTATTCAAGTTCATATCTAACTAATCAAAAGTAAATGATACGATGGAATGAGTAAACTCAGGGATGTTGATGATCTCTTGGTCTATCTTCAATCCTCAAGCGTGTGGTTGTGACCTCGATCAATCTCTCCAATCCTTCGGTAGAAAGTTGCTCTTTTCTCTGCGTTCTAGGGCTAAAGTCAGTGTCCCCTCGTTTGTGGCCGCCCCTGTCTCTATTAATATTCCTATTGGGTCAAAACCTAAGTTAAAAATCGTCAAAACCTGACTTTCCTGCACAGACGCACGGGCCGTGCGCCTCTCGCACGAACTGGTCGTGCGTGGTGCCGTAGGCAAGCTCAAAGTCTTCAGGCACGCACGGGTCATGCATCACACGCACGGGTCGTGCATCACACAAACGTCTGAATGTTCTCATGGGGTCTTCATAAGAGTTGTATCCCTCTCTCTTACCTTTCCTTAGCCACTTGACTCAGCTCAATATGAATTTTGTAGTGAGAGTTATGGCCAAACTACTAAATCCTGCCAGTGCTGGAAATTCCAGAAGCGTTTGGACGTTCCTTGAGATAAATCCCCTCGTTATTTGATCATCAATGCTTCTTTTGACACACGAATCATTACTATGACTCTAGACTCAATATAATTGCCTTCCAATTGGGTGTAATCGCTCGATTCTTGATGATTCTAGGTCACAATGCTCGTATTTGTCACAAAATCACTCCAAATATCTTTAATTCCTACAAAACGAGGAAAGCGTAATACCTTTTCCATAAAGAGAGAATATATACTATTTCATATGAGTTACTGCATGTTTATAAACAACTATAGCCATAAATATGCCCTAAAATACATGCAAAACTCACACTAAACAAACCCCCAAACTTAAACTGTTGACAGTCTCGGTCAACACTTTATAAACAAGATAAAACATGAATGGGAATAATGAAAAGCAAATTAAGAACAACACATCACAATTCATGTCATTTATCCATAGACGTCAAGCAACAAATCAACCAAGCTTCGAATATCTAACACAGAGCACAAGTCAATTAGAGCCATGGCAAATACTTCGAATCATGCCTCTCATGGATTAAGTGTATACTCTCCTCTCTAGAATAATAAAGGACGTGTATTCGCTCAAATCATATCAATGTTGAAGAATTACCATAGGCTTGCAAATCATCTCACATCTCCGCCACTCGATTGTATGCAACTCATAAACCAGAAAGGACTTTTCTTTTAGTTGTAATGAAGACTCATTGGTTAAGGTAGGGAAATATGGAGAAAGTGACTCAAACTCAAGCGTATAGACTGATAAGCACATTTTTTTCTCAATCAAATATTCTTATTCAAATCAAACATGCTACCTCAATCACCTCTTATTCTTATCACATCTCTCTTCTCCCTTTTTTTTTTCATACAATCCACTTTCTTTCGCCTTACATCATAATTCTAAGCCTAAAAGTTCATTTACGGCCTACTCACTTATACATTCGATTGTTTTTTCCCGACTCTTTTGTGAGTATAAATCCTCATTTTTCCTCTTTTTCTTCTTTTATTCCCAACATCCAACATGCACACAATTATCTAAATTCTCGATATCCTCCTATTCAACCTTATTCAATCCCCTTACTCAATGCTATACGCTCAAGTTTAAGGTAACAGATATATCAAGTTAAGGCTTGAAATGTGGCTATCAAAAAATCAGGCAACATGCTCAAATTGGCTAACTAGGGAAATTAAATGTCATTAGGTAGGCAAAAGGCTTGAAAGGCTTAACAAAAATGGCCTAAAATCATTTTCATAAATTGCATACAACATGTGACTTCGACAGAGATACCAGAGCAAGTTCTAGAATTCAAATCAACATGAATGACACACTCAATCAACAAACAAGACTGCATATAATGAAAGCAGTAAAGGCTCAAAGCTCACAGGCTTGCAATTACGTAATTCAAAGCATAACAACCATGATTTCAATATTCACATGCTCCATATCATCTATTCTCACCCAATCAACTCACGCACAACACCCAATTCAAAACAACACAAACTGTTCAACGAATGCTCCCAAGATCACAACAAGCAACACAATAGCGGTCAACTCACTCCCAAAAAACCTAAGAAAGCAATAAACGTCCTAAAGCAATAAATGTGCTAAAATAAAAAACAAGCATCTAATGCAATGCAACCTATATGCTCTAAATGCAACTATATGAATGCTAATATATTTTTTTTTTGCCACACACTTCAATCAAAATAACTACCTCTACCACCAAACTTGAATGGAATTATATCGAACGTAAGAGAAGATAGAATTTCAATGCAAAAAGAAGTGTGGAGATAACCTGACTTAATGAGAAGACGGTGGTGGGTAGTGACCCCAACGTCTACCCGACGTTGTGGTCGCCTGATAAGTGATCTCTGTAGCATCCTCCTGCACTTCTCCCCGACATATCAACTCACATAAACTTGTACCCCCTTTAAATGCATATATTAACTGCTTTGGGTCTTGGTCAAGAAGCGTATTTGCATTGTTTGCATCTAGTAATGCATACTTGGGGTTTCCAAGCAAGGATTTGAGTCCTGGTGTCGGGATATACTGATCCTGGTCACACACGGGCTGACCGTGCGCGTACGCACGATTCGTGTGTTCCTTGTCCTATTTTTGCTCCTTTTTGGTACCACACATGGGTTGAAAGTGCATAGACACACAGTCCATGTTTGGTTCCAAATTTTCTTGCTTTTCCAGGATTTACGGCTCCTCGTGTTCGGAACCACTCCTTAGATGAATGGTACTACTTTGTTCCTTTGAGTTGACTTCAGTGGCGCTTGAAAACTGGCTCTTTTGTTGTTGTCCACCAAGGATTGTAGCTAATTAGCTAATCTGGGTTTCAAGATTTTTTATTTGTGTGCCCAGAGTGTTAGCCAATTGTGTGACATGTGCCTCAATTTTGTCCAGCTTAGCCTCATGTTTGTTGAACTGGTTCCTTGTTTCATTCATAAATGCGGTGAGGACGTCCTCCATAGATGGCTTTGCCTCCTGATAATAGTACGTAGGAGTAGGATTATTCCAGTAATTGTAGAGATTCTAGTTATTGAAATAGTTGGCTTCCTCCATCAGAGCAGGTGTTCGTGCACTACCTGAACCAACTCAAAGAGACAAATCAAATAATGTAGGAGTGGAATTAAATAACATGAAAAGGAAGAAAAAATGTCTAAATTAAAATTATTCTATTTATCGCAATATTAGTACTAAAAATTTGATTAGTCCCCAGCTACGGCGCCAAAAACTTGTTTGCCTTATTTTTTTAGTTTCACCACAAGTGTGCGGTGCATATTATAGAATAGGGTTAGCAAGGTCGAATCCACAGAGACTAATAAATTTATGTACTAAGTATTGGGATTGGTTTTATTAATGCAAAAACAAGAATTTATCCTAAAAAGACAAAGTAAAGAATGATTGAAAGATCAAGGAGATGAATGGATTCCTGGGTTACGGTTTCAGTTAATATCCTCTTTTATTATCAGATTAATCACAACCAAAGTTATTCGTATTCTTCCCTATAGAACAATCACAAAAGTATTTTACCCTCTCTCTCGAGATGCATGTAAAACGTTGATTGGAATATCTATGCTAGCATCTCTACTCAACATGAGATATCCAACTCCTAAAAGCACAAAAGATTAAATATCCTCACAAATATTCACGGACTTCTCAATCTTGCAAATATTCATCTCAAGTACTCACATATCTAGTATTGAAACTCATCTTTCGAATTATGAATCAATACATCATAGCAAGTTAAACCAAACGCGTTTTGATAAAATAAGAATTAAAACAAAGTACTCGAATAGGGTTGGAAAACAATAACTTCAATTGCAATTAATCATCCAATAAAAGTATCCATTAACCTAATCCCAAACCCGAGAATCACAAGATGTTTAGCCAGGCATAGAAAATAAATAATCCATAGACAAATTATTCAAGTTCATATATAACTAATCAAAAGTAAATGATACGATGGAATGAGTAAACTCAGGGATGTTGTTGATCTCTCGATTTATCTTCAATCCTCAAGCGTGTGGTTGTGACCTCGATCAATCTCTCCAATCCTTCGGTAGAAAGTTGCTCTTTTCTCTGTGTTCTAGGGCAAAAGTCAGTGTCTCCTCGTTTGTGGCTACCCCGTCTCTATTTATACTCCCATTGGGTCAAAACCTAAGTTAAAAATCGTCAAAACTTGACTTTTTCGCACAGACGCACGGGTCGTAAGCCTCGCGCACGAACTGGTCCTGCGTGGTGTCGTAGGCAGGCTCAAATTCTTCAGGCACGCACGGGTCTTGCATCACCCAAACGTCCGAATTTGCTCATGGGGTCTTCATAAGAGTTGTATCCTTCTCTCTTAGCTTTCCGTAGCCACTTGAATCAGCTCAATATCGATTTTGTAGAGAGAGTTATGGCCAAAATACTAAACCCTGCCAGTGTTGGAAATTCCAGACGCGTTTGGACGTTCCTTGAGATAAATCCCCTCGTTGTTTGATCATCCATGCTTCTTTTGACACATGAATCATTACTATGACTCTAGATCAATATAATTGGCTTCCAATTGGGTGTTATTGCTCGATTCTTGATGATTCTAGGTCGCAATGCTCGTATTTGTCATAAAATCACTCCAAATATCGTTAAATTCCTACAAAATGAGCAAAGTGTAATACATTTTCCATAAAGAGCGAATATATACCATTTCATATGAGTTATTGCATGTTTATAAACAATTATAGCCATAATTATGCCCTAAAATACATGCAAAACTCACACTAAACAGGAATCCTGCAGGCCGACCTTTGATCCATGCCTTAAACTTTCGTCACACCCCACGGGTCAACTTTTATCTACATCAACTAAAAATTGGCAACATTGCATTTGGTGAGTTGCAAGCTCATCAAGTATAATCCAACAACAAGCTATTTAACATCAGATAAGCACATCATGGATAATCATTTTCACACCCTTTGTTCATATCATTCATAAACACATAAATGCACGTACTTGGTCATATTCTTTTACTGTTATGGGCCAGCTAATACCAAGAATAAATCATGATCACGAAGATGGCCACAGAACTCTGTAATTCTTAATTCACGTAGAGTTCAGTGAACTCGGGGTGGCCGTACGGTACTCTATAATCCAGAATTTTTGGATATCTGTAATTCTGTAACACATGATTCAAGGTCATTAGCGGCCATAACAGAATCTATTAATATCTAATGAATGCATTTTTTGTAATCACAAATTTCATTTCCATATCAATAACATCAGTAAAGATCGCATATTTCATTTCCATATCAATAACATCAGTGGAGATAACGTATCTCAATTCCATTTCAATGTCACCACATAGAGATCATATATCTTGATTTCATCACGATATCACCAAAGAGAATCATACAATTCATATTAGAGCGTCTGTGTTTTCTTCTTCTTTTCTTTTCTAAGCTAGTTATGAACTTTATGTATATCAATTAATATTATGAATAGCTTATCTATTAAGAAACTAAGGCGGTTAGAAGTGGTGAATATGTCTCTGCCGACCATTTTTCGGAACTTAGTGACTTAGTGCTCCTTAGCTTATCAATGGACAAGAATTGGTTGGATATATGTGGACGTAGTACAACTAAACTTTGATAAAAAAAATTAAGTGACAAGAATTGTTATCTCACTTATTACAGATACCATGATGATAAAGATATCTTTACTTTAATATTTGATACAACTATCATATATATATACTATATATATACATAAAACTTAGCTATGTAGTAAAAGGATAAATATCTTGCTGAATGTATTTGTTGGTTATAAAATATATTAACTAATTGAACTAAAGTTACAATTGCAGCCACGCATATACTAATATCGTTTATATATATATTACATATATATTGCATATATATATATATATATATAGGGTTAGGATCAAATGTGGCAGTGCGGATTAATCTAATTCATCCACATCTTTTATTCAATGGTCCAGATTGCTATTAAATATAACTGATTTATCAATTAATTAATAGGTGGAAAGGGCGTCATAGTAACTAGGAAAATGCCATAAATCGCGCCCCTATAATCAAGGGATTGATTAATATCACGTTTCCATAATTGAATTATGCACCATTTTAATAGATGAACTGTACACCATTTAATAACTGACTGTACACCATTTTTTATCTAACAGTGCATCATTGTATAACTAATTGTACACCATTCAATCCCCAACGATTTGTATGGATTTGATTTTACGATTGTTTCCGCTTTTCATTCAATTTTGGTTTACTCACAATGATGTACAATTAGTTATACAATGTTGCAATGTTAGATATAAAATGGTGCACAATCAGTTATTAAATGGTGCATATATCATCAATTAAAATGGTGCATAATTCAGTTATATATGGAAACGTGATCTTTATCACATCCATGATTGTAGTGCATCATTATGGGAAGGTGGTTACACCATTTTGTCTTTATAGGGTTTTTAGATGATGTACAATTAGTTATACAATGATGCACTGTTAGATATTGCCAAGAATGAGGTACTGAAAAGCTGAATCCATCAGCTACCAAGACTGTTATCAAAGATGATTACCACAACATTATGGACATGGTGGCGAAGTGCGTTGATATTAAGTTTCGGTCATATATTCAGCTATCACAGACTAAGTTGATTGTGATGGCAGCTATTGTGGAGGGGTTGGATATGAACTGGAGCGATTTCATTTTTGACAAGCTATGTCAAAACGTCCAAAATGGTAAGCTGGAGAATGGGAAATTCAAGAATACCCTGGATTAAGGGTTAGTCCTCGGGTATTTGCTGGAGAAGTAGGGCGTCCTCTTGCGCAAAGGGAAGGCATTCCATGTGAATAAACAGTTATTTAAGGCGAACTTATCAGCTGCCCAGAAGAAGGCCTATGCAAAAAAAGAAAAAAAAGGGTGCTTCTAAGGGGAAACATCTAAGAGTGTTCCGGAGGAAGAGACAATTGCCCCTGCTCTAACCCCCTCTCCTAAACTTGCTCCCATCGCCCTATGGTAACGCATTTAAGAGAATAATAGTTCCTCCCGGAAGGCGGTGCGAAAAAGAGAAGACTCGGCAGACTAGCCGAGATACCGCCATTTAGATTATGGCGAGGCTTGACAAGGAGGATGAAGAAGTCCTCTTAGAGAGGCGCTCCAAGAGATGACTTGGCTTGCAGTGTGTTGTAGCTGCCCCAATCGAGAAAGGTGCAGAAGACATAGCTGCCAGTGTGCCCCTAGCAACTAAGCAAGTAGAAGATATTGCCAATGACACAGAAGTAGCCGTTATTGAAAAAGAAATTGTTGAGACAATTGTTGGAAGTGGTGATTCCATCATGCCCCATGTTCAGGAGAAGCATGTTGCCCAAGTCCCTAACGCCTCGGATGAACCAGGATCCCCTATTTATCCTGAATAGAGGCCATGCTGCATTTGTGGAGGCTATGGAAATTGAGCAGCATCGGAGTCCAATTTCAGTGGCCTAAAATAATTGAAGAAGAAGAGTGGCTTCTTGATTTTCTGGACAACACAACTAGTGTGTTGGCTCTCAATGAAGTGTACTCTAGCACTATTCTCTTCAAGAAGAAAGAAGCTGAGAAAGCAAAGGCCCTTGAGAAGGGTAAGGCTCCTGAGCCTAACATTTGTCCCAACTGATGGCATAATTGTGGATTGATACAGCAACAATGATGATGATGAGCCCGTTGAAGAAGCTGATGCAGTTGAGGCTGCTCAGCTAAAGAAAGCCTTATAAGAGTCCCGTGAGCTGCACGAGCAAGCCCAGTTGAAAGGTGTTGGAGAATCATCATTGGTTCGATCTCCAACTCCATTCGTTCAAGACATTGTGAGGGACTTAGATGCAGTCACCTCCCCAACTCATTCTCAGGGACAAGACACAAGGGAGGATGTCAATGATACTGGGGTAGAAGAAGTTGTAGAGGGTAACCCACTGGAGCCACGCCTTACGGAAATTGTTGAGACAACTCAAGTATTGGCTGAATAGTCATATGAAACAGTCAAGTCCCCGGTGACAGTTGACCCCACTAAAAAGCTATCAGCCGGTGAGCCAGTTGAGGGGGGAACTACTCACATTGCAGCCATGCTAGAGGAAGCTGTAGGGGACTAAAAAAGTTTAAAGGTAGGAGGCGAAGGTATGTGTTAGATATTTTTCTAACCGCAAGTCTACGGTGTCAAGTTTTAATATAGAGTAGTAAGGTTGTCGAATCCACAGGGAATAATTATCGAATTATTGCTAAGTAATATCATATAGTAGTCTAACTTTATTTAGAAATTCAATAGTTGATGGAGTTGATTATACTAAAAATACTAAAAATAAATTAAGACTATGTAAATATCAATGAGTTTATCCAAATGATTAAATGAATTCTAGAGGTATGATGAATCTAGTTATCCCTTATGTTGTTAATATGGTTTATCAATCATCAATTATCAATTTATAAGTCAAGATTTCTACAATAATCATTCCCTTTCTCAAGTGCCAATGATTTTAGATTCAATTGGGAAATCAATATCTCTATAAAAATCACCAATCAAAATCTCAATAAAAGCTATGAATCTTGATAAATGACTTCAAATGATTCACAAATCTCTCAATTCTATGAAATCCTAGGTTATGCTATTCCAAGGTCATGTATTCAATTACTCTCTCAAGTGTCAAATCAAATACACCAAACAATCTAAATTATTGATCAAGTAATTTAGAAAGCAATAGATCCAAATAGCACAAATAAATTGATAGATCTAGATTGACAAACCACAATCTCAAAACATAAGTTCAAACATAGATTACATCAATCCTCTAGAATTATAGTGTTTAGCTCATGATTGAAGAAAATGAATCCATAAGATTACAACAATACATCTTACAAAATATAGAGAAAGTAACAAAATAAGAGCAAGAGTTGAGGGATCTTCTCTATTTCTAGATGATAAGAGCCTTCAATCTTCTTCTCCAAGCTTGTACCAAGATGTTTCTATCCTTCTCCCTTGTCTTCTTGTTGTTTTGTTGTCTTCCAAATGGTCCAAGATGCCCGAAATCACGCCAAGTGTCTATATTTATAACCCCACCAAGATCCAAGAAAAAGGTAGGCAAACATAGGAAAATCCGCCCGGCGCTGGGCGCTCACAAGCATGGCGCTGCGGCCCAGCAATTTCAAGAAAAATCCCTTTGGGCCGGGGCGCCCACTGGAAAAAAATAACGCCTGCTTGTCTTGGGCGCTGCAGCGCCGCCCGAGTTTTTCACCCACCAAATGTTGGAATTTGCTTTTGAGCCCTTCTTCAAAGTTGTAGCTCTATCTCTTAGCTTTCCATAGCCACTTGAATCATCTCAATATCAATTTTGTAGAGAGAGTTATGGCCAAAATACCAAACGCTGCCAGTGATGGAAATTTGAGACGCGTTTGGACGTTTCTTCAAATCAATCTCTCTTTATTTGTTCGTTTGTACTTCTTTTGATACACGATTCATTACTATGACTATAAACTCAATATAATTGGCTCTCAACATGTCTTGGCTACTCAAATGACTCAAAATACTCAAAAACAACACAAAACTCAAGTCTTGGAAGCCCAAATCAATGGTATAAAACCAAGTGAACAAATACCCCAAACTTAGAATATTGCTTGTCCTCAAGCAATTACAACTCTAAAATGAAAAATACGAGACAGAACAATACAAACAAAGCGCAAAACTTCACAACCAAACTCATTCGTCAAATTTCGTTTCACTATCAATCAAGCGCGTATTTTCACAATGTGATCATGACGATGGAATGTTCATGCCAACCCCGTTTTTCATTATCCGGATAGATTCACGCAATCAAGTGTTTTCAAGATGATCCACTTTTTGAATATAGAGATGAGATGCTTACCGGACTCCATAGGCTTGTCTTTCACACTAATCTCCACTAATGTAAGGCTAATGTAACACAAGGATCAATAGGACTTTTAAAGCTTGTAATGTGGGCTTAGGGTAAGGTAGGAAAATATAGGAATAAGTGGCTCAAATCACCCAAACACACAATTAACACTTGAATTATCAATAGGCACTACCCTTCACTTTCTTTTTTTTTTTTTTTTTTTTTTTTTTTGACACCCCAATGTTTATGAACTTTCAATCCCGTTGATTTGTTTTTTTCACATTTTTTTTTTTTTCGGAACCCCAAACTTATTCTTTTGCGTACATGGGGTTTCATCTTTTCTTTTCTCGGGCAACTTCATTCAATTAACCACATACCCTTCTCATCATCCCCTCCTCAACCTTTAATATTTTTCTATATTATGTGTGTACGTATGAGTGATGGGTAATTAGAATTTTCACATTTAGGCTCTGGGTATTCGATTGGTTGCCAAAGAAACGGGTTTATAAGGCTCAAAGGGGACACTAGGAAAAATATAATGCAAAGGTAGGCATTTTAGGCTCTAGCTTGTTCAAAGATGGCCTAAATCACTTCCTCATGGTTACTTCGCCAGATTTCGCCTCGACTAGTGATCGACAAGTTCTAAAGATCCGGTGGGATCATAAAGGAACCACTCAATTGCATAGATCATCCCCAAATAAATCATCAGAGTTAAGCATATAGATGGAATTAATGGAAAGAAGATTAAATCACAGTTCAAACACATGCTCTTTTGACCGTTCAACTCATATTCAACAAATTCACTTAGTCATGCAGTTTCACAGTTTAACAAACGCCTCGACTCAACTCTAGACTTTTTTTTTTTTTTTTTTTTTTTTTTTTCACTCAAGACCCGACTCGATGAAAATAAAAACAGACTGCACCCCCCCCAAACTTAAAACGACATTGTCCCAATGGAGAGGTGGGAAAAAGGACTTTCCTGGTAGCCGAGGAGCGAAGGCTCATTAAGTCATGTGATACCACTACGTGTATGAGGTGTCTCGTATAAGCTCAAAATGCATCCTAGCGCACAAGCCCGTGGGCGTTGTATGCTCCGAGGTGTGGTCTTGTTCTTTCCCTTCGCCTTGCCCGACCCTTTTGGCTTCGCATCTTTGCAACCTAGCAAGGTAGACAAGAAAACAAAACTCGTGGAACCAAGGAACTTGGTTATGGGTGAGAAATCAAAAATCACAACACATACAAAATGCACCCAAGTAGAAAATATAGTGCCATGTCAAAAGATAAGCATGGAGATGCAAAATAGCACTAAACAATGTGAAACGTCATTGGGGCATTTCATCAAACACCTCATATGCATGAATTTGGGCAAAGATAGTAAATGCAATGGATAACTCAATTCAATCCCAAATTTCAACACCAAACCTAAGTCTAGCATGATCAACCAATCCACAATCCATACATCAACACAATTATCCTAGCACTTCTACAATCCAATCACACCAAAAATCACAAGACGGGAAAACCATGGGGTGGGTTTTGGAAGTTGCAAACTTACCAAATAATGAGTGAATGAGATGAAGAATGTGTGTGTGGTGTTAAAGTGTTCCATTGTGACGATGGAGTGAGATATGTGGGATTTGCACAAATAAGAGGGGTGAAATGTGATGCAACTTACTACTAATAATGCAAAAACTTAGAAAAACAAAAACAACTACTAAACTAAATAAAACTAAGAAAGCAATAAAAGGGGATTGGGTTGCCTCCCAAGAAGCGCTAAGTTCTGATCTTCACCGGACTTTGTCGATTCTCAACCAGGATCCAAAAATAAGTGTCGGTCATGCCACGCCTTTGTATTTTCCAATAATATAGGCGATCCTTCGATGTATGAAAGGCGTGGATGATTAAGGATCACAATATTGATGGTCTTTCGGAAATCAAATGTGTTCCTAATGATGATAAATGGTTTATCAATCATAGTAAAGATATTTCTATCTTTACTCACATTAAATATCATGAAATCAGAGAACATGTTAATTGATCACCATTTTCAAACATTGTTCCTTCAAGTGTATGCTTCTTAAAATTTGATACATTTGTATTGAAGCTTACATCTAGAGTGCACATATTTTTGTCAATATGAGGATTTTCAATTGAGTGAGAGATAGAGATACTCCCGAGTTAATTTGATGTGGCTCCTCCTCTTGTAAGATCGGATTGCACTCTTCAAAAGTCTCCTCCAAATTTTGAAGGACGCCCACCTTTTTCATAATGGGCAATTCATGTTCATGATTTTCTATTTCACCAGGTCCTAAGAATGATGACGACTCTTCATTATTAAGTTGGTCAATCATTTGTTGGAGTAACTTTGACATAGTTTGACATGTAATCTCAATTTGTTGAATGCTTGCCTCGGTTTGTAGTAATCTATCATCACTTTTCGATTTCTTATCTTACACTCTTGATAAACTCGGCAAGATTTTTTCCAACTCGGACCGAGCGTTTTATCTCATCTTGTCGTCTTCTTACTTCACAATCATCCAGAAATTGATAAAGTATTTCTTCCAAGCTAGACAATTGTTCTTGTGGCTGATGAAAGGTTTCATGAATTGCCATATTTTGGGTCCATGCATTTTCTTGAGGTGGATGATAAGGAACAAAATGGTTCACACTTTGACTTCCAAAAATCACAGTAGCATCATCGGTTGGCCACGTATATGCATACATTATAATTCCATCCAACGATGTGCCTAAAACAATTACACAAAATTAAAACAAGAAAAGAAAAAAAAAATAGTCAAATTACAACTAGGCAATCAACCTTGATATTACACAAAACACATTCCTAAGAACAAGGCGCCAAAAACTTGTTAGATATTTTTCTAACCGCAAGTCTACGGTGTCAAGTTTTAATATAGAGTAGTAAGGTTGTCGAATCCACAGGGAATAATTATCGAATTATTGCTAAGTAATATCATATAGTAGTCTAACTTTATTTAGAAATTCAATAGTTGATGGAGTTGATTATACTAAAAATACTAAAAATAAATTAAGACTATGTAAATATCAATGAGTTTATCCAAATGATTAAATGAATTCTAGAGGTATGATGAATCTAGTTATCCCTTATGTTGTTAATATGGTTTATCAATCATCAATTATCAATTTATAAGTCAAGATTTCTACAATAATCATTCCCTTTCTCAAGTGCCAATGATTTTAGATTCAATTGGGAAATCAATATCTCTATAAAAATCACCAATCAAAATCTCAATAAAAGCTATGAATCTTGATAAATGACTTCAAAGGATTCACAAATCTCTCAATTCTATGAAATCCTAGGTTATGCTATTCCAAGGTCATGTATTCAATTACCTCTCTCAAGTGTCAAATCAAATACACCAAACAATCTAAATTATTGATCAAGTAATTTAGAAGCAATAGATCCAAATAGCACAAATAAATTGATAGATCTAGATTGACAAACCACAATCTCAAAACATAAGTTCAAACATAGATTACATCAATCCTCTAGAATTATAGTGTTTAGCTCATGATTGAAGAAAATGAATCCATAAGATTACAACAATACATCTTACAAAATATAGAGAAAGTAACAAAATAAGAGCAAGAGTTGAGGGATCTTCTCTATTTCTAGATGATAAGAGCCTTCAATCTTCTTCTCCAAGCTTGTACCAAGATGTTTCTATCCTTCTCCCTTGTCTTCTTGTTGTTTTGTTGTCTTCCAAATGGTCCAAGATGCCTGAAATCACGCCCAAGTGTCTATATTTATAACCCCACCAAGATCCAAGAAAAAGGTAGGCAAACATAGGAAAATCCGCCCCGGGCGCTGCTTTCCAGCAAGCGCTGCGGCGCCCAGCAATTTCAAGAAAAATCCCGCCCGGGCGGCTGCGGCGCCCACCTGGAAAAAAAATAACGCCTGCCCTGTCTTGGGCGCTGCAGCGCCCGTCCAGACCGAGTTTTTCACCCACCAAATGTTGGAATTTGCTTTTGAGCCCTTCTTCAAAGTTGTAGCTCTATCTCTTAGCTTTCCATAGCCACTTGAATCATCTCAATATCAATTTTGTAGAGAGAGTTATGGCCAAAATACCAAACGCTGCCAGTGATGGAAATTTCAGACGCGTTTGGACGTTTCTTCAAATCAATCTCTCTTTATTTGTTCGTTTGTACTTCTTTTGATACACGATTCATTACTATGACTATAAACTCAATATAATTGGCTCTCAACATGTCTTGGCTACTCAAATGACTCAAAATACTCAAAAACAACACAAAACTCAAGTCTTGGAAGCCCAAATCAATGGTATAAAACCAAGTGAACAGTATGTTAGCTGAATCATAAGTTTTTGTTGCCTATGAAGTTGTGATGGTTGTTACTATCGCAGCTGAGGCCCCATCAATATTGAAAGCCAATGAATTTACAGAGGTCCAAATTCCTGTAGCTGAGGCACATGATGGATTGGAAAAGGTTGAGACCTCGAAGGATGCTAATATCAAAGACCTAGCAGCAACTAAGTATGTTGCAGGGACTGTAGAAGGCCTTTCAGCAGTTGAGATTAATGCAATGGTGGTTGAAGACCCTGTGGCAGTTGAGACTGCCAGGGGATATGTTCCTATTTCTGGTAATGTGGCAAGTCTTCCAAAATCCAATTCCACTGAACCTAAGGTGATCGATGCACTCATTGACTCTATAGCTAAACATTCCGATATGGCTGAGATTTTGAAGAATCGCAATCCGACAAAGAGGCCAGTGACTTGGATGCCAACATGAAGTACACCAGGATGAGATTCGTGCTAGTCGATAGGCCATCCCCATTGGCTCAGTCTCCTTCTTGTGATGCTGCTTAGGCAGCTGAGGCTAAGGTAACTCAAATAAACTAATCAACTATCACCAGTGAAGATGTTAAAATAGTTGTGGCATAGTCAGCTCAATAGGCTTCCACAGTTTCTCCTGTCGATGAGGCTTCCGTAGCTGAGGCAAAAAGAGCTGAAGGCCAGGGAGACGAGAGAAGTGCTCTGAAGGAGAAGTGGGAATTTCTGATACAAGTGGAATGTTGGGGATTCTCGCATTTCCCCTTCATTAAAGAGATTCCTATGAAACTCGAGTTTGCGGAGGGAGGTTGCGCGCTATAATGTTCAAGTTGAGCCGGTGACCTACACGTTAAAGCGAGATATGCAAACCGCCGTACCATTTCTCCATTATTTCGAGTCCTTATTTCTGAAGATTCCGGTGGAGAAGCAATGAGACTTTTGACGTGCCTTCCTAGCTATGTGCGAGGATATGGAAGCCATGGAGAAAGGTGTAAGTCCAGCGGCTACGATAATTTAGACGGGGTGAATAGATTATCTCCATCTTTTCGATTTTACCCTCTTTTTCGAACCGAAAGCTTAAAGACAATAATAAAGGTGCGGAATGTAAACAACACACGTCGATTTATAGAGGTTCAACCCACCTAGGGCCTAATCCTCTACCACCCCAGTATATCCGGGATGGATTTCAAAAAGAAAAAAAGATTTTATTAATTACCAAAATTAATATAACACCAACTTACAACAACACCTTGAAGAGCACCACACTCTTCTTGAACACCACCTTTGAGATTACCACAATCTCTCTTGAAGATTACCACAATCTCCAACGACACCGTGAAGATTACACAATATTCAACCTTGAAGAATACCAAATTCTTCAACACCTCAACAAGAAGATTACCACAATCTTCTCACACCTAACACCTAGATCACCCAAGTGTGCTCTTACCACAAGAACACTCACAATGATATCTTGTGTTGAATGATAACCCAAAAATTCAAGATTACAACTCGATAATGAATTATACAATTGAGTGCAAGTGTAATCAAGAATAGCCTAGACCTCAAGGATGTGAAAGTGATAAGCTAGGCAAATTACAACAAGAATAATAACAATGAAAGACCAAGTGTTTGCTTGAGAATATCTTGTTGTGTTGTGTTGTTCTCTCTTATTGTTGTGCTTCAAATCTTCATCTATTTATAGGAGATGATTGATACTTGATAGGCTCCTCTTGAAATCTGATATCTACAAAAAAAAAATGCAATTAAAATCAAGAATATAGCTGTTAGAAATCAATCCCACAAATTAAGGAAAAGTTGTCTGCTGCACAACGGTTAGAATTTTCATCAAACTTAGGATGCCAGGTCGCAAGACTAATACGAGAGATATGAAAAACGCAACAAAATTCATCGGAGACCGGTCCTTGGGGGCTCGACCGGTCGCACCCCAAGTCGCTCCCTATGGGGACCCGTCACCCGACCATTTTTGTGGGTTTCAAGTTTTTACATTTCACGAAACTTGTTTCAGTGCTTGTCGCCTCTTTGGTCGGGCCGACTTCCTAAATGAAATGTTGTCCGATTTTTGTCGAAAATAAATCTCAAGAAATACTCCGAAAAATTCGTAAAAACATTTTAAACCAATCGGGAGTATTTAGGACAACATTAGAAATATAGTTTTGATGAAATAACACATTAACACAAAATCATCAAAAGTGTTGTCCGATATAAACTCCAATAAATACTCCGAAAAATAGTAAAAACATTTTAGACCGATCGGGAGTATTAGGACAACATTTAGAAACATAGTTTCAATGTAAAAACCCATTGACACAAAATCATTAAATGTGTTGTCCAATTTTGTCGAAAACTAAACTTGAAGAAATACTCCGAAAAATATTAAAACCATTTTAAATCATTTAGGAGTATTTGGATAACCTTTAAAAACATTGTTTTGGTATAAAAACAAAATCATCAAAATCATGATAAAACCATTTATCAAACAAAAGGTTTTATTGATCTAAATACCAAGATCGACAATCATGACACTACAATATCATGAGACAACCGTGGAGCTGTGTTAAGGATCAGAGAATGGGCTCGTGAGACCAAGGCATTTCACAAGGAGCAACTTGGCTACTTTAGACAACTATTTTCCAAGTTAGTTGTCTGGTGAGCTGACCAGCTCGCATTTCAGCAGAGACAAAGGGACAATATTGAGAGGATGGAAAGAAGCCATCTTTCAGACATGGAGTTGCTGCAAAAGAAAATGGAGAAAAATGATGGAGCATATGGAGGCATCTTTGAAAGCTGAGATTCTTTCGATGAAGAATCAGCTATATTTACTCAGCTCCAACGAGCAAGCGGCGGACTCACATTACGTATAAGTAATTAGACTCCTTTCTCAAGTCGGGTTCACTTTCCACAAAGTTCCTATCAAGGTGATGATACCAAAAAAGAGGAAGAAAAGATTGAAAAACCATATACGAAGCTAATTATAAAAACCAAAGGCACCACCTCAATCCATTCGCAACTACCTCAAGACCTGTCAGTTGAAGAAAAAGTTGAGTTAGCTTTTTAGAAGAATAAAATTGAAATTGCAAAGCTCGACAGAAGTCAAGAGGAGAGAATTCAGAAGGTAGAAGTCTAATTTCTAGATCCATCAGCAGGCAAGCTCCCAAGTGAAGAAGCTACTCCACCAGTTATCCCTTGGAATAAAGGTCTAATGAAGAGTTTGATACTCTTCTATCATAAGGATATTATGAAGGGATGAAGGTAGCTGATGCGTGGGATTTATATTGGAGAAGGGGCTTAAGAGATATTGAGCAGATTAGGAAGCAACCGACTAAGGAAAAACCTTCTAAGAGTCATTAGACTCCACAGAGTCAGCCCAGTCAAACACCCATGGGAAGCAGCCATGCTAGAGACAGAGGATCTGAAAGAGGTTCAGAATGGGAGAGGCAGAAGCTGCCAAAGGGGCTAAGTGGAATCATGTCAATCAATCCTCTCGAAAAAGACTTTGCATATTGGATGGGCTATGATAAAGCTCGGAGCAGGGAAGCTACTCGTAGAGCAAATGAGATAGCCAGAAAATATGAAAAAAAAAATGCTCAAAGGATTCAATGAATGGATGATTGAAAAGTTGAAAGCTGACTATGAGAGGGGAAGAGAAAAAAAGAAGAAGAGCGAAGAAGAAGAGCTGAAGAAGATCGCCATATGCGAGAGAAAGAACAAAAGAAGAGAAGACAACCAAGGCATTAGGATTCAGCTGTATAGAAATTTTGTTGTATTTTACAATTCTATGTAAATGCACAAAAATAATGTAAGTGATGGATGATTCATTAATAAAATGATACATTCTTTTCAATTATTTTATTTCGGTACTTTATGATGATTTAAGTTTGAGCATTATCAAAAAGGAGGAAATTGTTAGAAAACTTATATTAGAAAGTTGGCACCTCATTTTTTGTGTGTATTTCAACTTTCTAATAGTTAGAATATAAGCTGAGTTATCGAGCAGTCAAGTTAAAGATGCAGAAGACTTGCTGAAGAAGTGCAGAGAAGATTCAGTTGTGTCGCAGTTGAGTAGCCATTATGATCTTCATTCAAGTAAAGCAATTGTGTCTTTCATTAGACTTACAACAGAGTCATCCAAGAATCAAGGAGAAGACTCAACTTAAGGGGTAAAGCAGCTGAACGACTTTAGATAAATCTGAAGAAGTTTGTTGCAAAGAAAAGTCAAGACTTTTCCAAATTGGTAAGGGACAGACCTGCCCCCTCAAAAAGTTATCTTGCTGAAAGAGTGCAAGTAGCAAGAGCCAATAGAATGCTTGTAGAACCTTAGTACAACTCATGCACCTGCAGGTAGTTAATGCTAAGGTTGGGTCAACATTAAAAGATGCGGAACAAGCCAAGCCAACGAATAAGAAGTGAAGTTTGAATTTGTCTGCCTCTTCAACGGGTGAGTTTCAAACTCTCACTATAAAAGGGCTGATGAATTTTCGAGAGAGAACGAGAGACGTAACACATGACACATTAGAGAAATCGAGCATTCAAGCAAGCATCCGCAATACTCTCTCTCAAAGCTAAAATTCTAAATCCCAGGGCCTAATATTTGAAGTAACTCTATCCAACACAACTCGGTGAAGGAAAGAAGATATACTTCAAGTTGAAGAGGAAAATTGTTCAAAAGAACAAGAGGTCTGCACATCCACGAAGTGAAGGAAGTGCAGTGAAGTTTAAGTTAGAACCTAGTTCAAATCCGACGGAGGGCTACGTGATCAAGTAAAGTATTTGAAAAGATTAATTAGTGAGGCAGTTGTTTTACGAAGAGTCGAGTCCCGGAGTGAAGCCAGTTGTGTGATCAAGGCTTACTCGGACTGTATTTGTACTCTTGTAAAGAGCCAAGTTATATTAGTATATTCTTCCTGGAGTAGGAGAAGAATGGAGTAGAAGAATTACCCCATCCTCGAACTACTATAAATTATCTGTGTCATTTACTTTCAGCACATTTGTTTTATGCATATTTATTTACTTGTGCTTATTTCCTTATCCAACTGATAATAACTAAGATTAAAACAAGTGTTGATAACTAATCTTAAAAATGGTGTTAAGACTTCCACTGTTAAAAATCAACAAAACAGATTTTATAAAAAGCTTACTCTATCAACAACTCATTCGAGTTTGTTGAGTGGTTAACTCTCCTGCTGAAGTTTGACCCAGTTGTCTCTCAAGAGACTTAGCTGTTTACTTGACAAACTTTAAATTTGATTTAAATCAAAAAATTGGTTAAGTTTATTCAATCAACCCCCCTTCTGACTTAACAGCGACACCCCTCGGGGACCTACACTGACTTTGACTAAATTTTTGGTAGCTAAATATTTAATTCTAGAGGAATTAAATTCTATATTGTTAATCTACATTTTGAGTAAATGTTAGTAGTATTTTTTATTTCTCAAAACTGAATTTTGGTGAGTGAGAAATAAATACACGAAGTTGGCCACATGAATTGTCATTATGTAAAGGGAGTCTTATCCCACATAGAAAATAAATCATTGTTTATCCTAGTTTATATACTAAAACGTGTTATTTATTGGATAAGCTATAACACAAGTGGATGACCACAAGTAGGCCACACGCGCGCGTGCCTGTCCGACCCGGCTCGGCCCTTTGGGTCTGGGTCTGGGTCTAAGTCCATTATAGTTTTGTCACTCGAAAATGGGCTTGGCCCAGATTCAAGTGACTGTTAGATTATTGGAGCCCAATGAATCTTCACATTGTAGGTGTCCATATTCGTGTGACTGTTGGAGTTAGTAACTCCTGCAGTATCGGTCACCTGAAAATAGCCCACTACTTGTATGTTATGCAGTAGTGGGATGTAACACATGGGCTATTACACCTTATTAAGGCGCACTATCCTGTTTTATCTCCTACAGGTGGAATTGTTGTTTATATATACATGGTTGTGCATTGCAGAATTTAACACGCAATTCTTACTTCATACAAAGTATATATTCCTCTTTTGCATTCTACAATTTAGTCCAAAGAACTAGCCTTCAACTCCTTGTAGTTCAAAGGTATACGTGTTAGTGGTGCTACTACACAAAAGATGAAATTGTTTTATCTTTGGAGATAATACGTCGAACCGTGAGCACTAGCCGGGACGTAGTTGTCTTGCGAAAAGAGATTTTTTCTCGACTCGGCTCATATCGAGTTTCAGAATTCCAATTTCAAGAAATAGCGACTTTCTATTTTTCGAAATTTTTTTAATCTGTAATGATTATATTTTGTGCTTTTATGTTTCGTTATTTAAATTGTAATAACCTTTGTAAAGGATTTTCCAATTGTAACACATTATAATCAACAAATAATGTCAACAACAACAATAACAAAAAGAAATGGGTTAGTTTACTGTTAGATGGTCTAATGGATCTAATTCGTTAGACAAATCTAAATATCGACCGTCGACCCACCAATGACCCGCACAAGTACCAATACCACATCCGTTTGCCATTTTGCTAATACATTTTAGGAGGACTACTAATACTTTTCGGAGGAAAAACTAATAATTTTAGGGGTGCTACCATATATTTTTTAGGATGACTACTGATACTTTTTGGGGGAAGAACTAATACTTTTATGGAGAACTACTGATACTTTTTATAAGGAAATATTACTTTTCAAGAGGAATACTAAAATACATGTAATCATAACATTATAATACTTTTAAATAAGATTACTAATACATTTTACTAGGAATACTGATACTATTGATGGAAAAAATAAATATTTTTCAAGATGATTACTGAAAAATTTAATTGTTCAAGCAGATTACTAATACTTTTTTGAGGGACTGCTAATACTTTTCGGGAGAAAAAGTTAATTATATTCAGGAGAACTACTAAACACTCTCCAGAGAACTACTAATACTTTTTCGAGGAACTACTAATTAATATTTTTCGATGCATTGTTCCAGAATATTACAAATATGCCACTGGTGCATGAAATTACGAAAAAACCTGGATCAAGTTGGATCCGTCTAATGGAAAAGACCCGTTAGACTGTCTGACAAAAGTTTTTGTGAAAAAAAATTGAGCTATATCTCACATCATGCACATATCACATTAATAAAGTTGGAAATATGTAAACTCTTTCGAAAATGTCAAGTAGATGATATCGTAACAATCTCTAGTACGCTTGATGTTCATAGATAAAGGTGACTTAAAAGTATAGCTTTTAAATTGGAAAGTGTCTGCAACAATTCAAAAAAAAATTCTTAATTTTATGCTCATTATTTACTTGGGTAAATTTCCCAAGTTAAAATTCTGATCATCAAGAAGCAAGTCCTCCCACTCCCACAAATTGCTCTTCTGAATATTCTTTGTCCAGAGTGTATTGTTTCCAGTAGTATCCTATATACATGCATCACAAAGAAACAAGAATGCAATAATGAATTCGGATATATATTCAAATGCAGACACATGACAAGAAAATGTCAACACAATGTTAAATCACCAACTTATAATTAAAAACATGCATGCTTATTATCATTAAATAAAGAGATAATTAAAAAAAACCTGAGGTTTGGGCCAATTACAAAAAAATCAAGAGTTTATTGAAAATTACAAAAACAAAAATTTAAGGGGGTATTTCATGCTATACTTCTGTCAGAGTGGTATTTGAAATATTATTTTTTCTTATAAATTAAGGGGGATCAAAATGTCAAACCGATCAAATCTCAACATGACTTTTGTAATTTTTAAAAACTTCTGGGCTATTTTGTAATTATCCCAAACTTCGTTTTTTTTTATTAAAAAAATTCTCTTTGGTTTTCTAGTACTTTTCTGAAAATAGGTTGTCTACATACTCAACTGGCCTGGCATTAATGAATGGAAAAAGGACTAGTAAATAATATTAGCAATTTCTTAATATTTTACCTCTTGCTGGGGATTATCAAATGTATCTTGACATACTTCCTTTGGTGGATGGACTTGATCTGGAGCTTGTAGCTGATCACTTGTGTGCATTTTATTGCAGCTAACTAATTTGTCAGAATTTTCCTCATCAGCCTTGTCAATAATAATATTGTTAGTGCCATAATTCATGTTAACTTGGCCTATTTCTTCTCCCTCTATGTTGGTGAATTGGCTCAAGTTTAAAGCTGCATACTGCAGGCTATTTTCCATCTTGTCATATTCAGGAGCATTTGTCACCATTGTGGTAGACGTGAATCTATCCAAAATAAAAATAAAAATGGATGTTTGGAAAAGTAGGGAATAAATTAGAATTAATGAAATGAAATGATCTATGCAAATAACATGAGTACTGCGTGGTGGCAAAATATTAGTAGAATTGAAGTATTTTACAAAACATAACATTAAAACAGGGTAAATTGTTCTTATAGTCACCTAATTATGGAGATGTGACAAATTGGTATTTTTAAATCCCGTTTGGCGATATATATATATATATATATATATCTTAGAAAAAATCTCGGATTTGGTTCTTAATTGGCAGGAAATTATAAAATTGCTAGGAAATCATCACATAAAAAATTGGAGTTTTTTGAATCTCCGATCAATACCAACATTAGTGTATTTGGCAATCTCCGACCAAATATAACGGCTTTTCCCAACACCTTATTGAGCAACTACATCAACGAAAGCTCTGATTTTTGCATACAGATACATATTTCCCAATTTTTCACATGTAATTTACATGAAACTCCAAAAGAAATTAAAATTTTTATGACTTAAGGACTAAATCCGAGAGTTTTTCAAAGATACATGGTGATTTTGCAAAAAGAATTTAAAAAAGAAAAGTTTTGCGGCACCCTAATAGTTGTTTGGGTAAATTGGAAGGTTTATGTTTCAGAATATTGCTAAGTGTTTGGGTATTTTGGATTAGTCGAGGACTGTATTGGATACAGTCCCTGCAAGACGAAAATGCCGCGTATACAAAGTACTTACGGTTCCGCGTTCGTCCCTAAGATACAACAACTTTTCTATTTCGAATTTACAGCACTCGTAAACTTTAAACTACAGCGAACAACGATGAGTGTTAGAAACTTTCAAGCTTTGAAAGAAGGAATGTCAATATGTTGTAATGCAATGACTCGATTATAAATCTGATATTTTATGTTTTTCTTGTCTCATTTCATCTGTAGGGTCAGATATATATAGACATCAAGGTGCCCGTATGGAAAGATCATGTTTTTGGCTCGAAAAGGCATGTTTTACGAAACAAGCGCATTTGTTCAGAGGTTCACATCGATGCACGACCAGGCGCACGGCCCATGCGTGTGTTTGTGCTCGGATGCGAACGAAATGACAAAATTTTTCCTTGACGCATGGGCCGTGCGTCCGCCTGTGCTCGGATGCGAACACTTTTCAGTTTGAAACTTTAATTAATTAATTTAAAAAATTAATTAATCATTTATTTTAAAGGTTTTTTGGTTCAAAAAGAATAAGGGCCTTGAAGCCCAGGCCCACGACCTCGGACCGGGCCGAGCCGCCGGTGGCGGGCGGGCGGCGGGCGGCGCATGTGTGCTTTGAACCAAACCCACAAGCATATAGGTCCTCACCCTTTAAAAACTTGGGCGCTCGTGAGGGCCCAAACCCATAAGTCCAACTTGGGATAAATAAAGTGAGCAAACTTTGTCTCCTCTTCCTATGTATGATGGAGCATATCTCCTTCCCCAAATTTTCCATTTTTCATTTTCCATACCATTTTCTAGTTTTAAGTGACTAGCTTCTACCATTAATTTCTCATTCACCTGGAATTGGCTTTGAGAAATTCTAAATGGTATTCTCATCTACTCTCTTAGTAGAATTTTTACAATAATTTAATCTCATTTTTCACTAATGGAAACGACTTAATTATTTGGTCAAAATTAGGTCAACACCCATTTTACCAAACCAAAATTCCAACAATCCACCACATGAATGAAATTAAGGCATGGGTGTATGCAGATTCGCTTGAAAGTCTCGGCGAACTGTTATTACATCAGGTAGCTTGTGGCTTTGAACCTTCCTTATTAAAATACTATTGGATTTAATTGCTGCTTAGTGACCCGATTCTTGAACTACTCAGCAGTTTGTATAAACCGGGACAACAGTACTTACACAATAACAATTCTAACACTTGTTGTTCTTACGTTGTGTCTATTTCGGCCCTAGACCATATCTTAGATTGATAAGTGTTTCTTTGAAGCGGCTATTACTTGTCACTTATATAGGTGATCTCCTATTGAAGAGTATCCTGCCATACTCCACCCTTCGGTATAGGAATCATTAAAAGTCTTAAACTTAACCTCACCAAATTCAGCAGGTTTTCTTTTACTCGGAAGTTTCGAGAATGAGCTAACACATTTTCCAAGTGTTCAGCTGAACATTCATAACTTAGTTGTCCCATTGAACCAAGGTCTTGGGATCTCCAATTCACAAGGTTGGGTTACCGCTATGAACATTCTTTAGTTCGTGGATTTTAAACCCATTCCCCTTAACAATTTATACAATTGATCTCGATTTATGCCTTTTGTAAGCTGATCCACAAGGTTTTCCTTTGACTTCACGTAGTCAACCGAAATAACCCTATTCGAAATCAATTGTTTAATGATATCGTATCTTTGACTAACATGTCTAGACTTACCTCTTTCCTTTGCAAGAAAGGACACCTTTAATAAATACAATATTTCTTGATTTAATGATCGTACCATCATTTATATCATGAATGCTGAATTTATTTCCTTGGTTGCTTGTACTTTAGCCAAAACACCTCCACATTTCAAGGTATTCTCCTTTATGTGGTTTGCTAAAAAGTAAAGTTTCTCCTTTCAACTTCTGGCATCCTTGTTCAACACAAGATTATCCAGAACTTTTATGGTTCTCGGCCACTTTATTTTATTTTTTAGAATATTGTCCAATAATCCAGTTAGAATCTCGTTCTAATAGATTTCAGACCTTAGTCCCAACAACTCTATTAACACCTTTTACAAGGTATGTAACCTTTGGTTTTATCACATCTTTAGTAACACTTAGGATTTAACTTGATAGTGTGTCTACCTCTAGTGTTACAATACTTTGGGCAACACTGCATGCAATTGTAGTTTTGGTCCCCCAACACTTTTGGCAACACCTTCTATTACATTTAAAAATACAACATAAACTCCACTGGTGTTTCATAAAGTATGGTCACACCCCCACAATTATAGATTTCCAATTGGAATCACGGTTGTCTTCCTCAATCCAAAGCCGAACTATCAAACCCTCAAGCCCTATTTCCTTTCTCTTGTGCTTGAGGTAGTTCTTAAAATCATTCCACGATGGTGGCAATATTTCGATAATCGTAGCCACTTGGAACGACTCACTTAGAATCATCCCTTCAAACACTAAGTCGTGAAGTATGATCTGAAAGATTTGCACTTGGCTAATCACCATTTTGGTGTCAACCATCTTATAATCCAGAAATTTACCGATAACAAATTTCTTTATGCTGGCATCTTCTATTTTATATTTCTTCTCCAATGAGTCCCACAACTCTTTGACGTTTTGAACAAAATATAGACGTTGTAGAGGGTGTCGTCTAGCATGTTCAAAATATAATTCCAATACAGGAAATCGTTGTTATGCCAAGCATCCATAGCAATTCTCCATTGGTTGTCGGATTCTTCATCGCCAATGGTAGAGGGTTCTCCTTCAGAAACCGGGATAGGTACAAGGTTGTCATGTAAAACATCAACTTTTGTTGCCAGTGTTTGAAGTCGACGCTGGAGAACTTGGGCGGCTTTTCGTCGTGAGCAGGAGCAGCAGCCATCGGAGTGAATGAAACTGAAGCCATCGTCTTGAACATAAACGTGAATTTTTGTCTTGCAATTGTTTGGGTAAATTAGAAGGTTTCTGTTTTAGAATATCGCTAAGTGTTTGGGTATTTTGGCTTAGTCGAGGCCTATATTGGATACAGTCTCCGCAACACGAAAATACCCCGTATACAAAGTGCTTATGGTTCCCGCGTTCGTCCCTGAGATACGACTTTTCTATTTCGAATTTAGAGCACTTGTAAACTCGAAACTACAGCGAACAACAATGAGTATTTGAAACTTTCAAGCTTTGAAGGAGGAAATGTCAATATGTTGTAATGCAATGACTCGATTATAAAGCTGGTATCTTATGTTTTTTCATGTCTCATTTCATCTGCAGGGGTCAGATATATATAGGAATCAAGGTGCCCGTATGGAAAGTTTATGTCTTTTGGCTCGAAAAGACATGTTTACACCAAACAAGCGCATTTGTTTAGAGGTTCGCATCGACGCACGACCAGGCGCACGGACCGTGCGTGTGCCCGTGCTCGGATGCGAACGAAATGACAAAGTTTCAACTTGACGCACGACCCGACGAACGGGCCGTGCATCCGCCGTGCTCGGATGCGAACACTTTTCAGTTGGAAACTTTAATTATTTAATTTAAAACATTAATTAAGTATTTATTTTAAAGGTTTTTTGGTCCAAAAAGAATAAGGGCCTTGAAGACCAAGCCCAGGCCCACGACCCAGGACCTTGGACCCAGGTCGAGCCACGGTGGCGTCTTGTGGCGCATGCTTTGAACCAAACCCACAAGCATGTAAATCCTCACTCCTTTAAAAGCTTGGGTGCCCCTAAGGTCCCAAGCCCATAAGTCCAACTTGGGATAAATAAAGTGAGCAAACTTTGCATCCTCTTCCTATGTGGGATGGAGCATATCTCCTTCCCCACATTTTCTATTTTCTATACCAGTTTCTAGTTTTAAGTAACTAACTTCTAGAATTAATTTCTCATTCACCTAATTGGGTTTTGAGAAATTCCAAATATTATTTTCATCTACTCTCTTAGTACAATTTTTACAATTAATTTAATTTTATTTTTCACTAATGGAAACTACTTAATTATTAGGTCAAAATCGGGTCAACACCCATTTTACACAATAATAATTCTAACACTTGTTGTTCTCACGTTGTGTCCATTTTGGCCCTGGACCATATCTTAGATTCATAAGTGTTTCTTTGGAGCGGCCATTACTTCTCACTTATATAGGTGATCTCCTATTGAAGTGTATCTTTCCATACTCCACCTTTTGGTATAGGAATCATTAAAAGTCTTAAACGTAACCTCACCACATTCAACAGGTTTTCTTTCACTTGGAAGTTTCAAGATTCAAGAATGAGCTAACACATTTTCCAAGTGTTCAGCTGAACATTCATAACTTAGTTGTCCCATTGAACCAAGGTCTTGGGATCTCCAATTCACAAGGTTGGGTTACCACTATGAACATTCTTTAGTTTGTGGATTTTAAACCCATTCCCCTTAACAGTTTATACAATTGATCTCGATTTATGCGTTTTGTAAGCGGATCCACAAGGTTTTCCTTTAACTTCACGTAGTCAACCGAAATAACTCCATTCAAAATCAATTGTTTAATGGTATCATGTCTTTGACTAACATGCCCAGACTTACCTCTTTCCTTTTCAAGAAAGGACACCTTCAATAAATACAACATTTCATGATTTAATGATCCTACCATCATTTATATTATGAATGCTGAATTTATTTCCTTGGTTGCTTCTACTTTAGCCAAAGCACCCCTATATTTCAAGGTATTCTTCTTTATGTGGTTTGCTAAAAAGTAAAGCTCCCCCTTTCAACTTCTGGTATCCTTGTTTAACACAAGATTATCCAGAACTTTTATGGCTCTCGGCCATTTGTTTTATTTTTTAGAACATTGTCCCAATAATCCAGTTAGAATCTGGTTCTAATAGATTTCAGACCTTAGTCCCAACAGCAATATTAACACCTTTTATAATGTATGTAACCTTCGGTGTTATCACATCTTTAGTAACACTTCGGATTTAATTTGATAGTGTGTCTACCTCTAGTGTTACAACATTTAGGGCAACACTTCATGCAATTGTGGTTTTGGTCCCACAACACTTTTGGCAACACCTTCTTTTACATTTAAAAATGCAATAGAAACTCCACTGGTGTTCCATAAAGTGTGTTCACACCCCCACAATTGTAGATTTCCAATCGAAATCATGGTTGTCTTCCTCAATCCGAAGTTGAACTATCAAATCCTCAAGCCCCATTTTCTTCCGCTTTTGCTTGAGGTAGTTCTTAAAAATTTTCCATGATGACGAAAATTTTTCGATAATCACAGGCACTTGGAACGACTCACTCAGAATCATCCCTTCAGACACTAAGTCGTGAAGTATGATATGAATTTCTTGCACTTGGCTAATCACCGTTTTGGTGTCAACCATCTTATAATCTAGAAATTTACCGACATTAAATTTCTTCGTGCCGGCATCTTCTATTTTACATTTCTTCTCCAAAGAGTCCCACAACTTTTTGGACGTTTTGAACGAACTATAAATATTGTAGAGGGTGTCATCTAGCCCGTTCAAAATATAATTCTGACACAGGAAATCGTTGTTATGTCAAGCATCTACAACGATTCTCTGTTGGTTGTCGGATTCTTCATCGCCAATGGTAGGGGGTCCTCCTTCCGAAACCGGGACAGACCCAAGGTTGTCAAGTAAAACAACATGTTTTGTTGCCTGCATTTGAAGTCGACACCGGAGAACTTGGGCGGCTTTTCGTCGTGAGCAGGAGCAACAACCATTGGAGTGAACGAAACTGAAGCCATCATCTTAAACAGAAATGTGAATTTTCGTCTCGCGATTGTTTGGGTAAATAGGAAAGTTTCTGTTACAAAATATGGCTAAGTGTTTGTGTATTTTGGCTTAGGCAAGGCCTGTATTGGATACAGTCTTTGCAAGACGAATACACCTCGTATACAAAGTGCTTACGGTTCCCGCGTTCGTCCCTAAAATATAAAGATTTTTCTATTTTGAATTTACAGCACTCGTAAACTCGAAATTACAGCGAACAACAATGAGTGTTTGAAACTTTCAAGCTTTGAAGGAAGGAATGTCAATATGTCAGAATGCAATGACTCGATTATAAATCGATATCTTATGTTTTCGTGTCTCATTTCATCTGCATAGGGGTCGATATATATAGGCATCAAGGTGCCCATATAGAAAGATCATGTCTTTTGGCTCGAAAAAACATGTTTACACCGAACAGACACATCTGTTCAGAGGTTCGCATCGACGCACGACTAGGCGCACGGTCCGTGCTCGGATGCGAATGTAATAACAAAGTTTCGACTTGACGCAGGACCCGATGCACGGGTCGTGCGTCCGCCCGTGCTCGGATGCAAACATTTTTCAGTTGGAACTTTAATTAATTAATTTAAAAAATTAATTAATTATTTATTTTAAAGGTTTTTTGGTCCAAAAAGAATAAGGGCCTTGAAGCCCAAGCCCAAGACCAAGACCCACGACCCCGGACCCGGGCGGGTGGCGGCGGCGCGCGTGTGTGCTTTGAACCAAACCCACAAGCATTTAGGTCATCACCCCTTTAAAAACTTGGGTGCTCCCAAGGGCCCGAACCCATAAGTCCAACTTGGGATAAATAAAGTGAGCAAGCTTTGTCTCCTCTTTCTATGTGGGATGGAGCATATCTCCTTCCCCACATTTTCCATTTTTCATACCATTTTCTAGTTCCAGTGGCTAACTTCTAGCATTAATTTCCCATTCACCCGGAATTGGTTTTGATAAATTTCAAATGCTATTTTCATTTACTCTCTTAGTAGAATTTTTATAAATAATTTAATTCCTTTTTTCACTAATGGAAACCACTTAATTATTTGGTCAAAATCGGGTCAACATCCATTTTACCAAACCAAAATTCCAACAATAGTTGCATGACTAAAATTGCAATTTGCCAACATTTAATTCTCCCATTTGAGCAAAGAAAAGAAAGTGAAATTCAAGTTACTTAAAGTTTACCTTGGAGGTTGGATGGTGCACAAGCTCTGGGTGGAGCTGTGAATTGCATTTGAAAAAGTCACCTACATAATTAAAGATGCTTTCTCTTATGTATCATACTTTCAATAACTATATTTAACTATAGAATCTAAACTTAATATGCATACATACCGATGACAAATTATTCCAAACATTATCATTATTTACTTCAGGGAAGTTGAGTAAGGTCTGATCCACCACAAATGGTTGCTGCAATAAAATTGTCGATTCTTAGTCAAAAAAGTCATAATTCCACATTAATTTATTCTTGGAATTTCATAATTAATGTAGTTAAAGATATTTGTACCTGCTGTGGAATTTGAGATATTGGAGGGATTTGAGCATCATCTGATGATTCAAATATGACAGGAGGATGTGGGATCGAAAAATTGCATATATCTGATGAGATTGGGAAGTTGGATAAATTTGATGGCCCTGGATTCATATTTGGTGTGTATTTTGTCTGATCGAGTAAGTCTTGAAATATGTTCTCGCGAACTCTTGCACTATATATATAGAGAGAAACCATCGAAATTAATATCGATCTTTATGAAATTCGTACTATTATATTTTTCACTTTTTATATATTATCTTGATATAAATGTAAGAGAAAAACGGAACATTGGCACTCAATAAGTAGGTATATATATAAACAAATATAGGCTAATTACCAAAAAAATATCCCTGAAGTTTAGGTTAATTACAAAAAAATCCAGAGATATTTGAAAATTACAAAAAAAAAACCACTTAATGTTTGATTTTAGTGGAAATGGGTGAAAATAGCCCTTTCCAAAATATAAAGATGAAAAACAACTATTTTTTGTAAACACGTCTTTTATAGCCATTTTGGAGTGTAAAATGACATTCATACTCTTCTAGCATGTTTGTTTGATATTTGGATTATTTTTCTCTCTTTCAGTACTTATCTCTATATATCTTCATACTCTTCCTTTCAAACTTTTTTAAAAAATCGAATCTGTATTTTTCTCTTTTAAATTTGCAATATGGGTGTTGAGTTATAGATATCGGAAAGAGGATTAATTTGATATATTATACATGCAAAACGAATTTAAAATGAAAAAGTTATTTGAATTCAAAGTTTTTTGGAGAAAAATAAAATAACTGGGTTATAATAAGTAAGAGAACTGGATGTCGAGTCACAGTAACTCGACGCTACAGTGTGATGCTACAGTGTCAAGTTATATTAACTAGATGCTACAGTGACATGCTACATTGTCGAGTCACTGTAACTCGGCGCTACTGTGTCATGCTATAGTGTCGAGTCACTGTAACTCGGCGCTACAGTGTCGTGCTATAGTGTCGATCTACAATAATTGGCGCTACAGTGTCTTTTGGTGCAAGTAAATTGACTCAAGGGCAAATTTGGTTTTCACACCCCAAAATGGCTAAAAAAAATGTGTTTAAAAAAAATGGCTAAAAAATATTTTGGTTTTATGGGAATGGCTAAAATAAAATCCACTGTTTATTTTATGTTAAAAGTAAGGAATAATTGCAATATTTTTATAAATGTAAGGACAGTATTTGAAATATTTTTGCTTATGGAGGAGGTAAAGTGTAAAGCAAACTCAAACCTTGGGAGTTTTTGTAATTTTCAAAAACATGTGGGGTTTTTTTGTGATTAACTCAAACTTCATGGGTAGTTTTGAAATTATCCCTAAAGACAAATATATCAAAAGTTTACCTGAATGGGCTTGTCCAAGGATCAAGTTGCATCAGTATCTGCCCTGTGGAAGGGTTTTGTGCTGTTAAAGTGAGTTCATTCTCATTGAAGTTAGAGGAAAAGGGAAGGCCATTTTGGTTCTCCAATTCCATCTGATCCATTTAATTAAAATCCCAGTAAGTCATTCATATCACATAAAATATAATTGCATATATATTAAGCAAATTTCTCATATAAATAGATATAAACATTTTCTCCTTACCTGAAAACTCGGTTGCTTGCACGATGTTGGCAAATTAACAGGTAACGCATTCTAAATAACAAAAAGGGTGTTACTAATATTATGAACAATTAGATAAAATAATATATATAAGATTACTGCATTTTTCTAGAATTATGCAAAAGTTTAGGACTAACTTTTCTTGCTATGACTCTCTCTAAAGAATGATTTATGTTTCTCTCACACCAAGATAATTGGTGTAAAGAAGGCTCTTGCTCTGGATCTAGTTCATAGTCCCTACACATTGAAAACAAATATGGAATTATAAAGTTAACAACTAATTTCATCAGGGCTAGAAACTTAAGCAGAGCTTAATTATATACCTGAGATCTGCTTCTAAAATTTGCAATTCTAGACCGCTCTTTTTAATTTGCAGTTCAAGATTCTGATGAGACACGATTAGGGAAAAAATTAACGAGAAATCACAGTTTATGTAATTAAAAACTGGGAAAATAATTTATTTGGTCATGTAACTTGGACTATTTTTGAAATTTAGTTTTCTAAGTTGTCAACTTTAAAATTTTAGTCCAGTATCTTTTAGAAATTTGGACATTTAATCATATCTTTGGAAATTGTGTTATTTTATCGAAAATTGCTGACTATGACAGGTCAGGTGCAAACATTACACCTATTACGGTAAAATTGCACAATTTTGGTCAATATTCAACTAAATGTCCAAATGTTTGAAAGATATTGAACCAATATTTAACTGTGACTACTTAGAGAACTAAATCTCCAGATAGTCCAAGTTACATGACAAAAAAATATATTTTTCTTAAAAACCAGTTAAAAGTAGATAAGGCATGAGAAGATATTTTACCTCAATTCTTGTACCAATGCATTCCAAAAACCAAACAGAATAGCAGAATTTGATATGCATCACAATCAAATTATTATAGTGATCAGATATTAAATAAGCTTTATAACCAATAACAAAAACATAACATTATAGTAAACAATATAATCTAAAAATCAAGACCGAAAAATAAGTACAGGTAAGCTAGGGATAATAGGATTAATTTAAGTAGAATTAATGTAAAATTAGCCGAGGAAATGTACGTACTTATATTGTAAGAGGGAAGACTCTTTACTAACACAACTTAATTAATTGACATCATCTATGAGAAAAGGATTGTTATTGATTGACCTGACTTAGTAAAGAAAATCTTTATGGAGTCAAAAAGAAGAAAGTATATATTTCTTTTGTGTCACCTATGTAGAAATATATATTATTTTGCTTCATATATATATTTTTTTTTTTGAAACCTGCTTCATATATATTTAAGAAGAACAAAAAAGCAAAATTGTGGATGACCATTTCTGCATAGAACTTAAATTCTGTACCTCACATATACATTTTACATTTCATTGCAATCGAAGATGGTCGAGAAGAGAAATTTGTCAAATGGCCAAAAAATATTTTTTTTCTAGAAAAGTAATGCGGCAGCATATACATTGTTAGTAAATATTTTCAATGCCAATTACAATATTGTTCCTTTTGTTTAGAACTATTTACCTACCTTATTATCAAACACTATAATACTTTATTAGATAGATAGAAGGAAAAGAAAATAAAAGTGATTTTCGGAAAGTATCTAGTATCTAAAATGATAGTTTTATAGTACTTTAAGTGCTCGCTGTGATATATAATTATATATGTCATTTTACGATGAAGCTACACGTGAGCTACAAATATCCCAAGTAGTTAGATATATCCATTCAAAAAAAAAAAGGTTGTTAGATATATATTATGCACATGTGCATTATTGTTACTTATCCTATAAAAAGTGACATAGAATTGGATAATGTAGATATGATGAAAAAGAACGGTATTTTGTGACAATAAAATTGCCAATTATAATGGATGAAAATGTTTATCATATGCCTCTATGGTGTAAATTTGTCCATCTTGAGAATACGACAAACAAATCATAACTAATTGCCAAAACCTAACAATCTATTGTTTTTTATAGGATGTTGAAAGTACGATAAGTTATTAATGATAACTTATCAACAAAAAGGGGACATTCGAATATATTGGTACGTGGCGTGTTGGAAGTACGACGTGAAGTTAATAGGTTGAAAATGAAATATTATATTTGGAGATATGAAGTTTAAAAGGTTTTGGTGGTACGAGAAAATAATGCCTACACTGAAACAAAAGAAGTAGATCTCAACGTAATAACGTCTTTGGAAAATATAGTAATGATGATAGTAAACGAACGAAATCAACGAACATCGAAATATTTTGGTATCGACTTAAAACCCCATTAAGAATAACCATAGTTACACAAAAAGTGATAGTTTGGCGTATCTGAATAAATTAGACATAGATATTCTATTAAATTGGGCTTCTTCTTGGTTAAACAAGTGAAACATACCATTTGTTTATCATTACATTTGTTGTGGCCAAAAAAGACCATATTCTCGGACTTTAGCAAATACAACAGAAATGACAATATAAACATCTTAGAAAATATTAGTGTTAATGAATCTTTAATGTAATATTGGTCTCTATTTTCACCCGAAATACCCAAAACATAATGAAATTTGCTTTTACTTATTGTGACCATTATTCTTGATATCTTATTTTCTTTATAGCTTTCCAGAAAACAGTCCATGTTAAAATTAAAGAATAGTTTACTCATGTCGTTACATCTTGAATTCATTCAACATGAAAGAACAACATCCAGACGTATATGAAAAACAATAGAGATATAAAAATTCAAATGCGCTTACACACACACACAAATAGAGAGAGAGAGAGAGAGAGAGAGAGAGAGAGAGAGAGAGAGAGAGAGAGTACTGCTTGTCCAGATATTGTAATTTGTTGACATCACCCTTAATGTGATCGAGATGCCGCAACTTCTCCATCTTGTTCTTCATGTAGATAATATAACACGAAATAATAAGTGGATATCATCGTATTTAAATCTATATCAATATCTATCATAATGGAATTAAGTAAACAAGCTTTTGTAACAGAATAAAAGTATTTTTGTATCAAAATATGGTACCAGTAATTCTTGGATAGTAAAACATACCTGAACATTACTTATGTGACTGCATCTCACCAACAACAACAAGAGCAAAGACATCATAAACATAGACAAAAGAATTAGTACAAATAAATATTCTTAAAGTATTTAAAAAAATAGTGAGAAATTTAAGAACAAAACTAATTCTAATTACTTCAATCTACTCTCTGCTGGTAGATTGACATAACGATGAATCACATCTTCAATCCTGTGATACATAACATCGAAAAGCTCTTTAAATTAGTTTATATGTATATAATTTAAATATATTGCTTGTCAATTTGTTGTAGCGAGAATTTTTAATTTCTTTTGAAATAACCTTTTTTGGTTGCTGAACTTGCTAACTCGGCCAGAAGGCGAAAATGCGACAAATGCAACATCTACGTCACAACAAACTGCGATTTCATTAGCCTTTTTCATCAGACTACTACGCCGCTTTGAAAATGTCACTTGGCATTTGGTAATATCCTCTATCTTTTTCATATCGATTTTCCGACCCATCTTATTATTTCTATGATATGTATATATGCTCTTGGATTTCAAATGTTGAATAGTGAATACGAGGACTAAGGGTCACACCAAAGGGCCTATTTATAAGCTTTGAAAACCTTGTGAGGTAATTAAATGTGAAATATTGGCCAAGATTACAAGAATAATTTTTTGCTATGACACATTTGTGAACTATAAAGGCCCCTACATTGAATTTCAGCTTATTGAGAATCTGAGTTTACAATAAACATAAAGTGAATACAATCACTACCATTGCCATGTGGATCCACTAGCCAATGTATCATATCAATACCTCTGAGTCATGTTTGGCAGAGGCAGAGCTAGATTATTACAAAATAACTTATACACTTGATTATTACAATATATTGATATGTTTTAACATATCTTTAAATTGTTAATATGGCAATCCAAGTAATTGGTAAAATGCTTGAGAAGCTACAGATGAAATATTTTTGTATTGTGTCCTAGAACATATCTAGACCTTGATCCATGAAAACATATATATTTAATATTTTAATTTTAAAGAAGTAAATTGTAATTACTTTTTCTTTTTTCTATTCTGAATTTTATAAAAAGTCTATTTAGATTTTATTTATTCGTTCAATATAATGTTGTATAGTCTCTGCAATTGGCCATTTGTTGAGATTTTTTAGGTACTTGTTAATTATGGTTGAAATAAAAGATTTTTTTTAAAATATAAGATTGCTCATGGCAAAAGAAACTCTAATCTAGTTCTTATAATTAAGCTGTAAAATTTGTTTGTGTCAAACAGGACTTTGACAAACAGTCCTTGAGCAATAACTAAGGCAGTTATGCAAATCCATTGTTGCTGATTCTAATGGTCTTGGGATAGAAAAATATTATGATTTCAGTTGTGACACATGTTTGGTTGCATGCAACATTTGTGATGCATTTTAAGAAAAGTGTAGGAAATTTTCTTGAAATCATTTGGGATAGAATCAATACATTGACAATAGCTTAGGCCAAATTGTAATGGGGATAAGCCCACAGTAAATTGTTACAGATATTGGGATAGACTTTTTTTCTCTTCTTTTATGTTTCTCTTTTTTTCCACATATAAAGCTTCTTGTTTTTGGTACGAAGAAATGTGAAATGTACATAAAGTTGTTCGGTAGAAAGAAAAGTGGAAGTTCAAGGAGAAAGGAGTGAAAACGGAAAGTTATTAGGTCTTGGGCAAAATTATAATATTTTTGGTCCTTTATATTTTTAGTCACTACAAGAAAAAACCAGTTTACCTACAGAAATATTTGTAGGTAAATATTAAAAAAATTGTAAAGTGTAGGTAAAATCATTGTAGGTAAAACCATTGTAGGTAAAATATTTACCTACAGAATCTAAAACTGTTGGTAAATACCTACAGAAAATATGTCGGTAATTGAAAATCTGTCGGTAATCTGTCGGTAATTTGTTGGTATAATTTGGGGAAAAATGATGTTTTTTATTCTGTAGCTATTCTGTAGGTAATTGTAAAATTTAGTGACAAAATTATTTCTGTCATTAAATTCTGTCAGTAAACTGGAATTTTCTTGTAGTGAGTCCTCTATATTTTAGAGGTGACATTTGGCAACCACTAACTTTTAAAAAATTGTACATTTGGTCCTATTTTCAATTTTTGGGATATCTTATTCCTAAAATGTTGACATGACAACATTCATGCTTATGTGGATTAAGAGTGTGGTGTTTGGATACAAATTATGAATATTATGGCTTAATTGGTATAAATAGATGTATATTTACTTTTAAATTCTTACCACATGTAATAAATTGGAGGGTAAATTGATAATATATATTATATTTTTGCAGACAACCACGATAATATATATTCTATTTTGACAAAAATAAAAAATGCACTCAAATGAAGAAATGCATTTAGGGTGGGGAATTAGTGGGACGGGTTCTTTAATTATTATTTTTCTATTTTTTTATTAATTTAAGTATACAAGATTTAATTACGTGTTTAGATTATACTCTATTTATAATCTTAAATAAATATTTGAATTTTAAATATTATTTAGATTTATTAAAATACTAATAATATATATGATGTAAATTATTTTATTTTATCATGACTAATTTTAAATACCTTTTCTATTTTTAAGTATGAAATTTCTAAAGATTTTTTTATTTTTCTTATTTATAATCTTTTAATAATTGTTAGATCTTGTTGGGGGTTTATGATGTGCGATATTATATTTCAAAGTAAATTAGAAAACTTACTTAAATTCCAAATAAATGAAATTATAGAAAATGCAGAAACTTAGACCGAGACTAGAGTTCGACTCTATGTCTTTAAGATGAATTTTCCCGCTACGGTGCCCATGGTTGAATATTAAACGTCTCCCAGGATACAATGGTCTCCTCTTGTTGTATTAGCACTCGAAACAACAAGAGACGACGAACTTCGAATGTTTTGTACTCTCCCTTTTTTATTGAAATTTTTTATAGAATAACCAAGTGCTAAAAATCAGGTGTTAAAAATAAGCTTAAAACAAATCAAAAGGTGTTAAGTCTTCCACTGTTAAAAACCAAATCAGCTAAGTTAAGTATTTGGCTTAAGCAGCCGAGTTATGCTATCAACAGCTCTATCGAGTCTGTTGAGTGGGTAACTTAGCTGAATAGCCAACTTAGCTTTCCCTCAAGGACACAGTTGTTTGAGTCAACTCTGTTGAATATTTTAAAAGGACTAAAATCGAAAATTTGGTAAAGTTTATTCAACCCCCCTTTCTAAACCTTACACCACACCCCTTGGGACCTACACACATAATCTCAACATGCTTCTTCAATATTAAATGCGAGATAAAGTTTTAAAACCCAATTCATGCAATTCTATGGGTTCAATTCCTAAATTCATCTACTCCCCCTTCCGGGCGGTGCGTAAACAGTTGTTTAATAACAATTGTAGTCCTCCCGGATCGTTACAATTCTTATTAACTCCAACAAGATTTATGAATTGAATGACACCCCACAAACACGTCTGTCACATATGTTTCATGTCTGAATTTGATTTCCGTTTTTGTTAGAACTCGTCGTCCGATATTTTGTACTAACAAATATGACATGCAAATTATTGGCCAAATAAAAGCAATTATAAATAAGCACTCGAATTCATAAAATATAACGCATAAATTAATTAAAAAAATAAATAATCATATTTAATACAAATCCACAGTTTCGATTATGCCCCTAAGATCCAAAAAATATGCCAAATATTGATTATAAACTCATAGACAAATTCGAATCAACATTATGACCTCATATAAGCACAAACAAGAGTTCTTAGACATAGAAAGAAAACCCCTTCTTGTCAGGATGGATTCCCCTTCCAAGCCCTCGAAGCTCTTGTGCTCCCTAGATGCGAAAGTCTTGTGGTGTTCTACGCGACCTAGCCTTCTTCGCTCAGAAGATATTCAATTCTTGCGTTCCTATGTTATTTGATGTGTTTTCACTGTATGATGTGATGTATTTTCGTGCAAGACTTGGTCCCCTTTTATAAATGCTTGGAGAGATCACTTGTAGAGTTGGAACGGGAAGCAAACTCTGAAAAACACGCTGAAACAGCCCGGGCGTGTGGTGCTGGGCTCAGCCCTTCCTCGAATGGGCGTGTGGTTCAACACGTGCAGGTTGTGCGATGGTCACCCCTTTCCCACACGGCCGTGTGACTTCACATAGTCCGACCGTGTGGGCCTGCTTCTGTCCCATGTTTTATTTCCTTCTTCACATAACCGTGTGATTTTCACACAGGCACTCCACACGGCCGTGTGACACCACATGGTCCGGCCGTGTGAAGTATTTTTGTCCATTTTTCTGTCGTTTTATCTTCTCTTCGCATTCGAAATCTTATCGGGCATTCCAACTGACTTTTCTTCATTTTAAGCTCCGTTTCCTGCAATAATCACAAGAATACGCAGTATCATGCCCTTTTAAGGAAACCAAGTAAAAACATAGTAAATATGCGTGCAAATGCATCAATTATATATCATTTTAAGCCCCAAAATGCACGTATAGTTTACACACATCAGCAGGGCAAATTATATTCACTAGTTGAAGTATTGTTTACAGAACTCACTCGAATGACTCAACTAGTATGAAACATATCAAAACTCCTATCTATGAGTAGATCAATATTTTGAAACCCACTCGTCAAAATAGAATATTATTGACTTATTCAGAACGTATATGAAAACAAACGATGGACGAAAACAAAGAAACAAAGACTCTTAATCTTCTGGTGTTGAATTGATACTGCAACAACACTTCATTCAACACTCTGATCTGTGCAGAATATCGGACTTTATTTCTTTCTTGCAGAACTCGACTATCTCTCGTATATATGTGCTTTTTGTATGTAATTCTGCATGCTTGATTTATGTGTGGGACGCCCTCCTTATATAGGCGCTCCTTTGAAGAGTTTAAGTGCCTACAAAACAAGGAAAGAGAGAGATAATAGAACTAGAATTCATAATCACATATAAAGTAGGACTCTTAGAATCCTTCATTATCAAAATAAGATCTTTCCATATTAATCCAATACTTGAGAGTCAAGTTTTTCAACTTCCCTTATTTAATAAATCCTATTACAAGAAGTAACCAAGAAAGGCAAAACACTTAAAAATAAAATTTTCGAAAATAAAGAAAAATATTAGATAACCATGAAAATACGGATCTAACATTTTCTCCCTTTTTGTCTTTCTGGACAAAACATAGAAAATCAATCATAAGATTTAGGAAATAAGTAAGTAACTCACCCTTAGTTAAAAATCAGTGTAAATAAGTTTTCTCCCACTTAATCAAAAATCGCGCTTCAAAAAGTGTTGCTACAGATGTCAGAACACTTCCACGAACACTTAAAATCTGCAAAGATAATTAGTACTCAAACATAATATCAGAGTATAAGAGCAAGAGTCACCAGACTCCAAATTTAGAGTACTATCATCTGGTAGTTCGAAAAAACATACGACGTGTTAGAACATCATAAACCAAAATATTAGTCTATCAAAGCATAGGACCTACTTAACAAAAGATCAAAGCAACATTGTTTAGTTAAGTACATCAGCAAGAATATCATTAATCAAATTTATACAATTCATCTTTGAAATCAAAGTGCATATCCATGTCATCTCCAGCTCCTTCCTTTGCTCCACTTGAGCTAGCTACCCCTCCACTTGTGCTTGGCTCAGCACTTGTTCCAGCACCGTCAACAGCAGCTCCATCTCCCCCTTTTTGTCCAGAAAGAGGTGAGATCAAGCTATTGATTTGAGCCTTTAATTGTTCATAGTATTGGATGTGTTTCCTAGCCAATGCAATTTGCTGATCAGCAAATGCAAGTTGTCCCTGCATAAAGTTCATAGCAACAGATATAGCAGAAGTAGAATCAAATGCAGGCGGAGGGATATTAGAGGTGTTGGTAGCAGTTGGTGGAACACTTGTAGGAACACCCTCAGAATTAGCAGGAGCAATGTGTTCAGGTTCTGCATCTTCCCCATGAAATCTGAGAGGCAAATCTTTCTCCCTGTCACCTTTGAATAATTTGTGTGAGATGGTGAAAAGTTCAGGTTCAGGTGAGAAAGAGTCAGCACTTCCCATATTCAATCCCTGTGAACTTAAGATCACATAAATCAAAGAGGGGTAAGGAAGAGCATGAGACACAGAAGATTCAACGAATCCCATAACCATATCAAAGACCAGCTGCCCAAAGTTTAGAGGAATCCCAGTTCCAATTTTGAACAAAACCACTACTTGTTCCTTAGCAACCGAAGTACTGTGGGAAGTAGGAATCCGATTTTGAACCGAAATTTTATGCAAGACAGAGTACAGAAAAGTCAGACTAGAAGAAGGAAGTTTAGCAGGAAGGACCGGCCAAGATGTAACCTGATTTCCCGTGATAGTGTGAACCACCTCATCATAATCATCTATCAGTGTGCCTTCTTCAAAATCAGGTGTTCCATAGAAGGTGTAAATGACATTTGGAGAAAAGTCATAAATTTGGTTATGAACGAACACCTTACCATACTTAGATGATCTCTTATCCTTAGCTATAGACTCCAAATTAGCATAAAATTTCAAAACCACATTTCTCACAAAAGGCATTGCAGTGGTCACAGTACTTAATAGTTCTCTTTTGAAATAGATGAACAATGTTATTTTTCTCAAAAATATCAAACTCAATCTTCTTCTCACAAATAAACTTACGATCATGCATTTTATGAAACTGAGACAAGCAACCTTAGTATAAAAGGAAGCGGAATAGGCATTACTTATCTCATATTCTTTAGTCAATGCATCAGAAGATTCAGGGGATGCATCAGAGGGAGGAGGTGCAGCGGACTCAGAGAGCACAGCTGAGTCGGGTGTTGTAGCCGGAGTATCAACACTTGGAGGAACACCCTGTTCAGCTCTTTCAACCTCTATCTCAGGCACCAAATCAGGCTCAGTATCATCATCTTTGTCATCTTCTTTTTGAGCATCAAAGTCCTCATCACCCGATTTGTTTGATTCTGATCGTTCTTCTGATTCAGAAAGTGTTGCAACTGGAGGAACAACACTTTTACCAACTCTTCTTTCAGTACTTGCCTGTACTTATTTTCAAAGATTCCAGAATTTCAGCCCCTTCATCTGCAGAGCCTTTTTCGGAGGAGCTTCCTTGTCCTTTCTTACCAGACCCGGACTCAGATTTACCCTTTTTCTTGCTCGGAGTAGACGGAGACCCCTTCTTGATTGGAGTCTTCTTGTGGGAGTTTTCTTGGTCAGAGTTTTTTTGACAGAACTTCTAGTTCTCGACCTTCTAGCAATTACATACCGGGAGACATCATCATCGGAGTCGGATTGTAATGGAATGTCCAGAAATAAAGATGGTTCTCCCTCTTTCTTGGATGACCGTCGTACAACCTTCTTTTCTCTTTTTGGATTCCTTGAGACGGTGAGCCACCTCCAACAGACTGAGCAGGAGGAAAACACCTCTTTTTTTGAGATTTTTTGTCTTTTTAGGGTTTGAGGGTTTTTCTTGCTCGCCTAAGTCAGGGAGATTATCTACATTGATCACATTATCCGGATCCCCAGGAGGAAAAACACCTATCGGAGTTGGTGCTTTACGAACAAGAACCATGGATGTTATTTCATCAATAATTTCAGGGTTTTCTTGGAGAGTTTCTTCTGTAGAGGCAATGTTCTCTGGAAAATCCTGAGTTTCTTGAATCGGAGTAGATTGCACAGGAGATTTGGGGATTTCTTCCATAAGAGTACTTTGTACTATTGATTCCACAATGGTTTCATGAATTGAAATAGAGGGTGCTGCAGGGGGTGTTGCAGCACCTGTATCGACCCCAAAAAGTGAGGGTGGGGGCGTAGATTGTACTTGGGACTCTATTGGAGTTTCAGGCATGGAAGATTCACCCTTAGTCTTTTCTGGTGTCGACGTGTTTGACCCAAATGCCTGTGGAGTCGAGGAGGAGGATGTTGGGCTCGATGTAGGACTAAACATCCCTAAAATTCTGAAAAATTCTATTCATATTTTTGATTAGTAGAGGATGTATTGCAGAGAGAGGAAGAATCACTGTAAAAAAATTCAAAAGAAAACTGGAGAAGAAGCACAGAAAATATTCGAATAGAAGAATAAGAGAGAAGAGAGATAGTAATGATTAGTAGAAAGTGATTTGATATATGATATGAGAGAAGTCAGTTTCAACAAATACTCTAACCTATCTAACGGGTGGATAAGAGAAACCCAATGAGATCAAAACCCAATAACAAATGGGTTCCTTAAAATTAGGGATTAAAAACCTTTTTCAAATCGATTTTGGATTTCAAATCTCAAAAAAATTAAACACTTAACCTTAAATATAGATAAGATAATGCTGAAGATATTTCAAATTTATCTAAGTATATCACAAACCATATAACACCACAAAACTTAAACCACCACAAAATCCAATAATTAAGGAAAGAAAAATCAAGATCGCATAAAATCCAAAGGAGTCCGAAATTCTGTTATTCATCAATTTTCACTAAAAATGCATGCCTTAATTATGTCTAGATATGTGACAGAGACAATAAAACAAAAAACGCACACACAAGTGGGGGACTCATGTCAGCTGACATTGTATCGAGTGTTGTAACACCTTGAGAGTCACATTTATGCCGATTAAATGAATAGCGATCCGCATACCCAGCATATAGAATTTTTTGAGTTTCTCTTTTGATTCTTCCAAGATTCATGCCAGATTTAGCCAGTGGGTAGCTTTCACACAAAATCCCAATGGTAGCTTTTTATCACAAGATCATGCCACTTAAAACACTTTTAAAAGGTAAGAATTGGTCAAAAGGATTAGCTGCACTCAGTGGGGAGGTATTTGTTTCCCTCAAAGGCCTCAAAACATGATCGATATTTTTTTTAAACTCATCGCCTGGGTAAAAATATAATGATTTTGTAGATTGGAAACATCAACTCACATCAGCTTAACAAGTGAACAATCTTGGGTACATTACCAGAACTCTGTCAAACTTATTTAGTCATGCAAATGCAAATCTAACTAATACAAGGGTAATCTGTCTTTTTATTCTGTCAAAGGTCGCCTCTACATAGATACTCGAGCCAACCTAAATAGCATCGATGAGTATTGGTCAGATAACGAATACCACTTACTAGGAGTGGTCAAAAAGTTTAGCTTCGCCAGCAAGCATTAGATGAAGCCGATTTTGGGTAGAGTGCATGAAGACAGCGGCTCGCGTGATCAATAGGCTACCGCGTCGGGCTATAATCGGACACTTCCATCGTGCTATGAGCGGGTCACGATCAGAAGAGAAGATAGTAGAGCTGGTTAATAGCTGTTTTTCTAATTTGTCGGTCCACGATTATGAGTCCTCCTTATGAAGTATGCTTATAAGATGTAGCATCTTGTCTAGTAAGAGATTGCCCTCGTAAGTCACATACCCCAGCTTATGTTATCCATAAACCCCAATCCATGGTCATAATATCATCACCCCCAATGACATGGTTGGGAAGACTTCACAAGAGTTCCTACGTAGATGCCCGACAGCTTGTAAATGTTCGCTAAGTACTCTACTATTAGCTCTGGAAGAGCCAAAATTCTTCGTTCGGCGCGAGTTTCAAGACTGGACTTAATGCAAAAATAGGGAAAAGTGTTACAAATGAGTGTTCTTTGTGAGTGTCGCAACATTTTTAGGAAAGCAGTGTGTTAAATAGCACACAAACCAAGAGACTTCCTTAGAGTAGAAAATCTCTCAAAATCTAAAAGCTTTGGTGAAAATATCGTGAATCGATTTCCGGTTCAATTTATTCTATGCGAATAATGTTTTTCTCAACCAAATCACGAATAAAATGGTATCTTTATGTCTATGTGTTTTGTTGAGAGTGTTGTACAGGATTCTTTGAAATATCAATAACACTTGAATTATCACAATAAAAGGTTAAGATATCACTATGAAGACCATAATCCTCAATCATATGTTTCATCCAAAGCAATTGAGAACAACAACTCCCAATAGCAACATACTCAGATTCGGCAGTCGAAAGAGAAACACAATTTTGTTTACGATCGTAACAAGCGCACCAAGTTATTTCAAGGTAGAAACAACAACTTGTACTTTTTTCTATCATCAACGTCTTCATTGATCAATCAATCACTAAACCCTACTAGATTAGTGTTTGTATCTTTAGTATACCAAATTCCTAGATTAGTGGTGCCTCAACATATCGAATAATTCTTTTCAAGGCTTTCGGATGAGTGATCTTAGGATTGGCTTGATAACGAGCACACAAACACACACTATACATGATATCGGGATGGCTAGCGATTAAATACAATGAGACTACCGATCATGCTTCTATATAGAGTGTTATCAACACACATTCGATTTAGGAATTTAGTCCATTGTGTGGATTAAGTGTATTTTCCGACAAACAAATATATATATATATATATATATATATATAGAGAGAGAGAGAGAGCGTAGAGAGTTGTGCGACTTTTTTATTTTTTATTTTTTGGGGGAGGGGGGTTGGTTGAGTTTAGATAAGCTTTATATTTAGGGCTTGACTTTGTGTAGGTAGCAAGGGGTGTTGTGTAAAGTTTAGAAGGGGGTTTAATAGACCTTACCAGATTTTCGATTTTAGTCATTTTAAAGTATTCAATAGAGTTGACTCAAACAGTTGTGTACTTGAGGGACAACTAAGTTGGCTATTCAGCTAAGTTACCCACTCAACACACTCGATAGAGATGTTGATGGTATAACTCGGCTGCTTAAGCTAAATACATTTCTTGGCTGATTTGGTTTTTAACAGCGGAAGACTTAACAACCTTTGATTAGTTTTAAGCTTGTTTTTAACACTTGATTTTTAGGACTTGGTTATTTATCAGTTGGATAGCAAATATAAACCAACAACAGATAAGTAAAATGCAAGAAAGTAAATTTGCTGAAAGTAAATGACACAAATATTTTATAGAGGTTCGAAGATGGGGTAACTCTTCTAATCCTCTCTTCTCCAACTCTTGGAGGAATCCACTATGTAACAGATCAATTTACAAATGGTTTTCAGTCCGGAGACAGCCTTGATCACACAGCTGGCTTCTTTTGTGACTCAGCTTCTTCACAGGGCATCTGTCTTGCTACTTCAGCTCACTTCTCAAGTTCTTGGATTTGATCATGAAGCCCTCCAACAAACTTGATAATGGTTCATCCTTAAACCTTTCTACAATCCTGACTTGGAAAGTAGACCCATTTGCTTCTTCAAAAGTTTCCTCTTCAACTGGTTGAAATTATCTCTCCTTCACAGCTTGTGTTAGATCGAGTTCTTCGAGTTTGAGGCTTGAGGAATTGCTTGAATTGCTATGAGAATATTGCAGGTTAATTGCTTAAGTATTGCTTGTTCGTTCGTGGTTCAGGTAACCTTTTCTCAATAGCTTCCTCAGCCTTTTATTTTGCCCATTTGAAATTTTGCCCATTGAAGAGAGAGGCTAATTTCAAATGTCACTTTGTGTTCGTTGGCTTGTCTTTTCTTGGTCTGCAGCCTTGGTGATGTTGACCTTTCCTCGTATTAATGGCATTTCAGCATTTGTAGGTGTCTGACACAAGGTGCAGTGTTTCCTATTGGCTTATTCCTTTTGCACAATTCAGGGCCAAACACTTTTAGGCCTGACAGCTTGTCATATTACTAAATGAAGTAATATTCTTGACTTTAATCAACGGATCTAATTGATTGTCTTGACTTGATCACGCTTTGCCCCAGGTGACTTAAGTCTCCGCTCCAATCATTGGATTGACTCAACTATTACCTCAACTATTAGCTTGGCTTCGAGTTGACTTGACCGACATTTCTCACGGATGTTCCTCGAGATGATTCTCCTTGATCAAGTCCTCGACTTCCTTCGGGCCTTACTCACCGGTGACACACATCGAGTCTTCACTTGGTCCGATTGACTTCTTGTAATCTTTGACATAGCCGACTAAACTCGGCTTTTCCAAATCTATCTATTAAAATACAAATTACAAGGAAAATGGGGTGCCAACTTCCTAGTTTAAGTTTTACATGGTATCATCAAAATCTATCAAATATATTTCCTAATAATTTTCCCTTTTTGATGATGCCAAAATTTAAAACATTTAAAATAAGTAAACATCAAACATACATGCAATGCAAGAACAAAGAATGTATGCTTTAAATCATCATTTTATTGATCATAACATTATTGTCCTTTACAAAGTTGTTTACAACAAATATCAAAGCTTTATATATAATATGACAGTACATTGCATATCCAAGCTAAGACACATACATATAGAAAGATACAGAGGAAATTCATTGAGCTTATTACGAAAAGTTACAAAAAATGTATTTACATCAAAATACATGAAGGGGGTTCGCAGCAGACACTTCAACGCCTTTGTTGCTTCCTTCTCTCTCTTCTTTATCTCTTCTCTTGTCATCATCATCAGATCTCTTTTTCTCTTTCTTTCCTCTTATTCTCTTTTCTTCTTTTCATAGGCTCGTTTTGCAGCAGGTCATCCCTTTGCTTTCTCTCGAGCCATTCTCTTGTTTGCCTTTCATTCTCTTCATCCATTCTCTTCTTTGCCTCAGCCAACTTGCGTGCAACTTCTAAGTTTGCCAGGTGATCATGTCGGCAAGATGTGATCCCTTTCTTCTGAGGATCAACATACATCACATCTTTTGGTCTTGGCTGTGGTTGAGAACCTCTTCCACTGCCACCATGTTGTCCCTATCCTGACTCAGCTCCTCGACCTCTTGGTGTATTCTGTGCTGGGCTTTAGACTTTCCAGCTGAGTGGTTGTTGGACGTATGTTGCTTCTCAGCTAATTTGCATACTTCCAATCCTTTCTCCAAATATGTCCCACGCTTGAGGTAGAGTCATTCCTTGAAAATATCCTTCTGCATCGAGAGTTTGAAACTCTTCTATAGATCTGGGCTCAAATCCAAAGATCGGCATTGTTATGTTCTTCGGGGGCTTGATTGCAGCATAGTCCTTTCCGGCTGGAGGACCACCATATTGCTTCAAAAGTTCTTCCCGCGAGCTGACTACTTCTCAGCTACTTTATCAAATGCAGCTTCGATGGCCTTCCTTTTATCTTTCATGGCCACCTCAGCTCTTTCAAGTAGATTCAAAGTTCTGCCGAGAATTGAGGTCGTGACATCACCTAGTTTGTGGAGTTTCAAAGATGCATCAACTTCAAATCCTTCGAACTTTCTTCCCCCTCATCTGTGTCACCTCCTTTTTTCATTTCTCCCTTTAATCCCTTAACGGTATCCTCTTCCCCCTTTTTGGCATCATCAACAAAAGAAAGAGGTATCCTAGGGAATAACCCACTTAAGAGAAAATCCAGTCGACTATTGGTCGAGTTGTGCTTGGAGTCTGCTGCATCGTACGCCTTTCTAAACACTGAGCAAATGGCCTTTGACTAGGCTATCAAAATATTCATTTCAGCCATGAGAAGGCTGAATTTTTCATTCATTTTATTCTCGAGTCGGGCAATCCCAGTCTTGTGAAAATGTTTGTGACTCCATATTCGACTTGTGGGAAGTTTCAATCCTCGTTATATATTCCTTCATCCGCTGTTGATACATTGATTTGTCCGCACTCCAAACAAGCATTTTAGCAAAAAGTGCTTTGAAGTAACGGACCTGCTCCGATCTCATGGTAGTCTGCTGTTGAGCCCACTCCCTTATTTGCACGATAATCCCTCTCAAATCAGTTGTGAGGGTAGCATCTCGATTGTCCAAACACAAGTTTAGAGAGGCCTGATGACGTTCCATCTTCTCAATCTCTTCGCAGATCTTCTTGAAAGCTTCAGGGAACTCAGCTGTAGGGATTGATTCAGCTGTCGGCCACAATCGTATCAGTGGGAATAATTGGCTCTTCCTGCACTATGTATTTCTTTAAATCCGCAGCAGATTCCTCCTCCATGTTGGGCAAATTCTTCGAGAATGGGAACATATCTTCAAAAACATCATCGCGCACAAAAGGTATTTCTTGACTTTGAAGTGCTCGATGCGATGATTGACTCTCTCGTGCCTCGGCTATATGGCGTCATCGGTAATTATTGGTGCATTTGTGAAAGCATGCGATTGAGTCAGTAGTTGTTATTCTTTGCAGCCTATGGGGGCCTGCTTGACTTGATTGACTCGATTTCATTTGGAGCATTTAAGGTTGTTTGCCCGGTGACCGAGCCTCAATTGTCTTAATGGCCGATGGTCTCAAGTATGTTTTCTAAATGAATAACCTGGTCCTCGCCTATATCATCAAGATCATCGAAAGATGATGAGGCCCTAGGAGATGGTCATCATCAAAATTGAACCTCATACGAGCCGTCTTCTCTCTGACTTGGCTCTGAGTGTTGAGAACATCCTCAGCTGTGTCCGTCGTTGGATTTTCATGTTGAGTGGACTCAGCTTCATCCTCTGATCCCAAAAATGAGGTATCGATGTGCTCTTGGGAATCGTGAAGGGCGCTGATCTCCTCTTCTGCAGCAATACCTTCGATTTGAGGAATGTTCTTTTCTATCAGCTCTTTAACTAGGGAAGTCTCAACCTCCCTTAGTCCTTCATTACCCCCAATAGTCTCAACTGCTACAGGGCCTTCTACATTCCCTTCGACAGTCTCAACTGTCTTAGGGTCTTCAACTATCCCTTTGCAGACGCAGCTGTCTTAGGATCTTGTACTGTGGCATCCATCGGAGTCTTAACTCCTTGGATTGCACTTTCAGGACCCAGAGTCTTAACTCCCAGGGTCTCTCTATCCTTTGCCTTAGCGGCGACAACAGCTTCATCGGCATGCAAAGCAGTGGACATCTCTGCTGAGACAGACTCAACTGTCTGAGCGTCGTTAATGTCACTCTGTTGCTCAGTGTTTTTCTCACCTTCGCCTCCTAACTTCAAAATTTTGTCTCCCACAGCTTCCTCCGACCTTCCTGTGGTGGAGAGAGTTTTCCCTTCAGCTGGCGCACTAGCTGAGTGAACGAGAGTGGGGTCACTCTTCTCCTGAGACGCGGCTTCTGTTTCCTCTGAGTGTAGAGTCGCAGGGGCAGGTGTGTTAACACCTTCTTCAGGGGTTGGCTTGGCTTGGGGGCCCAAAGTCCCAGCTTCATTGCCAATTCCCTGCGAGCCATCAGTTGAGTGCACGGGGGATGTGGTTGCAGCAATGTCCATCGCAATCAGCTGCGCCACTCCCAAAGGATCAGTCCTTGGAGAGATTTTTGAGGACTCTCCTGGACCCTCTAGAAGGCTTTTCTCGTGCATGGCTCGGGATTCTCGTAAAGCTTGCTACAAATCAGACTTCTCCACTGCAGCAGCTGGATCCATATCTTCATTACTGTCAGTAGACTCATGTATATGCTCATAAGTCCCATTCTGCTGACAGATCTTAGATTTTTCCAAGGCTCTTTGCTTGCTCAGCCGCTTTCTCCTTCTCTTTCTCCTTGATGAGGCGGATGGTTTCCATACTGCTCTCTTCATTCAGAGCAGCTTGGACAGATGCATGTCCAAGGAACCTAAGAAGTTTCTCCTCCTCCTCAATAAATTCTGGGCGAGCAAATTGATGCCTGGAGTAGTCCAATTTCCAAGCCCTCCATTCCCTCAATCTTCTTTGAACATCAGGGTATACGGGAGAATACATAATCAAGTCATCTTCATTATCATCTTCCTCACCGGTCTCCTGGATGGGGGCTAACGGGCCTTGCTCCTCCACAGACTCAGCAGCATCTGTCTGAGGAGTTGAGACAACGTGTTCTTTCATAGGTTCTGTTGTCTTGGCTGCTTCAACTTCCTCAGCTGTCCCATGTACAGCTGGGTCTTCTTGACTCTGCTGAGCATCATCAGTAGTCTTCTCTGGGGCATCCACAATCTCGGGAGACTGCTCCTCTTGAGCATCAATAGTCTCAACTTCCTTCTCCAGCTGAGTGCTAGACTCGGTTGTCTTCTCAAGCTCAAAATGCTTGTACAACCGTCTTCTTTTGGTGGGAACCAGCTGGATCTTAAGTTCCACCTCCGTAGGCTCTTCAATTGTGAAAGCCTTTGCTCCTTGTTTAGAGGTAGTTGCCTTTCTGGATTTGGTAGTCCTCTTCTTCACGATATGGGAGGGAATTTGGGGTTCCTCCTCTATCTCGGCTGTTGGGGCAGGGGTCTCGGCCGCATAGGCAGGTGTCTCAGCTACGTGGGCAGGGGCTTTTGGTTTGGCTGCTAGAGGTGTGCTTTATTCGATTTGGCTGTGGGGGCAGGGGCAGGCTTAGAAGATGCAGCTCTCTTCTTGGATGTCTTATGGGGAGAGAGTTGGGGAGGTCTCAGTTGTGTCTTCAGCAGGATCAGCTGATTCTCCCTCACTCGTATTAGCCTTTCTTGCATGAGCTTTCTTCTAGGCTCCAGAAAGGTTCGCTTTGAACATCTTCTTGTTGGCATAAAAGGGTTTGCCATGACGGAGAGTAATGCCCTTCACCTCCATCACATGGCCAATCACCAGGCCATATCCCAAAGAACAGCCAAAGGTCCCATCCTCCTTGTAGGACCTGTTCATCACATTTTGGCAGATTCGGCTGAAAACGAACTCAGCCCAATTCACCTTCTTATCCTGCATGATCGCAGCCATCACGATCAGCTTTGTCTTGGACAACTAATTGAAGCTTCCAAATTTCATGTCCACGCACTTGGACACGACGTCCATCATCTTGTGGTAGTCATCCTTCAGAGACTCCTTCTTGGCTGTATACACAACCTTCACAGCGAACTCCAGCTTGGCAACTTCTTTCCAAGCAGCAGCTAAGTCGACATCCTTCTCAGAGATGTCCTTCAGACCCTCAGTGGACAAAAAACAGTGCTCAGCAAGGTCTTTTGCAGTGATTTTGATGACCTTGTTGTGGACCGATGAATGGATTCCATCGTCCTGCACCTCTGCGTTTACATATAACATGGTGACCTCTTCCAAATAAGTGTGAGTGAACTGTATCGTTAGGAAGTCCTTCAGGCCGGACTTCTCCAGTTTCTCTGCAATCTTTTTGACCAGGGCTTCATCGACACCCTGTTTGACCATGCTTTTAAAATCGACAGAAGCACCAGTGTGGATTTGCTTTAAGAGCTTTCCAAAATCATGAGTTGGAGCCATTTTCAAATGATTTTACCGATAGAAACTTGAGAAATTTGACTTGTAAGAGCTAAGGTTTGAACTCAGTTGCATAGAGAATGCTTTTTCTTTGCTGAAGATGAATAGGTTTGCGTGAGGAAAGAGAAAGATGAAGTTTCGTATATAAGGGACGTGAAAGGCCAATTTTTGGAATTTGAAAATATTGATCAAGATCAACGGTCTGGATTAAGTCTTAACCGCATTAATTTCCCACATTAAATGCAAAAGCATTTATATCCAATCATATGGTTTCTTGTGCGACTTTTGTCTTGATGACAATCATTATTATCTTGGACGTCATTCTTAAAAACATTCCATTTCGAATTAAAACGATTGCGTTTTTGTCACTTAACTCATACATGATTCATCTTATATCCAAAGTGACTCAACTCTGCTTCTCTCTTCTCATGATCTAACTCATCTGTCAGCTAACTCGATTTAGTTGACTTCCCGATTGGGCTGTTTCACTTGGCTGAAAAGTGAAACTTGCTCTTTTTCCATTTTCTCATCTTCTTTATCTGCTGATTGAGTCTTTTGAGTTTCCTAACTCAGCTCAATTAACCCTAACTCATTCTTGAGCTCTCCAAACCTTGATTCACATAATAGCTTTGTGAATATATCGCCTAAATCGCTTATCGGTTGAGATGTATTCTAGGTGATGTCTTTGTTTTCAACATGATCTCTTATAAAATGATATCTCGACATCAATGTGTTTTGTTCTTGAATGCAACAGATGGATTTTGAGTGATTGCAATAGCACTAGTGTTATCACACATAATTGGAATCTCTTTTTCTTCAATATCATAATCTCTCGTTGTTGCCTCATCCCTAAGACTTGGGCATAGCTACCCTACTTGACTATGTACTCGCTTCTTTGTGGATGTAGCTATTGAATTTTGTTTTTGTTGAACCAAGAAACCAATCTATTTCAAGCATTTGACATGTACCGAGAAGTACTCTCCTTGTCAACTCTACATCCAAAGATACCGAGTCCGAGTATCCAATCGCCTTGAATTCTCCTTCCTTTAGATACCATAAGCCAACTTCCTGGCATCCCTTTAAATACCTTAGGATTCTCTTAGCTGCAGTCATGTGGCTCTCCTTTGGTGCAGATTGAAATCTAGCACATACACCTACTGCAAAGATGATGTCTAGCTTGCTTGCTATTAGATAGAGCAATGATCCGATGAGCGCTCTATATCTGGTTTGATCAACAGCTTTGCCATCTGCATCCATGTCTATCTTGACTGAAGTATTCATTGGAATTTTCACAGAAGACTTCTCTTCCATACCAAATTTCTTCATCAAATCTCTGGTATACTTTGTTTGGCTTGTGAAGGTTCCATCCTTCAATTGTTTGACTTGAAGTCCTAGGAAGAAAGTTAGCTCTCCCATCATGCTCATCTCAAATTTGCCTTGCATGAGGTTTGAGAACTTGTCACACAGCTCTTTATTTGTGGAACCAAAAATGATGTCATCCACATATATAACAAGCATAATACTCTCTCCATCTTGAATTCTGAAGAGTGTTCTATCAACCTTGCCTTTGGTGAATCCATTGTCAGTTAGAAATTGAGACAATGTATCATACCATGCTCTTGGTGCCTGTCTCAATCAATACAATGCTTTCTTGAGCTTGTAGACCTTATCTCCAATAGTTTTATGCTTAAAACTTGGAGGTTGTTCAACATAGTCTTCTTCCTCTAACAATCCATTTAGAAATGTACTCTTCACATCCATTTGATATACAAAGTGAAGTTCTTGTGTACAACATAAGCAAGAAACATTCTTATTGCTTCCAACTTGCAACAAGAGCAAATGTTTCATCAAAATATACCCTCTTCTTGGTAGTACCTTTTGGCTACCAATCTTGCTTTGTTTCTTACGACAAATCCTTCCTCATTCATCTTGTTTCGAAAATCTATTTTGTACCAATGACATTTTGGTGGGTTGGCCTTTGAACTAATTCCTATACTTTGTTCCTTTCAAACTGGTTCATTTTCTTCTTGCATGGCTGAATCCAATGTGTGTCATCTAATGCTTGAGACACATCTTTAGGCTCTATCGGGAAATAAAACAAGTGAACGTAGCTTGTTGTTGTGTTGTGGATCCGGTTCTTATGCCATCTCTAACATCTCCAATAACTAACTCGGTCGATGGTCTATCACCCATCTCACATCAAAGTTGGAGAAAGTATGTTGGATTCACCTGCCTCAGACTAAGTTGTCTTGAATAGCTCTTTCATCTTCATTCGATTTGTAGACCTTCCAGTTGTCTTTGAGATTCATCTATCTCATCTTCATCTGGATTGAGTGCTCTTATTTCAGCTTCCACATAAGGACTCTTCTGCATAGTTGGCTAATTCAAATTTTATCGTTAACTCTTCAATGTCTTCTCCATTCACATTAGATTCATCAAAAACCACATAGATAGACTCTTCGTGACCATAGTCCTCTTGTTCAAGACTCTATAGGCTTTACTCTCGGTGAGTATCCCAAAAAGATACCTTCATCAACTTTAGCATCAAAAGCCTTCAAATTGTCTTTGCCATTGTTATGGATGAAACATTTACATCCAAATATCTTGAAATATCCAACATTTGGCTTTCTCCGTGTCCAAATTGCATAGGCAGTGTGGGTCAATTGCCTATTAATCCTGCATCTATTTTGAGTATAGCATGTTGTATTTATAGCTTGACCCCAAAATCTCTTAGCAATCCGACTTCCACTAACATGGTCCTTGACTTTCTTGAGAGTTTTGTTCCTTCTTTCGCCTACTCCATTCTCATTGAGGAGTCCTTGCGGTGATAACTCATGAGCAATACAATTTTCAACACAATCGAAGTTATTATCCCATTGACAAACCGAGTTCCCTGTCCGATCTTATCTTTATAATGGTTTGACTCTTCTCATTTTGAACTCTTTTCATCATTTCAGGTAACTTCTCGCAAAGTTTCCTTCTTTTTACACATGAAAATTGTCCATGTATGTCTTGAATAATCATCCACCACTACTAGGGTGCATTTCTTTCCACCGATGCTAGCTGGCTCAATGGACCAAATAAATCCATATGCAACGGATGTAATATCCTTGTTGAAGAAGGACTTCGCTTATCCTTGAATTAAGATTTGATTTGTTTTCCCATCCGCATGCATCACATACACTTTCCTTTTGTACATCGAGTTTGGCAATCCTTCTACAAGATGACTCTTTGCAAGCTTGTTGATTGTCTTGAAATTCGAGATGATTCTTCTTGTCACGTACCAACTTGATTGATTGTGCTCTTTGCCACAGACATGTGGTTGGTGTAGCATGACCAATCTACTACATACATATTCTTTTGTTTTGACCCTTGCTTGCAAAGACTATTTCATTGGATTTGATATCTTTGATATGGCATATCATCATGTTGAATCCTACATTGAGGCTTTTGTCACGAGTTGATCGATACTCAACAAAGTTGAAGTTGAGGCCTTCAACATAAGCAACATCTGTGCTTTCTAATCCATTTTTCTTGATGGATCATGTGCCTTTGATCTCCCCTGGAGCTTTATTACCTCCAAATATAACTTTAGCACCTCTAATCTCCTTGAATATTGACAGGTTCTTCTTGTTTCTTGTCATATGTCCGGGAAATACCACTATCCATGTACAAGGTTCTTGGCACTCAGCTGTTCCTTGAACCTGCAATCAAGAAAATCAGTTTTAGGTACATACTTGCCTGGGTCCTGAGGGGTTAGTGCTATAAGATGCTCCAACCAACGTATAGCCAAATGGTCTGACTCTAAGTGGTTGTCATCTATCGATTGCCATAATCATAGTGCACATTAGCAAATTGTTTGGGGGTTTTAGGATCATACAATCGTGCTTTCAACATAAACAAGACATGAACGAAAAAAATATAAAATAGAGGTAAAAGTTATTTTGAAACATCGAAACAATATAGAAACAACATAGAAACAAATTTAAATACCATCGAAATAACATATATAACATATAAAATAATACAAGAACAAAAAAATGAAAAAAACATAAAAATAATCAAATAAATATGCAGGAGCTTTTGTGGTACCGGAAAGAGGGTATTTTATGTAATTTCCCATACAATTTTCATTGAATAGAAAATCGTGGACAATAAAATTATTTTTGTTAATGGTTTTGTACGTAACAAAAACAGACTAATAACCCTTAAAACTGTTTATTTCCCAAGGCCCAAGGAATAATGGAAAGTCCATGGTGTGTAACTTTAGAATTATAAGTCTCAATATCGGATAATATAAAGGGAAAAGAACATGAATACCCCATTTTCCATACCCAATCCCTACACAATACCCATTTTCCGCTGATTTTGGACAAAAATACCACTTTCCGCTGAATTTTGACAAAAATACCCATTTTCCGCTGTTTTTTGACAAAAATACCCATTTTCTGTTGATTTTTGACAAAAATATCCATTTTCCGCTGATTTTTTTCTTTGTTGTTTCTTTGTTGTTTCATACATGTTTCATTCATGTTTCTTATATGTTTCACTTAGCCAACTTTTTATTGAATTCCACAGTTGCATGGAGAAAATCTCAGCTGTGGTATGCCACAATGAACAATGGGAAGAAAATAGAGAGTATACCAACTTTGAAATAACAAGAATATCGATTCCAATGGATCGCACATTCAAGACTCCTAAACGAAATCTTGGAACAACAAATTCAATTCAAAAATTTAAGCTTACTTGTCCACCATCGCTACGAGAAATGGACACGACTCACTGTCTGGACCAAAAATACTTTGTATTAGCTTCCAACATCGTAGAATTATTGAATGCATAAATCGAAGCGGGGAAAGACCTACTAGTAACAACTTTGCTAGAGTACGTGAGATCTTTAGTTCAAGATTAGGCATGCAGACATCGAAATGAAGCAAGATCAACATTTACAAGGATGACAAAAAAAAAACTAAAGAGTATATTGGGAAAAACTACACTATTTCTCTAAATTTAAAAGCAATTTACTACAAACTTTTATCAAATGATCCCCTGTTTCACAATTGTTTCTTACATGTTTCATTTATGTTGCTTACATGTTTCAACTGATTACACCATCATTAAGAGATACGTAACAACAATTCTCTAAAATCATTAGAAAGTGGAGGTAGAATCTCAATGTCGTTGTCATCGTCATCACCATTTTGCAGCTTCAGCTTAGCATGATTGTGAAGCAGATGACTGAGCCTTGCTTGTTCATTCTCTATCTCGAACGCTCGACGTCCATAGCCTCCCCAACAATAAAGTGCTTGGCATAACAAGCAAAAAAAATCACACATTCACTACAAAAGAAATAAAAAAAAAAGATACATAGTCAGATAGATAACACAACAAATCAAAACAATAAAAAAGAACAAAATAAATGGAAAATACATAAAAGAACAAAAGAAACATAAAAGAAACAACTTGAAACAATATCGAAACAAACGAAAAACTTCAAATCACAAAATAAGAAAAGAACACAAAAAAATCATGCATCAGCAACACAAAATCCCCTATTTCTTTTTCAACACAAAATAATACCCTACCATATGTGGTCTCTTTTTCAATTTATAGTCCCTCGGTCCTCTCTTTAGGACGAGACTTACAATTTTTGTACAGCTCTTTCAGGTAAAAATTAATCTGCTTTTGTTAATTTTTCGGCCTTTTTTTTTTTTTTTTTTCTTTATCCTGTTATAGTTGGGAAGTAGGTGAGTGGGCTTGTTCTAAAAGAAACTCTTTTCATCTTTATGAAGTTTTTAAGTGGTTTGATTATTTTTGAAAGTTTTGGATAGTCAAGATGTGGTTTTTATTTTGATTTGATTTTTGTTTTTTTGTTTTTTGGTTTGTTTTCCAAGAATTTTCAGAGGTGAAAACACTATTATATTTGTGGGGAAAAAAGGGCTGCTTTGGTTTTATTGATTTTTTTCTTCTCATAATTATATTTTTAGCTTTTTCTTTGTGTAGTACAACTAAAAATCATTTTTAATGAGATCCGCACCTAGTTGATTTTTGATATTTTTTTCTCCATTTTTGAAGAAAAGTGTATGTTTTTCCTTTCTGAGGCAGCTAAATTTGGTAAATATTTTTGAAATACCAAGAACAACTTTTTTTCTCACTCCAATTTTGTAATTTTAAAGTCAAAAGTTTATGGATCTGTTAGTCAAGCTTATGGGTTGATTTTTGTAAAGCTAGAAAACAAAAAAATTTCGATTTTCCAACGGATCTACATAGATTCCTTCAAATTAATTATATATTTTAGTATGAATGAACACGTCCAAAGATCTCTGCGACTCTTCTTGACATGATCTTAACTTAAAACAAAACTAAACAAACAAATTTCTTGTTTTGAATTATACATTGTTCACAGATCTCAGCTTGTTTTGTTTAAAAGCTATCTTTCTTGAAAATATCAGCAACACATATGGTGAGGAAGGTGATGAAACCAAAGGTAGGGTACTTTTATCATGGGATGGAGCGGAGGGTATTTTTTTGTGATGGGTATGTATTTTTATCTTTTTTAAAAATCGGGCGATTTTTGTGTAATTTCCTCTAATATAAATCTAATATTTATCCAAAAATAATGGGCCGAAGCAAGATCTAAGAATCTGGCCCAAAGGAGTCCAAATATAGTTGTCAATGTAACCAACGGCGTACAATAGCGCATCCCTTGACCATGGACATGCCTGAGTCACCACCACCACAACCAGCAAACTCTTCCCCGATCACCACCGCCGCCGCCGATGCGACGGATGACCCATTGTCGAGCCCCTACGTGTCTCTGAACTCCCACTGCCACGAGCTCTCCACCCTGCAGGACCTCGCTTGCCGCGGCGCGTGGCGAACCATCCTCGACAAGGTGGCGCGTTCACGCTCACTCTCCCTCCTCTCCAAGCCCCACGAGCACCTAATTTACCTCACATTCAACCTCCTCTCCCTCATCAAGCTCCGCCGCTACTCGGACGCGCAGCAAGAGCTCCAAACCCTAGACGATGATCTCGATTCCAAGCAATATTTATTCGAATCGTACCCGGATCATTACCCGAATCACAAGGCCGGATCCATGGTCCCATTCGCGCTCCGATGGTTGCACGCTCACTTGCCTTTAACCCTCGGTGATCGCCAATTATCCCTCGATCGCCTTTACTCTCTCCTGCATTTCATCCGCGATAAAAAGTTGCCCCAAAATCGTGATTCAATCAGTGAAGTTTCGCTAACCCTCTGGAAGAAGCGTGAGACATTTGTAGTTAATACAATTATAAGTTATCATTTGAGTCAGAAGGAGTTTAAGGTTTGTTTGGCTTTATTAAAGGCTGAGATAAGCAAAAATGAGGATCCTTTATTGGTGTCACAATTGGGGTACGTGCAAATGCAATATGGTGACTTGGATGGGGCAAAACGGAGTTTTGAAGCGGTGGAAAAAATGGTGGTGGGGAGTGAGAGTGGAGATGTGAGGTTGAAGAATTTGGTGAGTAGGAATAAGGCATTGATGTATTTGGTGGAAAAAGATTATATATCGGCTGTCAGAGAGTATGAAGAGTGTATGGAGAGAGATGAATCGGATTTCGTGGCGATTAATAACAAGGCTATATGTTTGATGTACTTGAGGGATTTGTCGGATTCGATTAAGGTGTTGGAGAGTGCATTGGAGAGGGTTCCAACTGTGGCTCTGAACGAGACGCTCGTGGTGAATTTGTGCAGTATGTATGAGTTAGCGTATGTGAACCATGCAGATGTAAAGAAGACTCTTAGTACTTGGATTGCGAGAGTGGCTCCTGATGACTTTGATACTTCGTGTACCAGGATTTGAGGTACAACTGTTTGAAATGTAATGCTAATGTTGTGGGATTTGATATGCTTAGCTATTCTTCGTGTTGTGAGAAATGAAGTCTTATAGTTCAAATTGCTATTCATGTCAATGATGATGAGTATTTCTTAAGCTGAATCTATCTTTTTTGCTTCCTTATCAAGGTTTGTTGCAATAACAAGATTTTAGTTCAAATATTTTATAGGGGAAACATATTATTTGTTGAATGTTTTCATGAGATACGGTATTGTACTCAGGGAGTATCGGATTATATATGATCAAATTATTGGAGGCACGAAATTTCTTGAATTTTCTGATGTCTTCAAATACTGAGTTGACTATTCTAATAGGGGTACAAGCAATGTTTGTTACTGCATTGATTTTCATGCCTATGTTATTTGCAGTTATTATTTCAAAGATGCATCGGTATCTGTTTCTAAGGTTATAGCCTATAGGTGATGGCGGTGTCTCCATGTTTTCCATTTTGCTTAAGAATATTAAATATTTTAATTTGTAGGAAAATACTGGCCCTAGGGATTATGTCGATGGAGATGCCCCTTCTTAGAGCATTTTCTTCTCTTTTGCTTTTTTCTTTTGCATTTGATGTCTCATGCTCTAACCCTTTTTAACCTTGTCATATTATGGCCAGCTGTAGTGAGTTTTAGTATTATCACTGAAACTCTGGATTACTAAATGAATTTGCCGATTCTTAACTAAGCATTATTTAGACAACTGCAGGATATACAAGAGCCTGGAAGTTTCGGCCTTTTTACATAGTGTTTAAACTGTTATTATTATGCCTAATTAGTTGTATTTTAACTTTCGTAGAGCTATTATTAATCCCTGGGGCTTTAGCATATGTGGAGATGTCCTTATAAGTGGGCTATATCTCATTTTGCGGTTGATTCAAATAAGAGTTTTTAGATAGTGGTTTAACTAAGGGTGATAAAGTTGAAGGGGTGACTGATAATGGTAGCATGCCTGGATCAAAATACATTTTGCCGAGTTGCTAATGCTGCATGCTATGTATCAGTTATGACCACTTGCCTTCATGCTTAGAAATGGTGAGGCAAAAATTTCCTCGAAAAAGGTGAAGTTCTTTTCTGGCTAAGTACAAAGAGATAAACTCTTGACGATTCCCTTTTGTTTATAATGGCCTACAGTCATAGTTGTTACAGGAGGGGCTGAATACAAAGAGATAAACTCTTGACGATTCCCTTTGTTTTTGATAGCCTACAGACAGTTCATTTGGCCTGTGTTTTCTTGACAACTTCATTGTCAACATGGAAAGCCTCAAACGGAGAAGCTTCCGAGACTGATTGTGCTAACACTTGAGAAACAGTCCTTTCCGTTAACAGATTTCCTTGTAATTATACAACTTGTAAATGTAACATCTAGAATGGTTTCCGTCAAGTGATAACATCTTTCAGAGAAAAGATTAGTCTTGTACTGCGACATGATAGGATGAAGAAATCAGAGGTTGAGATATCTTCTTGAATTTACATCCTAGGTTTGCTTTGAAATAATTATACACAAGCTAGGATTGTGGTTATGGCTCAGACTTCATATGCCACTTCCGTTGGTTAATTTTTTATATGTACTTGTTTCCATACAATGTGTTGTAGTATTGGAGCAGATGATACTTTTATTACGTGCAAAACCTATGTCAATTCTCCTATAGATATTGATCTTACAATATTTCATCTGTTAGCGTCTGTAGCAGCTGATTTTTTTTCATCTGAGTGTTTATATAAGTTTGGATACTCTTTCGACCACTCAATACTCTAATCTTGTTTATAAATGGTGTAACACCATAAGGAACTTTAATGGCTAATGGAGGTTGTTTACGTCTACTTAGTCTACGTAGTTACTTATGGTGAACCATTGCTCCTTGCCCACTCGACAGGTGTGGTGCTTACAAATAATACCAGTGTTTTAAAACCGGACTGGACGGGCATGTTTAACCGTACTTGGTCCGGTTTGAATGCCTATACAAAACTGGATTCGTGGTTAAACCGCTATCAACCGGCCAAAAATGGGGAACCGTCTGGTTAAATAAAACCCCCGAGTTGCCACAAGAAAAAGGGGAAAATAAGAGGAATAAATATTAAAAATAAAACCGCCCATTTGAGAAACGTGTATGCATCTAACTATTGAGAAGTGAAAGCTTGAAGTTGGTGGGTTGTAATATGTGTATGCATCTGCTGGTGCGGGGTTTCATTGGTTTTGGCACAGTGTAGTTTCTGGTTTATGTGTTCTTGGCCAATTCTGTCGTTCGAGATAAAGAAAGTCATCTGGTGGCCGGTGGGAGATGAGACCTGTTATTTGGTTTGATTAAAAGAAATAGATGCTTGTGTCTTGTTACTTCCTTTGTACTGAAATATTGCCTAATTTAAAATTGTGTAAAACATAAAATTATACTTTACTTTTAATGTTTATCTCATTATGCATATACACTAATGAATAGTAATTAAATGGGTATGCGTATGGATGTACATATAGATATACTAAATTTACGTATTCTTTTTTAATACTTGATTATCTATATTATTTATAAAACTTTTATTTGGCCGGTTGATTGACGGTTATATTTGTCCCAACCGGCTGAAACGGTAACGGGGAGGAAGGTCAGTTTACTCAATCGGTCTGGTTTTTAAAACATTGAATAATACCATTCTTGTTCTTCATTTGTTGGGGTTGATGGGTGAGATATGGCCACATTCTATTCTATATCTCATGTATTTATTTATTTGGTTCACTTATACTAAGCTCATGATACATACCAATCCCGACATATAATTGACTTAGGTGGGATCGGTAATCCAACTCCTTAAAGAAACCATAGTAAATTTGTGCAAAGTCTAAAATCACTCTCAAACCATAATCTTGCCCGAGTTAAATGTTGAAGTTTTAAAGGCAAAATAAAGGTCTTGATGTAAAAGTCTAACTGTGAGTTGAAATTGTAGATTTCAACCAAACAGGACTTTATACACAAGTCTAGTGATATCCCATTTCCAAATTTGAAAATAAGTTAACGGCCTTATTCTTATGGTTTGAAAATAAATGACAAGTCTCCACTATTTACATGTATAATTGACAAAGTATTTTAATTTATAAGAGGTGAGACACTTGTATGATAGATGGACACCAAGTGTATATACACCAAGTGTTGCATCTACAATACTCATATCCAACGGGAAATACTCATGCCCAATATATGATTGCAAACAAATGGACCCTTGAGGTTTTGTTTAATTATAAAACATTTTACTTATCTTTGAATACCATTTTTTTTGGGGAAATTTGAATAGCCGATCATTACAAACACTAGTTTCTTTTTAATTTATAAATACTATATCATAGCTGCAATTTATAAAATAGAAACAAATGTTAGGAAATATGTTAAATTATAAATGATAATTAGATTATTTTTTAATTAGATTAAACATCAATAGCAGTCTTTGCAATTAACCGAATAATATATAGCTTATTTTTTGTTTACAAATGTTGATATGGATCTAAATAAAAAACTATATTGCTCTCACTCTTTTTCCCAACCGGAGCTCGTGAGCGAACCAAGGAGACGAGCTCGGTTTTCAAGAGAGTCACCGTGTGGCCATGACATGACAATACTTTAAGGAGCACGCGACCGAGACAAGGTGACACCTATGTCGGTTCCTACCGCATGGGCATGCTAGTACTTTAAGAAGCACGCGACCCGAGGCAAGGTGACACCTAGGTCGGAACCTATTCCAATATCGGATCCACATTTTCTCAAAAGGATCCAAACCCGACCTAAAGTGGTGATCCGGCTTGACCTGGAATCTTGACCATTGATTCAGTGATGGTGACGTCTTAGGCCTTGGAGATCAAGACACGTGGAGCTAGCATGTACAGCCTAGCCAAACCAAAACTATAAATACCCATAATTTCTCATTGCTACAGGTATCTCGTTTATTGTTATTCACCTCGCTCTTTAGCTTATTATCGACCTTAAACCTGTATCTAACTTTAGCATCGGAGGGCCTTAGATGGGGGTCCACCCGGCTAGCCTAACATTCATTCTTTTACAGGTCCCGTGAACTAAAGTACCTAGGCTCGAGCCGAAGCGACCCGAACTAAAGTACATATGATTTATTCACCCAATTCAGTTGGTGCCGTCTGTGGAACATGGAAGAAACACCAATAAGAAAGAAGGAGACCACACCTCGGGGAGCATCCCCGTCACTGCAAATCCAGGAGCAACATCAGAAGGAAGTTGAAGATCTAATGATCAGTGTGCGGTCAAGTGACTTTAAGAAATTGTTAGAAAGAATGTTAGATGAAAGAAAGAGGAAGGGAAAAGCCTCAATGGTCTCCCCTCCAAGGGAATTACCTAGGGAAAAGGAGGTCGCGGTTGGAGAAGAAAACATGAGGCTAGAGTACGTTGAAGAAGTAGCTAGTCGTTTGGCACCACGGGCGAGGCGATCTATGGACAACCATGGCGAGCCTCAGAAAACCCGCGGATATCAATGAGCTTAGCGAGTAAATTGAGCAGGCTTCCCCAAAACTAGACAACCTGAAGCGGAGAGGGACCGTCACATCCGATCTGCAAAAGAGAGGATACCCCTTCTCTCCGAAAATCCTATCGGAAGTTGTCACCACGCACTTCAAGTTACCCGATCTCCCTAGTTATGATGGAAGCACGAATCCCCAAGAGCACCTAATTGTATTCGATCATGTGATGCAGCTCTATGGGCAATCAAATGTAATGAATGCTAGGATATTCATCACTACGCTCAAGGGAAAGGCCCAAGAATGGTTCAGTGGGCTCCATATGGGAACCATCATATCTTATGAACATTTGTCAAGGAAATTCCTATATCAGTTTGCAAGTCAAAAGCGAGCTCGAAGATCAACGACCCATCTTTTCACTATAAGACAGGCTGAAGGAGAACCGCTCCGAGATTTCATCAATAAATTCAATGATGAAGCTCTCGAGGTGCCAGATATGAGGATCGACATGATGACAAATGTCCATGGATTGAAGAAGGGGGCACTTGCATTGGCTTTAGCACATGACCCTCCAGCAGATAAAGAAGAATTGATGGGAATGACCCAATGGTACATTCAAGAGTAAGAAATAAATGCTCTAAAAGATCAAGAATAGGCCCAGACAAATTCAAGGGAGAGAGCGATCCTAGGAAGAAGAGATCATGGATATGACACGGACAATATCTCTAACTTGGAACACGAGATCGAAGAGTCGATTCATCAAGGGTACTTACAAAACTTTATTGTGAAGTGAAGGATGAACAGACGAACACTGAAAGAGCCCAACACCATAGATCACCATCGTTAAGGCGACCTCGGCAGAACGAGAGTCCGCGAGGAGGAGAGAGACATAAGACGCCCACGAGAGCATTACTGAGTGAGGCACGATTCTCTAAGTGGAAACGACCCTTAAAATAGATGATTCAAATGGTCGTCAGAGGTCCTTATGAAAATTCTCAAAAGGCCAAGAAGTAAGAGACTAGCAAAATGGAGAAGGTTCATTCAAGGTGGTTAGAGTGCTAAAAGAAGGAAAATACATGTTAGAAAATATACAAGGAATAGAGCTTCCAAAAACCTAAAATATTTATGATTAGAAATAATTTAAGTTTTCTAATTGTCAGGTATTTAACAATCATGACATGAATGCTAATATATATACAAGTGCAAAAGAGCACCCTTTTTGAATTCATGTCTTACAGAGTTTCACAAATAATTAAGTATCTCCCAAAAGAAATCTTAGAAAGATCGCGACACAAAGCGATGATGCGGAAAAGATCGCAACACAAAGCTGGCGAAGCGATCAGTAAAATATTGCAAAATAAAGCGAAGCGATCGAAAAAGATTTGAGTAAACAAGAGGCAAAAAGCGATCGAAAAAGATCGCGACACAAAATGAAGCAATCTAAAAAGATTTGCATGAAGAAGAGCCAAAAGCGATCCGAAAGATCACGGTGAAGCAACCCGAAAAAGATCGCAACACAATATGAAGAAATCTAAAAAAGATTTGCATGAAAAAGAGCCAAAGCGATCGGAAAAGGATCGTGAAAAAGCGAAGAAATGAAAAAAATTTGCATAAAGAAAAGCTAAAATGCTGAAAAAGATCGCAAGAGGCTCGCCTAACCTTAAATCCTAAAAGCGATATGAAAAAGATCACAAGCAGCAAAAAACGACCCACGAGGCTCGAGCTAGCTTAAAGTCTAAAAGAAATCTGAAATAGATCGCATGAGGCTCGCCTAGCTTAAAGCCTAAAAGTGGTCTGAAAGAGATCGCACGAGGCTCGCCTAACCTTAAGGCCAAAAAGCGATCTGAAAAAGATCACATGCTTCAAAAAGCGATCCCACAAGGCTCGAGCTAGCTTAAAGTCTAAAAGCAATCTGAAATAGATCGCAAGAGGCTCGCCTAGCTTAAAATCTAACAGTAATCTGAAATATATTGCAAGAGGCTCGCCTAACTTAAAGCCTAAAAGCGATCTAAAAAGATCACATGCAACAAAAAGCGATTCCACGAGGCTCGCGTTAGCTTAAAGCCTAAAAGTAATCTGAAAGAGATCAGACAAGGCTCGCGCTAGCTTAAAGCCCAAAAGTGATTTGAAAAATATCACATGCAATAAAAAACGATCCCACGAGGCTAGAGCTAGCATAAAGTCTAAAAGCAATCTAAAATAGATCGCAAGAGGATCGTCTAGCTTAAAGTCTAAAAGCGGTCTGAAAGATATCTTACGAGGCTCACCTAACCTTAAGGCCAAAAAGTGATCTTAAAAGATCACATGTATCAAAAAGCACTCCCACGAGGCTCGAGCTAGCTTAAGGTCTAAAAGCGATCTGATCGCAAAGAGGCTCGCCTAGCTTAAAGCCTAAAAGCAATTTGAAAAATATCACATGCAAAGAAAAAGCTATCCCATGAGGCTCGCGTTAGCTTAAAGCTTAAAAGTGATATGAAAGAGATCGCACTAGACTCGCGTTAGCTTAAAGCCTAAAAGTGATCTGAAAAAGATCACATGAACAAAAAATGATCCCACGAGGCTCGCGTTAATTGAAAGCCTTAGTGATCCGAAAAAGATCGGAAATGGCTCGCCTAACTCAAAAGCCTAATAGCGATCAAGATCGCAGCAAAAAGTGATCCACGAAGCTCGCGCTAACTAAAAGCCTAAAAGCGAACTAAAAAAGATCGTGTAAAAAAGCAAATAGCGACTCCACGAGGCTTGCCTTAACTTAAAGCTTAAATGCCATATAGAAAAATATTATCACGGTAAAAGTGAAGTTGTATGAGAAAGATGGCATCGTAAATTGAAGTGATCTCGGAAATATTGTGGGAAAAAAAGATTATCACGGTAAAAGTGTAGTTATGTGAGAAAGATGGCGGCGTAAATTGAAGCGATCTCTTTAAATATTGCGACATAAAGCGAGACGATCCGGTAAAAATCACAACATAAAATAAAGTGAAGTGAGAATTATTACGACATATAGCGAAGCGATCCGAGAAAGATCGCGTCGTAAAGAAAAACGACTTGAAGATCGCGCCATGGAAGAAAAGCTATCCGAATAAGATCGTGGCGTAAAAAAATATATATATCATCAACTTCAAAATGATCTAATACAACTCACACAAAAAGCAGTCTTTTGAGCCACTTGGACAAGAGCTTGATTTCGTGGAAGCCGATGATTCAAAACCAAGTTAGTTACTCACCCATAAAATGACTAAATAACTAGGGAATAATGATATGATCTAAATAAAAGACTATATTGCCCTCACTCTTTTTCCCAACCGGGAGCTCGTGAGCGAGCAACCGAGGAGAGGAGCTTGGTTTCAAAAGAGTCACCGTGTGGGCACGACAACACTTCAAGGAGCACGCGACCGAGACGAGGTGACACCTAGGTCGGATCCTACCATGTGGGCATGATGAACTTTAAGGAGCACGCGACCGAGGTGAGGTGACACCAGGTCGGATCTATTCCAATATAGGATCCACATTTTTTGAAAAAGGATCCAAACCGACCCGAAGTGGTGATCCGGGTTGACCCAGAATCTTGACCGTTGATTTAGTGATGGTGACGTCTTAGGGCTTGGAGATTAGGACACATGGAGCTAGCATGTACAACCTAGTCAAACCAAAACTATAAATACCCCCAATTTCTCATTGCTACATGTATCTCATTTATTGATATTTACCTCGCTTCTTGACTTATTATCGACCTTAAACATACGTAACTTTAACATCGGAGGGCCTCACCGGGGTCCACCAACTAGTCTAACGTCGTTCTTTTACAAGTCCCGTGAACTAAGTACCTAAGCTAGAGCCGAAGTAACCCGAACCGAAGTACATCTGATTTATTCACCCAAATCAAATGCTATTCAAGTTAGTGTACATTTTGTTTGAGCTTCCAGCCTGATAGAACATTATTGAGTACGTAAAAGGTGTGGCATTTGTACAAAAAAAAATGAAAATGTATTTTATATAATGGTTAAAAAGTCATGGAATTTTCAGAGAGTAACACTTAATCGTGTATAGAAGGTTCCACGCCTGGAGTAAGAAATCTATATATATGTGATATTTTAATATTTCTCTTATATATATTGTGCTTGTATTTGTTTTTAAGTTATACAAAAATCATTTTATAAGTATTTCTATATTAGGGATTGATGAGGGACAACACAATTAATACGGGTCCAGATAATTAAAATGTTAATTGAGTAAAGCCAATTAGATATTTCTTTTTTATTGGGTCTACCTTGCCTAATTGGTACACTGCAGACTACTAAATCATAACTCACTCTTAAAACTTATAAATATCTCAGTCAACCTATTACAAATGTGAGCAATTCATTTTACATTCTAGTCCTGTGCATTTCTATTACTCTCTTTCTCTTTAAATTTGACTTCAAATCAAAGAATTTTCGTTGGGACAACCCAGCGCCTGACGAATTGTGTGCTAACAGTGACCCCAACCAACATCTAACATCTAATCTGGAGAGTCAATGAGTGAAGTGATAATGCATCAGAGATAATTAAGTAATAATAATTATAAGTTTTAAAAATCATTAAGATTTCTATTTTTTTATTTATACGATGACAAAGTAATACAAACATGTTATTTATATGTTTTTCATTATAATTACATTTTATAAATACTTATTGAGATGAGATATTTTCATCAATATATATATAAGTACTAAATATTTGATTTGATACATGGAAAAGTACACAAATTACAGTACATTTACAACTATTTTAACAAATACTATCTTTTAACTTATACTTTAGAACAATAACTTTTGGTTGTGATTGAAAATATTTTTATTTTGAATTTTTTTATTCCGCTAGAGAATAGTATGAAAAGAATGTTAGGGAAAAAATTTAGAAGTTTTGAATTTGTAAATAGATATATGAGAGTAAAATGTAATGATTACAGTTAATGTAATTTTTTTTAGGGAGAATAGGGAATGCCATTGGAAATATTGGGAGATAGGATGTGACTTTATGGTAATTTGGAATTTTGTACGTATTTTTTTCATTTCTCAATAAATAAAATATTTTCCACTAATTTTATATTTTTGGTCATGTATATCCTATTACTGTTTGTCTGCTATATGCCATGTGTTTATGTTTTAGTAAAATTCTTGTTTAGATTTATTTTATATATCATTTTAATTGTTCACTGTATAAAATTGTTGGATTTTTTTGTCATGCATATTACAAATCATTCCACAAATTTTCCCAAACGTCAATTCAAAGAAACTCTGATATGTGATGTCAAGTCAGCATAAATTATTAATGTGTACTGTAGAAATGATGGGAATAGCAGCAAGCCGAATAAATATGGTGGCTGGGCAAAAGGAGAGAATTGTTGTACACAATAATTTGTAAAACAGAAAGAAGGTAGAATAACAAGATGAACTATATCATTCATTCATAAAATGCATCATATATATAAACGAGATTATTCAACGTACACATTTGAAGATTTTCTACACATCATTATCATTAAAATACATTTACATACGACACCTTAATTTTCTTTTTGCAAGTCCACAAATTTGACAAAGCAATTGCACATGCTTTGACAGAATATCACAATACTCCCTCTTGGACGTAGCACTATTTTAAGTTGGATGAGTATGCCTCGTTAAAAACATTAAGCCGAAAAACTCCTGTGGGAAAAAATCGGACATAAGGGAAAAAGAGTACACTCCCAAATCCAAATCTCGTACATAAGTTGTCTCGTTAAAAACCTTAAGCTGGAAAAATCCAATGGGATAAAAACTAGGCAAACGGGAAAAAGAGTACAATGCACATTATATTTGCTCCCCTTGAAATGAAGAATATCAACTGCATAATTGATCCATCAATCTTGCATTGTATTAACTCTTCTCATTCCAATGTCGAAAACTAATTTTTCAAATATAGATGGCGGCAAGGATTTGTAAACAAATCGGCAAGATTGTGACCTGAGCAAATTTGTTGAACATCTACCTCGCCATTTTTCTGGAGTTCATGTGTGTGGAAAAACTTCGGTGAAATATGTTTGGTCCTATAACCTTTTATGTAACCACCTATTACTTATAACCACCTCTTACTTATGATATGCATGCTACGTTATGCTTACAAATAATAGTAGGAGTATTTGTAACTGGTTTCAGCTGACAAGCATTTCGTATATGAGCTATAACTGATCTTAACAAAACGCACTCTTTACCGGCTTCATGAAGAGCAATTATCTCAGAGTGATTGGAAGAAGTAGCGACTAATGTTTATTTGGTAGATCTCCATGATATAGATGTACCATTATAGCAAAATAAGCAACTAATTTGTGATCGAGCTTTGTACGGATCAGATCTATATCCAACATTAGCATAACCAACTAACCTAGAGTTAGTGGATTCCTTGGAGTAGAATAACTCCAAATCTATAGTACCACTCAGATATCGAAAACTATGTTTAATACCATTCCAGTGTCTTTGAGTTGGCTCAGAACGGTATCATGCAAGTAAATTTACTGCAAAAGAAATATTAGGCCGAGTACATTGTGCTTGATACATTAATGCTCCAATAACATTAAGGTAAGGCACTTTAGGACCTAAAATCCTTCATCAGATTCTTTTGGTCAGAATGAATCTTTCTCGGGATCTAAACTACACACAACCATGAGGATATTCAAGGGATGAGCCTTGTCCATATTAAATCGTTTGAGTATCCGTTAAGTGTAAGCAGATTGGTGGACAAGTATTCTGCTATCTTTATGCTCTAATTCAAGACCAAGACAAAGTTTAATTTTTCCAAAGTCTTTAACCTCAAACTCTTTCTGTAGATATTCATTAGCATTAGATAATTCTTCAGGGGTGTCAATCAAAGTCATGTCATCGACATATACATCAATGATAGCGAATTTGGTATCTAATCTTTTAATAAAAACGCATGGGCAAATGGTATTATTTTTGTAACCTTCCTTAGAAAGGTATTCATTGAGTTTATGATACCACATATGACCCGATTGTTTTAATCCATACAAAGATTTTTGTAATTTGGTCGAGTATAATTCACGTGGAGTATCTGATTTTGGCATTTCATATCCATCTGGAATTTTCATATAAAAATACGAATCCAATGAACCATATAGATATGCATCACTATGTCCATTAGACGCATGTCTAAATTCTCGTGGACAACCATACTAATAAGAAAATGAAACGTGATCATATCCATCACAGGTGAATATGTTTCATAATAATCTATCCAAGTCTCTGGGAGAATCTTTGAGCCACATGTCGGGCATTATATCTCACGGCTTTGTTATTCTATATTTCTCTTTCGAATAAATAACCACTTTCACCCAATGGGCTTTACATTGTTTGGAGTTCGAGCGATTTGCCCAAACACATTTTGCTTTTCTAGGGAATCTAACTCAGATTTTATTGCTTCTCCCACATAGGCCAATCAGGCCTCTGACGACATTCCATTATAGAATGTGGTTCATAATCATAATATCATTTATGATTCCCTGAGCAAACGAGAGTGCAAAATTATCATCAGTAATTGTTTTATTTCGATCCCATATTTCATTACTATATCTCATAGGATTCTCGGTGCTATCAGAATTTTTGATTTGTACATTTTATGAGATATTAGGCTCTACAAATTCGTTTAGAGCATGCTCGTTAGTATCAATTCTCCCATTTCTTTATCGAGGAACATTATCTTTTGAGCCAAAATGTCCACCATGTTTTTGTCGTGGTATATCATCATTCATTTTCTTATTTTCATTTAGAACAGTAATCCTGGCTAGAGCATTTGCATCTGGAATATAAGACTTCGTGACTTTACAAGCATCGTTAAATGCATCAGGAAGTTTATTCGCAATATTATGGAAATGAAGGGTTCTATTCACCTCACTTTCATATTAAGAAGTACGTGGATCTAAATTGAATAAGCTTTGTTAATTTTAGGAGATACTCTCAACTGGTTTTTGTTTATCATTTTCTGAAACAGCTTTATCCCTTCCCATTGATGGAAATATTGTCTCATCAAAATGACAATCTGTAAATCTAGTGGTAAATAAATCTCCCGTCATTGGTTTAAAATATCGATTTATTGACGTAGAATCAAATCCAATATATATACCAAGTCTACGTTTTGACCCAGTTTTGTCCTTTAAGGTGGTGAAATCGGCACCTGAACAGCACACCGGAAAGTGCGTAGGTGCAAAATTTTGGTTCAAAACCAATAGTTAATTACATTAGGGAGTACATATGATAAGCAGTGAGACGTAATCTAATGAGCGCTGATGCAGGCAATACTGCATGACCCCAAGCTGCACTAGTGAGCTTTGATCTCATTAATAATGTACGAGCAATGATTTGAACTCGTTCCATTTTGAGTATGAACATGTTCTACTAGGTGTTCAACATTAATTCCCAGGGCTATGCAATATTCATCAAAACATTTTGATGTAAATTCTTCGGCATTATCCATCCTTATATTCTTGATGGGATAATCAAGGAAATATGCTTGGAGTTTAATAATTTGCACTAATTGTTAGGAAATTTATTGTTAGATTTTGATGATACCATGTAAAACCTAGAATAAGAAGTTGACACCCCATTTTCCTTGTATTTCTATTTGTAATAGATAGGACTGCATGAGCTGAGTGAAGTCAGCTATGATACAAGAGTCAACTAAAGACTGAAGAGAAGACCCAACTGTGTGTCAGCTGAGTGTGGTCTAGATGAAAGGCACATACTCGACTGAAGAAAAGATCCAGCTATGAGACAGCTGAGTAAAGGATGAAGAAGTGACAGTCAAGTCAGTTAAGAGCCAAGTCTACAGTTGAACCGACGATGAGTCTTTCCTAAAAGGTTGGAGCAGACTCAAGTCAAAGGGGTAAAGGCCGCTGTCAAGTCAAGTCGACTGATATTAATCCATTGCACAAAAGTCGAGGATGTTTCTTAAAATACTAATACGTCAATGCCGCCATGCCCGAAGGTGCTCATACCAAAAGCGTGCAAATAGAATTAACCGGTGGGAAGCAATCGAGCTTGTGTCAGGTTCAAAAGTTGCGGACATCATTTAATACGAGGATATGTCACCATCACAAGCCGCAGTCAAGAAAAGACAAGCCAATGAACAATAAGTGTTATTTGAAAATTGTCTATCTCTTCAACGGGCAAATTTTCAAATAAGCACTATAAAAAGGCCGAGGAAGCAAGTGAGAAAAGGTTATCGATTCTAAGAGATTTTTCGAGCAAGCAAGCAAGCAAACCTGAAAATATTCTCTAAAGCTTTCTAAGACATTCCTTAAGCCTAAAATCGAAGGAACTCGATCCAACACATTTAGTGAAGGAAAGAATACTTCGTCAAGTTGAAGAGGATACAGTTTAAAGAACAAAAGGGTCTACTCTTCAAGTTGAAGGAGTTATAGAAAGGTTCAAGGTCGAACCAGAAATTTTGAGCTCGTTGGAAGGCTGTGTGATTAATTCCAAGAGTTCGAAGGGAGCTGAAGTAGCAAGGCAACTGTCTTGTGAAGAAACTGAGTCCCAAGAGCAACCAACTGTGTGATCAAGGCTGACTCGGACTGATAACTGCTTTGTAACCAGATCTATTACTTAGTGGATTCCTCCAGGAGTTGGAGAAGAGCGGAGTAGAGAAATTACCCCATCCTCAACAACTATAAAATTTGCTTGTGTCATTGTACTTACAACACTTTACTTTCCTGCATATTTTTGATATATGTTAAGTTAAGATTGCTAAACCTAGCTGATAATAACATTGCTAAAAACAAGTGTTAAAACAAGATTAAAAACAACATGGGTGAAAAGTCTTCCGCTGAACAAAACCAAATCAACTGTTAATCTAAGTGTTAGATGATCACAGCTAAGTTATACTATCAACAACTCAGTCGAGTCTGTTGAGTGGGTAACTTTACTGAAGTGAAGCAACCTAGTTGTCCCTCAAGGTCTTAGCTGATTTGAGTAAACTCTAAAATTATTTAAAAGGACTAAAATCGAAAATTTGGTACGGTTTATTCAACCCCCCCCCTTCTAAACCTTACAACTCACCCCTTGGGACCTACAAGTAGTATCAGAGCGGTTGGTACATTGACCTTGCGGTTGGTACATTGACCTTCCACACTGGTTACTGAACTAGATCTCAATCTTTTCAAAGGATACAACACTTGTGTTTTTAAAGCTTTTATTTCAAAAGCAAAGTTATTATCATCATGGAAGCAAATCTAACTCGTATCACCATGTTTCTTGTGGAAGAGTTTGATGATCGGAAAATTTGTATGCGGCTCACCTATCGCTTTGCACGATGAGATGTGGCTAGTGATAGAAGATGGGCCACTGCAAATCTTTAAGGTCAACATCTTTGTAAAGAAGAGCACCTCAAGATGAAGGAGAGGATCTTTGCAAAGAAAGCCGGACACTGCTATGGTTGAAAAACCACGCTTTGAATGGACGAATGAAGATAGAAAAAGATACAACCCTGATAATATTGCCATGGACATCCTCTACAAATCTTTGGACAAGACTATGTTCAACAAAATTAAATCATGCAAATCACCCAAAGAAATATGGGATAAGCTAACCTTGATTTGTGAAGGATCCGAATGCAGATCAAAGAGAATAAGTTAATCAATTCTTTGTTCAAATGTTTGAAAATTTTAAAATGCTTGCGGTGAGAGTATGGATCAGTTGGATGCCGATTCACTTGAATTACAAATGAGCTTTCGGCTCTTGGGAAGGAGTACACTCAAAAGGAGATGTGCATGAAGATTTTAAGAGCCCTCCCAGCTGAGTGGGAAATGAAGGTCATGATCCTGACACATTCCATGGACCTCTCCAAAACCTCAAATCATGAGTTGTTCTCAGACCTCAAAGCTTATGAGTTTGAACTGAGAAGAAATGAGCAAGAGGAAAAACTTGTTGTGCCCAAGACAGATGCTTTTGTTGGCGCTGAAGGAAAGAAAACTAAGCCAAAAGAAATAAATTGAACAATAGGAAATTGCTCTCATGGTAAAAAGGTTCAACAAGTTCTTCAATAATAACTATAAAAGAAACAAGGATGAAACCTCCAGAAGACACTCAACACCTTCCAAAGCAAGGGAGGACAGGCCACCCAAGAGAGTTGAACATCAAAGAGTTGACTATAAGAGAGCTGATATGCAGAGAGCCGAGAACTTGAGTTGGAACTGCAGACAACTAGGACACTTTGTTGTTGACTGTTCTTATCCACCAGTCAACAAATACAAGAATGAAGAGGATAGAAATGTCTTTAGAGAAAGAAGACATGAAAAGAAGAAAGCCATCTTGTTGCCACGAGATTCTTGAACCGGCTAAGTGCAAGGAAAATGAGACTTGGATAGTAGTGAAGCAAACTACTCTAGTGATACTGAGGAAGAGGCTATGATATGCCTCATAGCTAAGAACAAGACTCAAAAGATCAAGAAGATGAGGTACACTCTAACTCATCTCATTCATATTCTAGTGACAGTGATTGTGACACAAACACTTCATCATCCCATGAGATCTTTATGATTCATTAGGCAAAATGATGAAAGACTTTGAGCACATCAAAACCTCACACACACTTTTAAATGAAGAAAACAGCCAGCTTAAATGCCAAAACTCACAACTAACTAAAGAGCTGAGTACTCTAAGTCACATAGCTAATGAGAATACCAAGTCAAGGCTAAAAATGCAAATATGCAAGCGAGTTAGTCGCTACTAAAAAGAGAGAAAGATTTTAAAAATGGGATTGCTTCATTCACAAAGGCATCCAAATCATTGGATGAACATATCATGAGCTAAAAAGAGTGTGGAGATAAAACATGCATAGGATTCAATTCCTTTGTGCATGCTCAAGCTCATATAGTGATTTTGGAGAAAAGGATCCTCAAGTAATGAAGGAGTCAAAAACCCAAAACGCCATATGTTGCAACAACACCCACACCAAAAAGATTCACAACCATACCGGCCTTGGTTATAAGGGTAAAGTAAAAAGCGAGAGAGTATCTTGAAAGGACAATCGAAACAAAATTTAAAAGTCCATCACAGACTCCAAAAGTAAAAATACTCTGTAAAAAGCTAAACAGAGCTACCAAAAGCCCCAGAGATTTTCAAAGAAAGAAATTCATTTGAAGGAATGGTAGAAACTATCCAAACCAAGTGATTGGAATAACCAAGTGAAATATCAACAGAGACCTATGGGATACAAGCCAAAGTGGCAAGGACCTCAACCTAAGCAAAAGCCATTCCCGAGGCGAAAGAGCTATTATCAGAACACATATGCACCCAGGTACAAAACCCATCAAGCACAAAAATTCCACTACTACCCCAAGAAAGCAAATTCTCAAACAAATACACGGACATACGGACAAAAAAACATCTCGTATGATCCTAAAACCCCAAGTAATTTTCTAATGTGCATTATGATTATGGGGCGATAGATGGCAACCTCTTAGAGTCAGATCATCTGGCTATAGGTTGGTTGGAGCATCTTATAGCACTAACCCCCAGGACCCAGGCAAGTATGGGTACCTAAAAATTAATTTCCTTGATTGCAGGTTCAAGGAACAACTGAGTGCCTAGGAACCTGGTACATGGATAGTGGTTGTTCCAGACATATGACAGGAACAAGAGACATCTGTCAAAATTTAAGGAAATCAAAAGTGCAAAAGTCATATTTGGAGGAAATGAAGCTCCAGGGGATATCAAAGGCACAAGATCCATAAAGAAGAATGGATTGAAAATCACAGATGTTGCATATGTTGAAGGTCTTAACTTCAATCTACTAAGCATCAGCCAACTCTGTGACAAATGCTACAATGTGGGATTCAATATGGGAGTTTTCCAGATCAAGGACACTGAATCAAATGAGATTGAGATACAAGGAACAAGGCAGAAGAACATGTATGTAGTGGATTGGTCAACTGCTACACCAAGCACATGTCTGCTAGCAAAGAGTACAGACAAATCAAGTTGGTTGTGGCACAAGAAGCTGAGTCACCTGAATTTCAAGACAATCAACAAGCTTGCAAGGAGTCATCTTGTGGAAAGATTGTCTGACTCAGTGTATAAGAAAGAAAGTATATGTGATGCATGCCAGATGGAAAAGCAAATCAGATCATCCTTCAAGGACAAGCCAAGTCCTTCTTCAACAAGGATTTTGCATCTGTTGAATATGGACTTATTTGGTCCTGTTGAACCAGTTAGCATCAATGGAAAGAAATACACCTTAGTGGTGGTGGATGATTACTCAAGATATACATGGACAATCTTCATGTGTAAAAATAAAGAAACACTGCAGAAATTGCCTCAGCTGATGAGAAGAGTTTAAACTGAGAAGAGTCAAACCATTATAAAGATAAGATCTGACAGGGGAACTGAGTTTGTCAATGGGATTATAACTCAGTATTGTGTTAAAAATGGTATTGCTCATGAGTTGTCAGCTGCAAGGACTCCACAGCAGAATGGAGTAGTTGAAAGAAGGAATAGAACTCTCAAGAAAACTGCTAGGACAATATTAGCTGAAGCTGGATTGGCTAAGAGATTTTAGGCTGAAGCCATCAATACTGCCTGCTACGCTCAGAATAGATGTATGATTAATAGGAAATTGACTAAGACTCCCTATGAAATTTGGACAGTGAGGAAGCCAAATGTTGGATAATTCAAGATATTTGGATGTAAGTGCTTCATCCACAACAATGGCAAGGATAACTTAAAAGCTTTTGATGCTAAAGCTGATGAAGGTCTCTTTTTGGGATACTCAACTGAAAGTAAAGCTTACAGAGTGCTGAACAAGAGGACTATGGTCACAGGAGAGTCTATCCATGTGGTTTTTGATGAACCTAATGTTAATGGAGAAGACATAGATAAGTTAGCTGAGAAGTAGAATCAGCCAACTATGCAGAAGAGTCCCTATGTTGATGCAGATGTGAGAGCACTCAATCTTGAGGAAGATGAGACAGCTGAATCTCAAAGACAGCTGGAAGTTCTACAAGTAAATGATGATGAAGAAGTTGTTCAAGATAACTTAGATGCGAGACGGCTGAATCCAACAAACTTACTCCAACCAGACGTGAGATGGCTGAGAGACCTTCCACTTGAGCTGATTATTGGAAATGTTAGAGATGGCATAAGAACCAGATCCAGAGCTTAACATGAAGCTATGTTTACCTGTTTCATTTCCCAGATAGAGCCTAAAGACGTGTCTCAAGCATTGGATGACACACATTGGATTCAGGCTATGCAAGAAGAGCTAAATCAGTTTGAAAGAACAAAGTTTGGGAATTGGTTCAAAGGCCTACCCACCAAAATGTTATTGGTACTAAGTGGGTATTCAGGAACAAGATGAATGAGGAAGGATCTGTTGTAAAAAGCAAGATTGGTAGCCAAAGGGTATTGCCAAGAGAAAGGTATAGATTTTGATGAGACATTTGCTCATGTTGCTAGATTGGAAGCAATTAGAATGTTTCTTGCTTATGCTGCACACAAGAACATATCAAATGGATGTGAAGAGTGCTTTTCTAAATAGACTTTTAGAGAAAAAAGTCTATGTTGAACAACCTCCAGGTTTTGAGCAGAAAACTATTGGAGATAAGGTCTACAAGCTTAAGAAAGCATTGTATGGTTTGAAACAAGCACCAATAGCCTGGTATGACACATTGTCTCAGTTTCTAATAGATAATGGATTCACCAAAGGCAAAGTTGACAGAACACTATTCAGAATTCAAGATGGGGAGAGTATACTGCTTGTTCAAATATATGTGGATGGTATCATCTTTGGATCCACAAATAAAGAGTTGTGTGACAAGTTTCCAAACCTCATGCAAGGAAAGTTTGAAATGAGCATGATGGGAGAGCTGACTTTCTTCCTAGGTTTTCAAGTCAAGCAATTGAAGGATGGAACCTTCATAAGTGAAACCAAATATACCAGAGATTTAATGAAGAAATTTGGTATGGAAGAGAAGTCATCAGTGAAGATTCCTATGAACACATCAATCAAGATGGATATGGATGTAGATGGCAAAGCTGTTGATCAAATCAGATATAGAGCTCTTATTAGATCTTTGCTCTATTTAACAGCAAGTAGGCCAGACATCATCTTTTGTTGTAGGTGTATGCGCTAGATTTCAATCTGCACCAAAAGAAAGTCACATGACTGCAGCTAAGAGAATCCTAAGGTATTTGAAGGGATGCCAAGAAGTTGGCTTATGGTATGCAAAGGATGGAAGATTCAAGCTGGTAAGATACTCGCACTCGGACTATCTTTGGATGTAGAGTGGATGGGAAGAGTACTTCAGGTACTTGTTAAATGTTTGGAAATAGATTGGTCACTTGGTTCAGTAAGAAACGAAATTCAATAGCTACATCCACAGCTGAAGCAGAGTACATAGCTGCGGGCAGCTGTTGTGCGCAAGTTCTATGGATGAGGCAACAACTGAGAGACTATGATATAGAAGAAAGAGAAATTCTAATTATGTGTGATAACACAAGTTCTATTGCAATTACTCAGAATCCAGTATTGCATTCAAGAACAAAGCACATTGATGTCAGATATCATTTTATAGGAGATCATGTTGAAAAGAAAGACATCACTTTGGAATACATCTCAACTGATAAGCAGTTAGCTGACATATTCACTAAGCCTCTATGTGAATCAAGATTTGAAGAGCTTAAGAATGAGCTAAGTTTGATTGAGCTGAGATAGGAGTCTCAGAAGACTCATTCAACAGAGTCCAAGAGAAGAGAAATGAAAATAAGCAAAGTTTCACATTCCAGCTAAGTGGAACAACCAAGGTGGAAATCAATCAGATCGAGTTAGGCGACAAATTGAGTGATCTTATGAGATGAGAGAAGCAGAGTCAAGTCACTTTTGGATGATATATGAGTTATTTATGAGCTAAGTGACAAAATGCGTCATTTTTGCAGCGGGAATGTTTTGGACATTACGTCGGCGTAATTATGGTGTTAGTACAAAAATTGCACACGTTTAGCCTATGATTGGATATAAATGCTGTTGCATTTAATGCAGGAAAATTAATGTGGTTTCAAAGGCTTAATCCTGACCACTGATTTTTGATCAAACTTTTCAAATTCTAAAAACCGTCCTTTCACGTCCCATAAAAACCAAAACCCTATTTTCTCTCTCCTCACAACACTCTCATCTTCAGCAAGCGATTCTAAGTTTTCTCTCTGCAAAGTTCAAAAAACCCTAGTTCTTCAAGCAATGTTCTGTGACTATTTTACCGCTTATTCTTCAAGAAAATGGATGCCTCATACGACTTCGTCAAAATGTCCGAGAAAATCCACTTTGGGTCGACTGTAGATTTTGATGGTATGCTGAAACAGGAAGCTGATAAGACCCTGGTTTGAAAGATCGCTGAGAAGTTAGAGAAGTCCGGTCTGAAGGACTTTCTCACTATGGAGTTCTCTCATACTTACTCCGAAGAGGTAGCCATGTTCTACGTGAATGCGGAGGTTCACGACGGGGAGATTCGATCATCTGTCAACAACAAAGGCATCAAAATCACTGTTGCAAACCTAGCTGAGCACTACAACCTGCCTTCAGAGGGATTGAAGGATATTGCTGAGAAAGATGTCAACTTAGCTGTTGCTTGGAAAGAGATTGCCAAGCCTGAGTCAGATGCTAAGGCTGTTTACATAGCCAAGAAGTCCCTGATCAAAGAAGATTATCATAAGTTGATGGACATCGTGTCCAAATGCATCAACATGAAGTCCAGCAGCTTTAATCAGCTATCTTGAACTAAGCTGATCGTGATGGCTGCGATCATGGAGGAGAAGAAGGTCAATTGGGCTGAGTTTGTTTTCAGCCGCATATGTTAGAATGTGATTAACAAGACTATTAAGGATGATGGTCTTTTTGGAGGCTCGTTGGGATATGGCCTAGTGATTGGCCATCTTATGGAGGTTAAGGGGATTGCCTTGAGATAAGGAAAGCCTTTCCATGTCAACAAGAAGATGTTCAAGGCTAATCTTTCTGGCGCTCAGAAGCAAGCGCATGCACGAAGAGCGACACAGCGAAGGTGAATCGGTGATCTGTTCTAGAAGACACACAGAATCATTGTTCAACTCCTTCTCCTAAGCCAACTCAGAAGAAGAAGAGAGCTACTGTAGCTAAGCCAGCACATGCCCCAGCAGCCAAGTCCACTCAAGCTCATGCCGCTGTAGCCATGCCAGAAGTTGCACCTGTCCATGCAGCCGAGACCGAGAAGGATACATCTGCACCTTCTCCGGTCATGAAGAAGAAATGCTCAGTTGTGCCTCGCAAGCCAGCTGCAGCAAAGAAGATAAAGATGGTGGAGCTAGAAGCCACCGCAGAAGCTGAAGAGGAAGAAATTCCTCTTGTTAAGACAAAAAGAAGAAGACTATTTAAGAAATCCGAGTTGGAAAAAGCTGAGTCCGACACTCAGACTGCACAGGAGAAGACTACTAAAACTCAGGAAGAGCAGTCGAAGGAAATCGCTGGTGGTGATGTGGTCACCATGGAGGTGGAGAAGACTACTGCTAAGGATCAGCAAACTGTTGAAGACCCAGCTGTTCGAGAGATAGCTGAGGAGGAACATGGAGCCGAAACAGCTGAGAACACACAAGAAACATATGTTCAGTCCCCTCAGACAGATGCTACAGAACCTGAAGAGTAACATGCTCCACTTGCTACTATTCAGGAAGAAGAAGATAATGATGATGTGGTGATGCTATCTCCTGTCTATCCTGACATCCATGAGAGATTAAAGGTATGGAGAAGATGGAAGCTGAGTTACTCAAGGTATCAATTTCAGAGCCCAGAATTTATTGAAGAAGAAGATGAGCTATTGAGTTTCTTGGGTGACATAGCTATTAGCTCTACTCTTGATCCCGATTTCTGCATGATCATCCTTTATTAAAAGAAGGATGAAGAGAAACGAAGAGCCATGGAGAAGGCCAAAGCCATTGAAGAATCAAAGAGGCCTCATTCATGTGCATTCACCGATGCACCGAGCATGCTCGGAATCGGTGACAAAGCAAATGAGAGTGACATAGAGGAGATCGACCCTGCTGTGGCAACAGAGAAAGCTAAGTTCCAGCAAGCAATAAGAGAATCAAAAGAGATACACGAGCAGCAAATGCAAGAGGGTCCAGGAGAGTCCTCTCAAATATCTTATGTTCCTGATGTTATGGATGTGGTGCGAACCATTGCTATCAACATTGTTGCCACCACATCCCTAGTACACTCTGAAGATGGCACCAAGAAAATTGGCGATGAAGCTAAGGATGGTGAAAAAGCAGGCATCTTAGCTAAGCCAACCCCTACATAAGGTGTTGAGACACCTGCACGGTCGGCTGATCACTCAATAGGAATAACAGCCGAGTCTCAGGTGTTGAATAACCCCACTACTCATGACTCAGCTGGTGCGCCAGCTGAGGGGGAAACTCTCACCACCACAGCTAGGTCGGAGGATGTTGTGGGAGACCAATCAACTATGAAGCTTGGATGCGAATGAGAGAACCTAAATGTTCAACAGAGTGAAGTTAACGACGCCGGATGGTTGAGAATATCTCGGTGAGACTTCAACTTCACCCTGCAGTCGATGACACCGATGATGCAGCTAAGGCAAATGATGGAAGAGAGGCCATGGGAGTTGAGACTCGACCACGAAAGTTCAATCCTAGGAGTTGAGACTCGAATGATGCCATTGAAGACCCCAAGCGGCTATGTCTCTTTGAAGGGATAATCGTAGAAGACCTGCTTTGTGGTTGAGAATGCACACAGGGATGAACAAGGAGCATCAGCAGTTGAGAGGCGGCGAGGGTAACGAAGGCCTAGAGAAGGTTGAGACTTCCCTCGGTAAGAAGGTTGTTGAGAATGAGCCTGCTCCTCATGAGGAGGCTACTAATGAAGAAGAAGAGATCAGCATCATTCATTATTCCCATGAGAATATAGATACTGAATTCCTGGAATTAGACAACGAAGCTGAGTCCACTCTCGTTGATACATCTAACAAGGACACAACTGATGAGGATGCTCAGGCCACACGGAGCTAAGTCAGTGAGAAAGTTGCTCCGATGAAATTTGTATTGGTTGATGGGCCACCTCCAATGGCACCATCACACTCCGATGAAGCTGATAAGTCAGCTGAGGAATAGACAACTCAAAAGGAAGCCACAACTGATGCCGAGGAACCTGTTAAGACAACAGAGAATTAGTCATTTTAGCAGGATAACACAGCTGCTCAAGATGCCGACGATGCTGAAACAACTAAGGCATATAGAGCTGAAGAAATCTTAAAAGAGAAGGGAAAGGCTCCACAAACTCAAGATGTGGAGATACCTATCTTCCCTGAAGATCTTTTTGCGAAATAATTTCCGTTCGAAGCCCAAATTCCTTTCGAAGTCGAATCAGTTGCGGAACGAGCCAGATACAACGTCCAAGTACCCCCAGAAGAACTCAGAGATCCAGGTGAAACTGCAATGTGTCTATCGGTTTCGATTTTGATGTAGTGTGGCCTGAGGATCAGTCCACTGAGACAACAGACTTCAGGAAAGCCTTTAAAGCCATATGTGCTGAGATAGAAAAGATGAAGCACGGCTTTGCATCATTAGACCAGAGGCTTGATAACAGAGATGCCACAATCACTGGAGACATCGAGGAATGTGTGCGTATTAGAGAATGGGTTGGACAAGTGAAGGCTTTGAGGCGTGAGCAGTCACCTATTTCAAGTCCTTATTCGCTAAGATGGTGATTTGGAGCTCAGACAACCTCAAGTTCCAGCAGAGGCAGAGGGACCACGTTTTCAGGATGGATGAGTCTCGCAGGTCTGATATGTAGTTACTCAAGCTGCAGCACAAAACTGAAATTGCAAGAATAGAGGCCAACGTCGAACAGCAGATTAAGGTTCTCCAAACAGAAATAAAGCTGATAGCAGCTGAGTCTAAGGCTATGAGGTCAGAATTCCGAACAGCTTACTCCAAGACCCATGTTAAACATGACTCTACAAAAAACAAGCTCAATTTCTCCTGAGTGGTATGTTCCCTGATTTAGCCCTACCCCTTGGTGATGATGCCAAAAAGGGGAAAGGGGAAATTATGAAGGAATTGAAAGAAGGGCAAAGGAGTGATAAAGAGGGAAGTAAAGGGGAAGCAAGCAAGGGGGAATGAAGTTATGTGAAGAAACCCCCGTTGAAAATTATGTTTGCTAAGACCCCACAACAAGGAGATATAACAGCCTCAATCCTCAGCAGACTACCAAAAGAGCTAACAATTGAAGAGAGAGCTAAAATGACAGTTAAAGAGTCGAGAAAGGCCATGGAAGCTGAATTTGAAAAGGTAGCTGAGAAGCACTCCGAAAAGATTCCCCAGCAATAAAACCCCCCAAGAGAAATCACGATACCTGATGTTGGATCTGAACCAAGATCACTAGAGGAGTTTCAAACTCTAGAAGCTGAAGGTTATTTCAAAAATATGACTCTACCGGGCGTGGGACTTATCTTTGGGAACAAGGTCTTAAATTGTGCAAAAATCGAGAAGCGAGTTCAAGTAGTCACTCACCGAACGGCACCAATACAAAGACACTCCCGCAGACGGAGTTGAGTCGGTTAGAGGGAGGGGAAGGTTTGGAAGTGGTGGAAGAGGCAGAGGCACTCCACCACGCCCAAGACCTAAGGATACAAGGCTTATTGATCCACACAAGAAAGGGATCAATTAGTGCTGGCTGGTATGACCATCTTGCTAACCTTGAAGTGAAGTGCAAGAACGAGGAGGCAATAAGAAGGCAAGAGACAGAGAATGAAAGAGTCATGAGAGAATGGGAAGAAAGGCAACGAAGGGAAGACCCTATTGCTAAGCGCGCCTTTGAAACAAATAAGAAAGATGAAGAAGATAGGAAGAGAAGAAGAGCCGAGGAAGACGGAAGAAGAATCAAGATGAAAGAGAGAAGAAGGAAATGAGGCGTTTAAAACACTATAAACCCTTCAATGTATTTTACTTAATTGTAAATACAAGTTTTGTAAGTTTTTCTTGTAATTTCGCCTTCGTATTTTGCTTTGATACGATGTACTTTAGTACAAAAAAAGAAGTCTCGATACAATGTAATAGATAGTATAGCTCAGATACATTGTATAGAGTATACTATGTAACAACTTTGTCAAGTGCAAGTTGTAAAGTATAAGAATGATATGATCAATAAAATTGACATATTCAAAACATACGTTGTTTGTTACAACACTGTTTATTTTTGCTGTAATTATTTAAGTTTTGGCATCATCAAAAATGGGGAAATTGTTAGGAAACTTATTGTTAGGAAACTTATTGTAAATTCTTGGCATTATCCATCCTTATATTCTTGATGGGATAATCAAGGAAATATGCTTGGAGTTTAATAATTTGCACTAATTGTTAGGAAATTTATTGTTAGATTTTGATGATACCATGTAAAACCTAGAATAAGTTGACACCCCATTTTCCTTGTATTTCTATTTGTAATAGATAGGACTGCATGAGTTGAGTGAAGTCAGCTATGATACAAGAGTCAACTGAAGACTGAAGAGAAGACCCAGCTGTGTGTCAGCTGCGTGTGGTGTAGATTGAAAGCATAGACTCGACTGAAGAAGAGATTCAATTATAGGATAGTTGAGTAAAAGATGAATAAGTGGATACTCAATTTAACAACAAGCACCGAGTTGAACTGACAGTTGAGTCTTTCCTAAAAGGTTGGAGCAGACTCAAGTCAAAGGGGTAAAGGCAACTGTCAAGTCAAGTCGACTGATATTAATCCATTGCACAAAAGTCGAGGATGTTTCTTAAAATAGTAATACGTCCATGTTGCCATGTCTAAAGGTGATCATCCCAAAAGCGTGCAAATAGAATTAACCAATGGGAAGTACTGAACTTGTGTCAGGTTTTGAAAAGTTGCAGACATCATTTAATACGAGGATATGTCACCATCACAAGCTGCAAGTCAATAAAAGACAAGCCAACGAATAGGAATTGTTATTTGAAAATTGTCTATCTATTCAACGGGCAAATTTTCAAATAAGCACTATAAAAGGCTGAGAGAGTGAGAGAAGTTTACGGATTCTAAGAGATTTCTCAAGCAATCAAGCATGCAAATATTCTCTCAATCTTTCTAAGACATTCCTCAAGCCTAAACTTGAAGGAACTCGATCCAACACATTCAGTGAAGGAAAGAATACTTCATCAAGTTGAAGATGAAACAATTTAAAGAACAAAAGGGGTCTACTCTCCAAGTTGAAGGAGCTATAGTGTAGCGCCCTTTCTAGCTTACTTGAATTTTAATGCGACAAATTAGAAATTAAATTAGAAACACTTAAAAGAATACCGAAAAATATGAAATACTAAAAATCTTACTTCGTGTGAAAATTTTGCAGCGGAAATAAATGCTATAAAATAAAATAATTACTTGTCCAAAAACATTCATACTGTAAATAAGATGACATTCAACTTTTAAATAACTAAAATGTCAAACTTTGGAAATAAAATAATTCCATTGACATGGGTTCCCCGAGTCAATGCGCCCGGCAATCTCCTTTCTCTTGTGCATTCTCATCTGAAAAATATTCAACATTCGTGGAATGAGCTAAAGAAGCTCAACAAGTAACCTCATGCATGAATGCATGCCTAATGCAATATCTTAACTTGTATAACTTAAAAAGACTTTACGTTTTCCTTGATTAAAAACCTTCCTTTCATTGCTTAAAACTTTCTTTCGTATAAAACTTTGACTTTCGTTGCATGAAACATTCTTAGGACGCGAGCTCACTTTGTAACACATTGTTCTAATCAGGGTCGCAGTGGCCCTCGTTATTTGGAACCTGTGAATATTTTGCCCGAAGGCCCATTTCCATCGTTTTGCCCGAAGGCCCTTTTCCTTGAACTTTAACATTAGCCGCAAGCGGCACATGGTCGGAACACTGGTCTCCCACGCCTATTTTTCACTCACTCCAGCATCATAGAACAATGTGCACCCATTTCTTTTGAAAACCGTTATACTTTATGACCGACTTTACTTAACTGGGATGCTCATAAAATGCTATGAACATACATTAACATGATGCATGAACCTAAGAGATGCAATGTATCATTAAATACGAGAATAAATGTAAGTGCATATCATCATAATAACTAAATCATATTAGTTGAAACAACTCGAGAAACAAAACCCTCCATTCAATTAATTAAGGGAAAACCTATATTCAATGATTCAAGCTATTTAGGGTAAACTCTACATTCAATTAGTTAGAGGAAAATCCTGTATTCAGTTATTTAAGGGCAAAACTCTACATTCAATTAGTTAAGGAAAAACCTTACATTCAATTAGTCAAGGGAAAACCCTACATTCATTAAGTCAATGGAAAATCTTACATTCAATTAGTCAGGGGAAAACCTATATTCAATTAATCAGGGATAAACCCTATGCTCAACTAATCAGGGAAACCTTACGTTCAATTAATTAGTGAACTCTAGAGTATAGATTCAATTATACTTGGGGAAAAGTCATAGGTTCACTTAGTTAGGGGAATATCCTACATTCATTTAATTAAAGGAAAGCCCTACATTCAATGATTCAAAACCCTGCATTCACTTAGTTATGAAAAATCATGTATCCAATTAGTTAGGGAAAACCCTTTATTCAATTACTCAAACCTCTTAGGGAAAAACCCAATATTCAAATAATTAAAGGAAAGCTCTACATTCAATGATTCAAAACTATTTAGGGTAAACCCTACATTCAATTAGTAAGGGAAAAACCATTCACTCAAACAATCCATAATTAGTTGGCGATAAGCCCAATACATTAAATTTTATAACATTTAAGACGACAAGCCTTATACTCAAAGAGGATAAGGCAACAAGCCTTGAGATCAGTATTATGAAAACCACATACATAACATAGTCAAACATGGTAAGGGGACAAGCATTGAGATCAGTGTAATGAATCACATGCATAACAATAATCCAAACCTAAATCTACATGAGAACTAAGGAGATTACTTCCGTTAAACTTATGGATATTATAATTCTCTTTCAAATCAATCGCGTTTTCTTTCTTCTCTTTTTCTTTTTCCTCTTCTTCTCTAGTCGTTATTTACTCTCCTCTCTCTCTGAACCATTCTCTCTATTCTCTCTGACTTCTATCATGTATTATGTGTGTTGTGTCTTCTCTCTGTGTGTTTTACGTGTCTTATATCTGTATTTTAACCTACACCTAATTGGGCTAGGTTTTGGGTACATGGGCTTATTATTAACTTACTAATAATATGAGTCTGATTTAAAACCCCAAGCTAGTTAAAATTCCATTTATTCATATTAAGGCCCAAATAAATTAAATCACATTCAAATTAAAAAGCCTCTTTAATTATCCGTAATTTAATAAATTAACTATCTAGTAAAATCTTTAATACATTTCCAATTCTCCATTATTATTCCATAAAATAAACAAATAACATAATTAATAAAATCTTATTAAGGCATAAAAATCGGGTCGTTACATGTAGAAAGGTTCAAGGTCGAATTAGAAGATTTAAGCTCATTGAAGGTGTGTGATCAATTCCAAGAGTTCAAGGAGTCAAGTAGCAAGGCATCTTGTGAAGAAGTCGAGTCCCAGGAGTAGCCATCCGTGTGATCAAGTCTCGACTCGGATCGATAATTGCTTTGTAACTAGATCTGTTACTTAGTGGATTCCTCCAGGAGTTGGAGAAGAGTGGAGTAGAGGAATTACCCCATCCTCAAACCACTATAAAATTTGCTTGTGTCATTTTACTTACAGCACTTTACTTTCCTGCATATTTTTGATATCTGCTGTTAAGTTAAGATTGCTAAACCTAACTGATAATAACATTGCTAAAAATAAGTGTTAAAACAAGTTTAAAAACAACAAGGGTGAAAAGTCTTCCGCTGAACAAAACCAAATCAACTATTAATCTAAGTGTTAGCTGATCACAGCTAAGTGATACTATCAACAGCTCAGTCGAGTCTGTTGAGTGGGTAACTTTGCTGAAGTAAGCCAACCTAGCTGTCCCTCAAGGACTTAGCTAATTTGAGTAAACTCTGAAATTATTTAAAAAGACTAAAATCGAAAATTTGGTTAGGTTTATTCAACCATCCCCCTCTAAACCTTACAACTTACCCCTTGGGACCTACAAGAATAATCAAGCAAATGCAATATTTCTAGTAGATAATAGACATACGTGTGACCATCTATAGGATGCATCTATTAAAACTATAAAATATTGAAATGGTCTAGTTGCAGGATATATTGGTCCACAAATTATCACCATTAATACGTTGTAAAAATGATGGTGATTCAAAACCAACCTTTTCCGTGGAATGTTTAGTAATAAAGTTTCCTTGTGAACACGATTCACGTAAATATTCTTTTGACATTAGCATCTTCTTGCTTTTTAATGGATGTCCATTTGTGTGTTGAACAATCCTACACATCATAGTTGTTCCTAGGTTTCTAAGCGATCATGCCATAACACAAATATATTAGGATTCACCAGCCTTCCAATGCATGGTGGCGTAGGATTCAAGAGCTTTAATTGAGACACAATACAACCTAGAAGTTGTTGCTTCAAATTTCTCATGGGAAATTTTTTTCCCATTTTATAGGATGTGATACACGACACTCTTTATTATGTTCATTTAGTGTCTCCAAGTTGATGATAGGCATTATTACGTTTATCCTTAAAACTCATTAGATTCCTTTTTGATCTACTAGATAATAATGCATTTTCAATATGCAAGATTGTACCATTAGGAAACACTACTGTTACATTCACAGAGCCATCAATAATCTCAATGGGACCAGATATTGTTGTAACTTGTGTATTGCACAATTTCACACTCGAGAAATATACTTTATTTGTTAATATTGAGTGCGTTGTTGCACTATCAAGTAGACAATAATTCCTTTTCTCAGTGTTTCTCATGTGTACCTGATATATTCATTATTAAATTAATATTATACGGTTATCTAAAAATTCTTTCATTGAAATATAAAACAACTAAATAACAACATCCGTGCAAAACAAAAGTTTAAATGTAAAAGATTTTATTCGACAACATAGACGTCATAATCATCTAATTATTACACTGTGCTAAAATAAATTCTTACGGCTAACAGAGTAAGAATTGTGAAGATAAGAAGCTCAATCATAAACTAAAAGTGTCATGGAGGATATTCTCCAATAAAAAGCAGGATCGTGTACATGAACACCATTGTAATGAGAAATAATACAATTAAGTTAAACATTTTTTGTAATGAATGAAATATGAAGTTTTCGAAAGATGAGAAAATATTTGTGAATTTATTGAATAAAATGTGGGTATATTTATAGATAAAGTTACTATTCATAGCCATTTAATACATCCGTTGGAAGAGAGAAATTAATATGAAAAATTTGAATGTTAAATTTGTGAATGATTTGGTAGAAATTTACTAATATTTTATGATCGAAATATTACACACTAACATATTTATTATTTCACATTAGGAACTTTATCCGGAAATATATTATATACAAACATGGGTACAATAAACTTAATCTCGGGAATGTACCATCAGGGGGAAATAACATACAAATATTAATTTGATTTTATTTTATTCAGCCGACACCTTGTGCTTCATGATCCTCAAGAAAATTTGATATATCGAGTGATTTCCAACCCTAGACAAAGTATTTTGATCATGTATGATTTCGAGATATGTAGACCTCATTAGTAGTAAGTGGCTCTATCGCTCGTGGCATGTGTTTGAACACCCTTGCCTTTATCTTTCTTTGATTCCTAATATATATTTACCCTGGTGTTGGGCGGTGTAGGTCCCAAGGGTGTAAGCAAGGTTTAGAAGGGGGGTTGAATAAACCTTACCAACTTTTCGATTTTGGTCCTTTTAAAATTATTACAGAGTTAATACACAACTAAGTCCTTGAGGGACAACTAAGTTAGTTAATCAGCAGAGTTAGCCACTCGACAGACTCGATAGAGCTGTTGATAGAATAACTCAGCTGTTTAGTCTAAACCTTAACTTGGCTGTGATAAGTTTTTCAGCGGAAGACTTAATACCTTTGAATTTGATTTAACTCTGTCTTAACACTTGATTTTAGCACTTAGTAATTTATCAGTTGGATAGAAAATTATCAGCAGATATAAAATATGTGTGCAAGAATGTAAATATGCTGAAATGTAAATGACACAAGTAAATTTTATAGAGGTTCGAAGATGGGTTAATTCTTCTACTCCTCTCTTCTCCAACTCCTGGAGGAATCCACTAAGTAGTGAATAGTTTACAAAGTGGTTATCGAGTCAGAGACAAGCCTTGGTCACACAAAGTGGCTTCTCATCCGACTCAACTTCTTCACAGGCGCTTTGCTTTGCTACTTGACTCACTTTCTCAAGCTTCTTGGATTTGATCACGAAGCCCTCCAATAACTTGAGATTGGTTCGACCTTGAACCTTCCTACAATCCTCCTTGGAAAGTAGACCTCTTTTTTATTCTTCAAAAGTTTTCTCTTCAACAGTTTGAAGTTGTCTTTCCTTCACAGCTTGGTGTTGGATCGATTTCCTTCGAGATTTAGGCTTGAGGATTTTGCTTGAATAACTTGAGAATATTTTGCAGGTTACAATTTGAATATTGCTTGCTCGTTCGTGGTTCAGGTATGCAAGGTAACCAAGGTAACCTTTTCTCAATGAAATTCCTCAGCCTTTTATAGTGAACTTTCAAAAATCGCCCGTTGAAGAGATAGGTGATTTTCAAAAGTCACTTGTGTTCATTGGCTTGTCTTTTCTTGGTCTTGATCTTGAGATGTAGACCTTTCCTCGTATTAAATGAATGTCCTGCTTTGTGTTCGACACGAGGTGCGATGCTTCCCATTGGTTTATTCCTTTTGCACACTTCTCGGGATCGAGCACTTTAAGACATGGCAACATGGAAGTATTACTTATTTAAGTAAACTTCTTGACTTCTGTGCAACGGATTCTTTTCAGTTAACTCCTCTTTGCAACTGCCTTTTCCCCAGGTGACTTGAGTCTGCTCCAATGATTGAAAGACTCATCTGTCACTTCAACTTGTGACTTGGCTTCTTGGGTTGACTTAACTGACTCTTCACATGTTTGTCCCTCAATCACATACGTCTTGATCGAGTCCTTGATCTTCTATCTTGGTCATACTCAGTTGTTCCTCAGCGGAGTCTTCACTTCACTTCTTCAGTTGACTTCTTGTATTTCCAGGCATAGCTGACTTGATTCAACTCATTTAGCCCTATCTATTACAATGAGAATTACAAGGAAAATGGGGTGCCAACATTCTAATCTAAGTTTTACATGGCATTAATCAATATCTAAACAATAAATTTCCCAACAATTTCCCCCTTTTTGATGATGCCAAAACTTAAAGATATTAAACAAAATGTAAACAACACAGATACATACAGCAATGCGAAGCAAAGAATATATGTGTTGAATCAATAAATTTTATTGATCATAGCATTCTTGTCCTTTACACAAATTTGTTTACAAAGTGTATCGAGCATGATCATATCTAAGCAATTTACAAGCATCTATGCTAAGATACAAAGAGACAAAATACAAACACTTTATTGAATGTACGAGATGACTTACACACACATGTATTTACAAAAGTAAAATACACGAAGGGGTTAGCAAAGCAACACTTCATCGCCACGCCTCCTTCTTTCCTCTTCTTCTCGTCATCACGCTCTCTTTCTTTTCCTTTCTTCTTGATTTGCTTTCTTCTTTTCATAACCTCTCTTTCAAAGATCGTCTTTTCTTTTCCTTTCTTGCCTTTCTTGCCACAGCTGATCTTGCCTTTTATTCTCTTCTTCAATTATCTTCACATATTCAGCATTCTTTCTAGCCACTTCCCGATTAGCTACTTCATCATACCAGCCCCAAGAGATCCTTCCCTTCTTGCCACGGATCTACGTATTCAATATTTTTGGGCAAGGGTGCAGGTTGAAAACCTCTTCCTCCACCACTTCTTCCTCTTCCTTTGGGTGCATATTGTACAGAGTCTTCTTCTTACCAACCGAATGGTGTTGGTAGTCTCACGCTATCGCCTTCTTCGCACAACTTCGACCACCCTTTTCCCAAGACAAATCCCAGGCTTGGGCTATAGACATGTTCTTGAAGTAACCTTCGGATTCGAGCGTTTTAAATCCTTCAACTGATCTTGGCTCATCTCCGTCATCTAGAATGGAATTTGTGTCCTTCCCCTCTTTGGAATGCCATCGAATGTTTCATCATGCTTCAACGCGGGCATCCGTCTTTTTATCAAACTCTAATTGATCGCTATTACAATCTTTCTTTTCTCCGACATGGGCACAATAGAGTGTTCGATCGCGGAGTTCTTTGGAAGTTTGTTGAGTATCGATCTTTGTGACATGACCTTCCGAGGGGTTTGAGCAAGCATTAAGGTCAAATCTTTGGACCTTTCCCCTCAATAGCTTTTTCTTTCTCCTTTTCAACAGCTTGTTTCATCCTTTTGCTTCACATCCTGCTTTCTTCCTTCAATTTCTCGGGTATTCCTCTTCCCCTTTTTGGCATCATCGAAGGATAGAAGAACCCGGGAACATTCTGCGAGCATAAAATCCACTTCGGTACCGAGAGCCGAGTTCGCTTAGAGTCGTTGCGTCATGTGCGGTTCAAAATTCGAGCGAGTGGCCTTCAATTCACCGCCACAGTTTCATTTCAGCCATAAGAAAGCTGAACTCGTATTCATGTTCTCTTCAACACGAAGAATTTCTTTTCGATGAAATTCACGCAAAGTAACTCCATTTCGGTTATGCTTGACGAGAGGCATGCAATCTCTCCATATAGGTCTCCGCATCCTCCGCTTCATGTCGCATTGTCGCACCTGCACCAACATTCTTATATAGTGCCTTGAAGTAGCGAACTTGCTCGAGACGCATGGCACTGTTGTTGAGATCATTCCTTAGCCGACCACCACTCCTCTTAAGTCTGTGAGAGTGGCATCTCTCGTTGTCCATGCGCATGTCAAGAGAGGCTTAGTGCCGTTCAATCTTCTCAATCTCTTCACAGATCTTCTTGAAGATTTCACGTATCTCATTGTTTGCCGACTTAAGTCACCGCCGCCACTCTACATCGAAGTTGAAATCACTGGCACAATTGAGTCGAGTAGGAATTATGGGTTCTTCTTGGGACAGTGTAGTAGTGCTTCTCGTTTCTCTCAGTCTTCTTCTTCTAAAGATTGGCGATCGAGAAAAAGGAAATACATCCTCAAATGCATCATCTCGCACGTGAGATGTTGTGTGCGAGGTGGTCACCGCTCAGACTCGGTGGCCTCGCTTGTAGATTGAAGTTGTTGCACTGGTGCAATTGATTGTTTTTGCTTGGTGATCGAGCCTCAACTGTCTTAATGACTTCCTCGGCCTCGTAGGTTTTTCCATTTGAGTAAACGGTCCTCGTCAGTATCATCAATGTCATCGGATGATGATGAAACCTGGGGGTTTAGTTCATCATCAAATTTGAATGTTTGACGAGCAGCTTTGAAACTCGACTGACTCGTCTGCGGAAGAACATCCTCAGCTGGGTCCTGTTGTTGTGCGGCAACAGGTGGACTCGTGATTCATCTTCGAGATCCAGAAATGATATATCGGGTTGTCTTGGGAATCATGAAGTGCACTAATCTCCTTCTCGATTCTTCAATGTGAACCGGAGGGATGTTCGCATCTCTTTCTCTTTACCCAGGGAAGTCTCAACCTCCTCGGGCCTTCAATACCTTTATAGTCTCTCAATCAGAAAGGCCTTCTACATTCCCTTCGACAGACGCTTGTTGTCTTAGGGTCTTGGACGATGGCATCCGAAGGAGTCTCATCCCTTCGATTGCACTTTCGGTGCCTGCAGTGTTAACTCCCGGGGATTTTCAAACCTATGCCTCGATTCGCACCGGCAGCGTCCCCGATCTGCAGCGATTGGCACTTCAGCTGGGATAGACTCAACTGTATGAGCTTCGTCAGTGTCAGTCTGCTGTGGTTCTCTTTCCTTTTCCACTTCGCCTCCTTTCTGCAATGTGGAGTCATCTGCAACATCCTCCAACCTTGCTGCAGTGGAGTGAGTTTTCCCCTTAGCTAGCACACCAGCTGAGTGACTGATGGTGGGGTCACTCTTCTCCAGACTTCTGGCTGCTTCCGTTGAGTGCTCATCCGTGGGGGCAGGTGGTAACACACCTTCAATAGGGGTTGGCTCAACTTGGATGCCCAAATTCCCAAACTCAATTCCAAGTCCCTTGGACCCATCTTCTGAGAGTACTGGGGACGTGGTCGCAACAATAACTATGGCAATCTGCTGCACCACTCCCAACGGGTCAATCTCCAGGAGAGATTTTGAAGATTCTCCTGGTCCTTCAATCAACTGCTACTCATGCATTAGCCTGGATTCCCTAAGAGCTTGCTGCATTTCTGACTTCTCTTGTGCAGCAGCGGGATCCATGTCTTTATCACTTTCGGAGAACACATCAAAATGAGGGTGAGTGTGTTCTAGAGTTCCAGTGAAAGGGCATATGTTTGCCTTCTCCAGTGGATGGGCTTGCTCTTCAGCTTTGTCTTTCTCGTCTGCCTTTATGATACGGAGGATCTCCATGCAATTCTCTTCATCGAGCCTCGTGCGGTGGTAATTCCTAGGAATTGTATTAATTCCTCTTCATCTTCTATAAATTCGGGGCATTCAAACCGCACTGAGTTGCTTAGCTTCCATGCCCTCCATTCATGCGACGCCGAATGTCCGGATATACAGTGGGTACATGATGAGATCATCATCCTCATTATCTTCTTTCGACCTTCCTTTTCTCGGAATGGAAGGTAGCATACTCTTTGCTCTTCGCCAAAAAGATCTGTGGCGGTGGAGACACAATCCTTTCAATTGAGGAGATTTCATTGTCTCTGTTGCTTTTCCTCCTGTTGCCCTCACTACATCCGGGTCTTCTATGTGCCTCTCTGATCACCTTCAGCAGACTTGGTGTTTCGTCAACAACCTCGAGACCGCACTTCTTGGCCATCTTAGGAGTTTTCTCCGGTGATTTGCAGACTCAATCGTCTTCTCAAGCTCAAAGCTTGGATATTCTCTTCATTTTCTTTGTCCTCACCGGAGGAATTTTGGTTTGGATTCATCTTTTCGGTACCTTGGCAGGGGCAAAAATGAGCATCTTTCTTGGAAGGAGTCGCCTTTCTAAGGCTTGGCGGTTTCTTCTTTCTTATGGCCGAGAAGGTATTTGGGCTTCCTTCTCTACCTCGGCCTGCGGAGCAGGAGACACGGCTGCTCGGGCGGGAGACTCGGCTGCGAGGGCGGGCGTCCATTGACTTTCTTTGTAGGGGCAGCCTTCTTGGGAGGAGGAAACAGATTGTGTCCTCGGGTTGATTGATTCCTCCTCACTTGTATCCGCCCTCTTCGCATGGGCTCTCTTTGGGCTCCCTCGAAAGGTTAGCCCCGAACATCTTCATGTTTACATGGAAGGGCTTTGCATGTTGAAGGGAAATGCCTTTCGCTTCCATCAAATGCCCAATGACTAGGCCATAGCCAAGTGATCCTCCAAAGGATCCATCCTCCTTGTATGACTTGTTTCAACATTCTCGCGTAGTCCTTTGCATACGAACTCGGCCAGGTTGATTTTTTTTTCCTTGAATGATCGCAACCATGACGATCAACTTAGTCTTTGATAGTGGTTGAAGCTTCCGAACTTCATGTCCACACATTTTGAGACGACATCCATCAGCTTGTGATAGTCGTCCTTCAGCAACTTCTTCTCGGTTGTGTAGACTACCTTCACAAGACACTTTCAGGTTTGGCTACTCCATTTCATGCGGCAGCCAAGTCCACATCGAACCGTTTATTTCCGTTATGCATTACGCCAGGACGGCAAAGAACAAGATACTCGCAAGGTCCTTAACAATAATCATGATGTCCTTGCGGTGGACGGAGGACTTGATACCTTCGTCCTGCACCTCGGCATTCACATAGAACTGCGCCACCTCTTCCAGGTAGGTGTGCGAGCACTCCAAAGTAAGAAAAGGCCTGAGACCGGACTTTTCCAGCATATCAGCTATCTTCTTTACTAGGGTTTCATCAGAACCCTGCTTCACCATTCTTTCAAAATCCACAGTCGAACCAGAGTGGATTTGCTTCGATAACATGACGAAATTAATCTTTGGTGCCATTTTTAGAAGTTTCTACCGATTAAATCTTGATGAACTTGCTTGTGAACTCGTAGGGTTTTTGAGAGAAAAGAACTTGCTTTCAAATGTTTGAAGATGAACAGTTTTAGGTGTGAGAGAGAAAACTGAAAGAATGAGTATATAAGAGTTATGAAAGGACGTGTTTTCGATTTTTGAATCGAGATCAACGGCTCAGATTTAGCACGCTGATCAACATTTAATTTCTCACATTTAATGCGGCAGCATTTATATCCAATCATATGCTTACTGTGCAGCTTTTGACTGTACCCGTCATTATTACTGCTGACGTCATCCTTAAAAACATTCCCGCTTTGTAAAAACGATTGTGTTTTTGTCACTTAGCTCATAAATGACTCAGCTTACTCAACAAATGACTCAACTCTTCTTCTCTCCTTTCGTTTAGTGACTCAGCTGTCAGCTAACTTGATACAACTGACTTTCCGATACGGCTGATTCACTTGGCTGATTTGAAAGCCTCGTTCATTCTTAGTTTCTATCTTTCATCTCTTCTGATTGAGTCTTCTGAGTATTAACTCACTCATTTAACACTAGCTCATGCTTAAGCTCTTCAAATCTTGATTCACATAAGGGCTTGGTGAATATGTCGCCTAACTCTTCATTTTTATCGGTTGAGATGTTTTCCAAAGTGATGTCTTTCTTTTCAACATGATCTCTTATAAAGTGATACGACATCAATGTGCTTTGTTCTTGAAGCAACACAGATTCTCGAGTGATTGCAATTGCACTTGTGTTATCACACATGATTGGAATCTCTTTTTCTTCAATTTCATAGTCTCTCACCGTTGTCTCATCTATAAGACTTGGGCACAATTTTGCCCGCCTATGTACTGCTTGTTTGTGGATGTGGCTATTGAGTTTTGTTTCTTGCTAAACCGGAAACTAATCTGTTTCAAGCATTTGACATGTACCCGGGTACTCTTCTTGTCAACTCTACATCCAAAGATAGTCGAGTCCGAGTAACCAATAAGCTTGAATCCACCTTCTTTTGGATACCATAAACCAACTTCTTGGCATCCCTTCAAATATCTTAGGATTCTCTTAGCCGCAAATCATGTGGCTTCCTATGGTGCGATTGAAATCTTGCACATACACCTACCGCGAAAGGTGATGTCCGCCCTTGTTGTTAAATGAAAGCGTGATCCAATAAGTGCTCAGATCTTGTTGATCTACTGACTTTACCATCTGCATCCATGTCCATCTTGACCGATGTATTAATTAATATTTTCACGAAGACTTCTCTTCCATACTAAATTTCTTCATTAAATATCCGGTGTATTTTGTTTGACTTATAAAGGTTCCATCCTTCACTGTTTAACTTGAAGTCCTAGGAAGAATGTCGCTCTCCCATCATGCTCATTTCAAATTTGCCTTACATGAGGTTTGAGAACTTATCACACATCACTTTGTTTGTGGATCCAAAAATGATATCATCCACATATATTTGAACAAGTAGTATACTCTCTCCATCTTGAATTCTCAAGAGTGTTCTGTCCACTTTGCCTTTGGTGAATCCATTGTCGAGTTAGAAATTGAGACAATATGTCATACCATGCTCTAGGTGCTTGTTTCAATCTATATAAATCTTTCTTGAGTTTGTACACCTTATCTCCAATGGTCTTCTCGCTCAAAGCCGGAGGTGGCTCAACATAGACTTCTTTTTCAAACAATCCACTTAAAAATGCAATTTTCACATCCATTTGATATACAATGAAGTTCTTGTGTGCAACATAGGCAAGAAACATCCTTATTTCTTCTAATCTAGCAACAGGAGCAAATGTTTCATCAAAATATATTCCCTCTTCGCAATACCCTTTGGCTACCAATCTTGCTTTGTTTCTTACCACGGATCCTTCCTCATTCATCTTGTTTCGAAAACCCATTTTGTTCCAATTACATTCTGATGGGTTGGTCTCTCGCACCAATTCCCATACTTTGTTCCTTTCAGATCGATTGACTCTTCCTACATGGCTTAAATCCAATGTGTGTCACCCAATGCTTGGGACACATCTTTTGGTTCTATTTGTGAAATAAAACAAGTGAACATTGTTTCTTCGAGCTCGATCTGGTTCTTACACCATCTCTCACATCTCCAATGACTAGCTCGGTGGATGGTCTCTCGGCCATCTCACATCGTAGAAGCAAGTCATTTGGTCAGTTGCCTACAATTTGTCTGCATTTTTGAGAAGCTCTTTCATCATCATTCAATGCAGATTTTCCATTTGTCTTTGAGATTGACTATCTCATTTTCATCTTGGTTGATTACTCCGCCTTGACTTCAACATAAGGACTCTTCTACATAGTTGGTCGATTCGACTTATCGCCTAACTCTTCAATGTCTTCTCCATTCACATTGGGCTCATCAAAAACCACATGAATAGATTCTTCGGTGACCATAGTCCTCTTGTTCAATACTCTATAGGCTTTGCTTTCATTTGAGTATCCCAAAAAGATACCTTCATCACTTTAGCATCAAAAGCCTTTAGGTTGTCCCCCATTATTGTGGATGAAGCATTTACATCCAAATATTCTCAAGTACCCAACATTTAGCTTTCTCCCTATCCAGTTTCATAGGGAGTCTTTGTGTTGTCTATTTATCATGCATCTATTTTGAGTATAACATGCGGTGTTGATGGCTTCAACCCAAAATCTTTTAGCAACCCGGCCGCCTAACATGGTCCTTAAACTTCCTTGAGAGTTCTTTCTTCTTTCTGTTACTCCATTCTCATTGTGGAGTTCTTGTCGAGATAACTCATGAGCAATACCATTTTCAACACAAGATCGAAGTTATTATCCCATTGACAAACTCGGTCCCTCTATCGATCTTATCTTTATAATGGTTTCGCTCTTTTCATTTTGAACTCTTTTCATCACCGAGTGAGGTAGTTTCGCAGAGTTTCTTTCTTTTTACACATAAAGATTGTCCATGTATATCTTGAATAATCATCCACCACCACTAAAGTGTATTTCTTTCCACTTATGTTGGTGGTTCAACAGACCAAATAAATCCATATGTAACAAATGTAATATTCTTGTTGAAGAAGGACTAAAGCTTCTCTTTGAATGATGATTTGATCCGCTTTCCCATCCGCATGCATCACAAACACTTTCCTTCTTGTACACCGAGTCCGCAATCCTTCCACAAGATGACTCCTTGCAAGCTTGTTGATTGTCTTGAAGTTCAGATGACTCAACTTCTTGTGCCACAACCAACTTGATTCGGCTGTGCTCTTTGCTAACAAACAGGTGCTTGGTGTGGCAAGAGACCGCCTACCACATACATGTTCTTTTGTGCGGATCCTGCAAAAGACTATTTCATTTGACTCGGTTTCTTTAATTTGGCACACTCCCATATTGAATCCAACAATGTAGCCCTTGTCACGAGTTGGTTGATGCTTAACAAAGTTGAAATTTAGACCTTCAACATATACAACATCCGTGATTTCTAATCCATTTTTTCTTGATGGATCCGGCGCCTCTTATTTCATTTGGAGCTTCATTTCTCCATATATGACTTTTGCACCTCCAATCTCCTTGAATTTTGACAGATTTTTCTTGTTTCTGTCATATGTCCGGAATAAAATGACCACTATCCATGTACGAGGTTCCTTGGCACTCTGTTTGTTCCTTGAACCTTGTAATCAAGGAAATTAGTTTTTAGGTACCCATGCTTGTTTGGGTCTGAGGGGTTAGTGCTATAAGATGATCCAACCAACCTATAGCCAAATGACTTGACTCTAAGAGGTTGCCATCTATCTCGTGCCATAATCATAACTCACTTTGGCAAATAGCTTAGGGGCTTTAGGTTCATACAATGTCTCTCTTTTGTCGTATGCTGTGTGTGTGTTTTAGCAATTGCCTTCTTTGGGTAGTTGTGATATTTTTGAGTGTAGTGCTTGGGTGCATATGTGTGTCGATAATAGCTCTTTTGCCTTTGGAATGACCTTTGTTGAGTTCAGGTCTTTGCCATTTAAAGCTTGTATTCCATAGGTCTTTGTTGATATTTCACATTATTTCAATCGGCTCGCTTGGGTAGTTTCTACCATTCCCATCATTTGTGTTTCATTGATAAAACTTTTGGGGTTTTTGGTAGCTCGTTTATTCTTCACGTAGTACTTCCTATTTGGAGTTTCTTTGAGGAACTCTGCTGGATTTCTTTCTGTTGCCCTCTCAAAGATACTCAATCGGTTGTTTTCCTCTTCCTTTATATCCAAGGCCAGTTTGTTTGTGATTGTGCTTTGGAGTGAATGTGGGTGCGTGATTTGGTATCTTGGATTTTTGAGATGCTTCATTACTTGAAGATCATTTTTCCAAAATCACTCAAGGAGCTTGACTATGCACAAAGGAATTGAATCATATGCCCTGTCTTATCTCCACACTCTTTTTAGCTCATAATAAGGCCATCCAATGATTTAGATGCCTTTGTAAATGATGCAATCACATTTTTGAGATCATTTTCCTCTTTTCTATAGACTATCTCTGCTTATTAGTTTAGCATTTTCAGCCTTCACTCTTTGTTCTCATCGCCTATGTGACTCGAGTACTCAACTCCTTAGTGTTTGTGAGTTTTTTTTTGAATGGGCTGTTTTCCTCATTTAATAGTGTGTGAGGATTTATTGTGCTCAAAGTCTTTCATCATTTTGCCTAATGAATCATAAAGATCGAGTGGGTGATGAAGTGTGTGTGTCACAATCACTATCACTAGAATACCGAGTGAGATGAGTTAAAGTGTACCTCATCTTCTTGGTTAGGGTTGATCTTGTTCTTTAGCCATTAGACAGATCATTGCTTCTTCTTGAGAATCACTTGAGTAGTCGCCTTCACTTTCTCTCGAGTCTGTTGTTTCTTTAGACTTAGCTATCTCGTGACCCAACATAGCCTTTTTCTTTTCCTCTCTTCTTTCTCTCAAGACTTTTTTCTTCTTCATTCTGTATTTATTGACTCTTGGATATGGGCATCCAATAGCGAAGTGTCCTGGTTGTCTCAGCCCAACACAGGTTTTTTCAGACTCTTTGGTCATTTCTTTGATCCTTGAATTATCGGCTCTCTGATATTCAACCTTTTGATGCTCAGCTCTCTTGGGTGGCCTATCTTCCCTTGACTTGGAGGGAGCTGAATGTCTCCTAGAAGATTCACCCTTGTTTCTTTTATAGTTCTTGTTGAAGAACTTGTTAAATCTTTTAACCATCAGGGCAATCTCCTCCTGGTCAATGACTTCCTTGACCTCAGCTCTCTTCCCATCCTTGACTATAAGTGCAGCTGTTTTGGGTACAACTGTCTCCTCTTGATCTTTTCTTCTCAGCTCAAACTCATAGGCTTTGAGGTCTGAGAATAGCTCATGATTGGTTGTTGTTGTGAGGGTCATTGAATGTCTCAGGGCCATGACCTTCATTTCCCATTCAGCTGGGAGGCTTCTTAGAATCTTCATACACATTTCCTTCTGTGTATATTCTTTCCCAAGTATTGATAGTTCATTTGTGATTTCGATGAATCTAGCATCCGGTGATCCAAGGTTTCACTGCAAGCATTTTAAAATTTTCAAACTTTACGTATAGCAACAGACAATTTTTTTCTTTAATTTGCTCGGACTCTTCACAAATTAAAGTTAATTTATCCCGATTTGTTTTGCGGTTTGGCATGATTTGACTTTTATTGAACATTGCTTTGTCCAAGGTTTTGTAAAGTATGTCCTTGGCTACATTGTCCAAGTTGTATTTTTTCGTCCTCGTTGTCCACTCGATCCTTGGTTTCTCAACTAGGGCTGGTCTTGCCTTTCAATCGGCCAGCAGCCTTCTTCTCCTTCAACCAGATCTCGCTTCTTCAGACGGTTGTGTTCACTTTCGATGATTTGCGGTGACCCATCCTCTATCACTATCCACATTTCATCATATAAATCAAATAGATGAGCCGCATACGGATTTTTCAATCATCAAATTCCTCAATAGTGAACATGGGAATGCGTGTCAAATTTGCTTCCATGATAATAACTTTCTTTGAATAAAAGAGATGATTTTTAAAGTGCAAGTGTTAAAAGTTTCTTTGAAAGATTGGAGATCTAGTTCAAGAACAAAGGTGAGGAAGGCTTAATGAACCAACCGCTCCGATACCACTTGTAGGTCCCAAGGAGTATAAATAAGGTTTAGAAAGGGGGTTGAATAAACTTTACCAACTTTTCAATTTTAGTCCTTTTAAAATTATTACGAGTTAATACACAATGACTAAGTCCTTGAGGGATGACTAAGTTAGTTAATCAACAGAGCTAGCCACTCAACAAAATCGATAGAGTGTTGATAGAATAACTCGTTGTTTAGTCTAAACCTTAACTTGGTTGTGATAAGTTTTTCAGTGGGAGACTTAACACCCTTGAATTTGATTTAACTTTGTTTTAAAACTTGATTTTAACACTTAGTAATTTATCAGTTGATAGAAAATTATCGTGAGATATAAAATATGTGTGCAAGAATGTAAAAATGTTGAAATGTAAATGATACAAGTAAATTTTATAGAGGTTCAAGATGGGGTAATTCTTCTATTCCTCTCTTCTCCAACTCCCGGAGGAATCTACTAAGTAATGATCGTTTACAAAGTGGTTATCTGTCACGCCCACCCCTATTGCTACTATTAGAAAGTAACAAATAGCACAACTCGACCACAAAGTCTTTTTAAAACGTGTAATTTTTTTTTTTTTCTTTTCTGTGTTTAAAGTTAATAACAGAGCGATCAACGAAACAACCTTGTACATCGCAACAAAGATTTTATCATTTAGAGGCAAAATGCCGATCAACCCTATTCGTGACGTAAACACGATGACTAGATATACAAACCCAAAACTCAAACAAGCACGTTATTTATATATTTTTACAATACAACTTAGAAAGAGATAAACGAAGACGAGTTCCTTCATAAAACACAAATGAGAAGCAAAATCAACATGAACCCAAAAACAAGGCCGACTGTGTCGTCATCCATATCCATGATCCTCAAAACCTGAAGGAACTCCAAAATGATATCGTAGTCATTCATGGTTAACACAATTAGATCGATATAAAGCTCTCTATTCTCGATTGGGATAGCACAAGCTTTCAAAATTTGATTTGTTTGTTTTGAATCTCCGAGGAATTTTTACATTGTAACCCACTTCCGCTACATCGGTGTCCTACCCGGTCTTTTCACGTACTCAATGGATGCAAATGAATGTGACGCGTTCCCGAATCAAATAGTACGAATGTTGGGGTGTCAAAGATAAGAAGTTTACCTATAACCACTAACAAGTTCGCCTTTGCGTTTTCTCCGGTGATAGTAAATGCTTTGATTGGTACATGTTTTTGTCCTATATGATTTGGACTATTTAGGCACACGTTCGCAAAATGTTCTAACATCCCACACGTAAAATATATCCCGGTATTTATCAAGCATCCTCTAGTATGTTGAGTGTTTCACCTAGGCGAAAAAGTAGTGCTATAGGTGCCTTACTCGATCAACTCTTTAGCGCTTAACTTGTTCCCATTGTTGTTGTCTCGACGTGGTTGAAAGTTGGATTTCGATCTTGAACTTGGAAAACTCTCTTCTTCCTCGGGACCCTGTGAGTTATGGGCCTACCACGCATTGCCGCGCAACTAACGATGGATGAGTTGTTGAATTTATTGATTGTCATTTGGATGAGTTTTGCAATTCTATTAATGATATTATCTCGATCACTAGTTAGAATAGGTGTCTCCCCTCCTTGGTTTCTATTCTCACCACTACTCTCACCTCTAGTTCTCACCATGGCTAAAACATTTGTCTTAGGATGACCTAATAACACATGGCCAATATAATTTCATGAAACTTAAAAAGCATCGAGACAATTAAATAAAACTTACCGGGCATAGTTTGTGCTCCACAAGTTTTGAGTTCATGAACATGGATAGTCTAGAACTCGTAGAGAGCTCGATACCACTCTGTCACGCCCACCCCTATTGCTACTATTAGAAAGTAACAAATAGCACAACTCGACCACAAAGTCTTTTTAAAACGTGTAATTTTTTTTTTTTTTTCTTTTTGTGTTTAAATTTAATAATGCACGATCAACGAAACAACCTTGTACATCGCAACAAAGATTTTATCATTTAGAGGCAAAATGCCGATCAACCCTATTAAATGACGTAAACACGATGACTAGATATACAAACCCAAAACTCAAACCAAAGACGTTATTTGTATATTTTTACAATACAACTTAAAAAGAGATAAAAAGACGAGTTCCTTCATAAAAACAATGAAGCAAAATCAACATGAACCCAAAAACAAGCCCGACAGTGTCGTCATCCATATCCATGATCCACAAAACCTGAAGGAACTCCAAGATCGCACTGATAAGCTAAAAGCTCGGCATTCCTATGCTCACCGCAATGCATGAACTACATGAGCTAAAGCTCAAGCAAGTAAAAATCATGCATGTACAAAGAATAATGATGCTTTTCCAACATGTAATGCTAACATGTAAAATCCATGAATCAAAATACTTTATTCAAAATCATTTTCTTTCATTTGGGCCCCGACCCAACTACTATGCACCTAGGAAAAGAGCTCGCACACAACAATAATCAAATGGCCAATAATATCGGTATGGATCTACGTGTGGACCATCTCCCGCTGCCAGCCAAGGGTCCCTACTTGCGTCCCTTGTGTCCGCCAAGAAGTATCCCACCCCGCAGTGCCATACATAGGTACTCACAAATGGACCATCCTCCTGTGACCCACCAAGAGCACATCTCCTATCTAGCTCTGTGTTCACCAGGAAGTATCCCACTTGCTATACCTAAATATATATATCATAAGCATGCCCAGCATGCCTCGGTGCCCTAGCAGTGGTCAGCAAACATCAATTTTCTTCCAGAAAATATTTTCGTGCATGCGAACATCCTCTTGTAATATGCATGCACATGCAAATGTTGTGAATGGCATGTTCAATAGCTCACCAAGCACCACATTGCAACATCATACAAGCCAATATGCATCATATAATATCCACGTATATTCAACAAGATACCACAAAGTCACATATAATACAATCAATTCACACAATACTATGTTCATGCGTTACGATTGCGAGATGGATTTTTACTTACCTTCTAGCTATAGATACTTTACTAAAAAATTTAATATTTGACCTTGCCGCTAAGACCACCGCAAAGATATAATCTATCGTTTTCATTTCTCGGTCATTAAGTTCATTATATCTAATTTCTTATAAATGTGGAATTTCAAATTTTAATAACTTAATTTACCGATTTTGAAGCTTAATCAAGCGAATCAAATATGCCAAACATCTTAAATTTGTCATTCTTAAAGCATACTCCACATTACCTAATTAATGCATTTTAACCTTTACATTATATCCTTATATTTTAGATATCATTCCAATTACTTTAAATTAGATTTCTACATATAATCCCTCGTATGATTAAACATGTCTAATATACTAATTCTAGTATTATTATTATTATTATTATTATTTTTTTTTAAATATATAATATGCTTCTCTACATATCCGACAACCATAACAATATGTTAGTTTGGTTAGAAAATGGATAATCCTACCAATCATTTGAAAGTAAAATTAACACTATTCCAACTACAGGTTTCGATGAAATAATTCCCATCTCTCTCTACTTTGTAATTATGCGGTTTTCTTGTTAATTATGTTATCCTAACTAATCAAAAAAAAAACTTTTACTGTTGTTTGCATCCATCTTTGCCACGACAGTTAACATTAAGAGGTAGGCTACCATTTCCTATCTTATCTTTATATATATACATGTGTGTATAAAAGTCTAAGCAAGATTATTACCCCAGAGTTTCCAATATTAAACTATATAATTGCTATCTTCCTATTTTCTTTCTTTCTTCTTCTTCTTCTTTTTTTTTTTTAATCATGTGGATACTCAAAATCATAAGTTCAACTGAATCAAAGAAAGTAGGAATAACACTTACAGAGCTACGATGTTCATAAAACACTCTTCTAAGATGGCCAAGCACTCTCTTTTTTTTTTCCTCGTTTTGTACCTTTTTTTTTCTTTCTTCTTTAATTTCTATTTGTGTTTTCCTAAGTCTTTTCCATGATCTCTCTTTATTCAGCCGTGTATGTCTCCTATTTCCTTTTATTCTCAACACGTGTCTATGTGAGTAGATTACACATTTATTCTTATCATTTAATAGTTTATGGCGGTGATGGTATGGCTTATCTATATGTTGTATATATGTACAGATACCTTAAGAGTGAACTAAGCTTTACATATATAAATAATTAAATATATGTATGCTTTACTCCTATTCATTCACGTAAATAGCTCCTACATATAAAGTACAAACCTATAGTTATATATATTAATATATATATATTGTTAGTCACTTAGATATGTTAGACACATTTTATATATATATATACTTTTTTTTCAACTTCTTAAATTAGTAATCGATGACTAACATTATAGGTGAGGTCTAATAGTATAAAACTAGTCATGTCGTATAAAATAATAAGATCATGCAAATAGCACATAACCAACATGAAATGCATGAATTATATTGACCTAGTGAGTAGTGAGAGGCTCGGGTATTACATCCTACCCTCCTTATAAAAATTTTGCCCTAAATTTTACTTACCAAAATAGATTAGATACTTAGCTCTCATTTCGTCTTCTCTTTCCCAAGTAGCTTCTTCTCTTGATTGATTTCTCCATAGTACTTTAACTAAAGGATTTCCTTATTCCTAAGTTTCTTTACTCGTAATAATATCCTCACAGTATCTCTTCGTAGCTCAAACCGTCTTCAACTCTATCGGCTCGCTTGTCAAAATGTGAGATGGGTTTGCAACATATTTCCTCAACATAGAAACATGGAATACATCATGAATTTGAGACATTGACGCAAGTAAGTCAAGTCTATAAGCCACATCACCAATTTCTCAAGAATACGGAATGGACCAATGTATCTAGGATTGAGCTTTCCTTCTTTCCAAATCGCATTACCCCTTTCATTGGTGCCATCTTTAGGAACACTAGGTCTCCTACCTAGGAAATTCTAGTATTCTTCTTCTTTGATCTCGAATAACTTTTTGTTGCCGGCAGTTCCCATCCTCTGTCGAATTTGTATCACGGACTCTGTCATTTCTTGAATCATGTCGGGCCTAAAAGTTTTTTTCGCCAACTTCGTCCCAGTGAACCGACGATCTACACTTTCTACCGTACAATGCTTCATAGGGAGCCATTCCGATTGTGGCTTGATAGCTATTGTTATAGGAGAATTCTATCAAAGGTAGATGCTTACTCCAAGATCCTTGAAAATCTAGAACACAAGCTCTAAGCATATCTTCTAGAGTTTGTATTGTTAAATTCGATTGTCCGTCGATCCGAGGGTGATAAGCGATTAAACAATTGTGTTCCCAATGCCCGTAAACTTCTCCGAAATTAGATAAGAATCTAGAGTCCCTATCTCAAACAATGGATAGTGGCACACCATGAAGTCTAACCACTTCCTCGTATATAAAGTTGTGCGATCGGTCCATGGAATAGGTAGAACAAATTGGAATGAAATGAGCAGATTTTGTTAATCTATCTATGATTACCCAAATAGCATCGTGTCCCTTGTTTTTTTGGGCAAACCGGTCCACAAAATCCATGGTGATTCTTTCCCATTTCCATTCGGAATAGGTAGAGGTTGCAATGTTCCGGTGGCCTTTTGTGTTCGCCTTTATTTGTTGATAGGTTAAACATTGTTCCACATATTGCGCGATATCCCTTTTCATGCCTGGCCACCCAAGAATGTATCTTCAAATCTCTATACATTTTAGTAGCTCCTGGATGTGAGCAATATGGCGTTGAATGCGCTCGCTAAAACATCCTCTCGAAGATTTTCCTGTTGGGCACGTATAATCGTTCTTTAAATCGAAGTACTCCATCCTCGAGATATTTTGAAGTCAAGGCGCTCCCGAGGCAATATCATTCTTCACTTTAGTATAGTAACCATCACCTTGTTGTCCCCTGTTGAATTGATCAAGTAGCGTAGGTCGAGTGTTAACGCCGCTAATTTAGCTTCTATGGATCCTAATGATACAATCTCAATGTTCATTTTCGGAGATCCATTAACTCGGTTTCAGAATCGCGAATCGCAATTGCATTGCTTTGTGTTGATTTCGGCTCAACGACGCTGCAACATTGGCTTTACCAGGATGATAGTTGATCACACAATCATAATCCTTCACTAATTCCAACCATCGACGTTGTCGCATATTTAGTTTTTTTTGCGTGAAGAAGTATTTTAAACTCTTGTGATCTGTATAGATCTCACATCGTTCCCCGTATAGGTAATGCCTCCATATTTTAAGCGCAAATACCATGCAGCAAGTTGTAAATCATGCCTTGGGTAGTTCTTTTCATAGTCCTTCAATTGTCTAGACGCATACGCAATCACCTTACCATTTTGCATCAATACGCACCCTAGACCATTCTTTGATGCGCCACTATAAACTACAAAACCTCTAGTACCGATGGGATTGAAAGAATAGGTCTTCAAGTCAATTCCTTTTCAGTTCTTGAAAACTTTGTTCGCTTGCCTCTGTCAGTTGAATGCGACACTTTTCCGGTTAATTGTGTTAAAGGCGAAGCAATCTTGGAGAATTCTACCACAAATCGTCGATAGTAGCTACTAACCCTAGAAAACTACGTAATTCTTGAAAGATTTGTAGGTTGTGGTTGTTAATAGCCTCTACTTTACTTGGATCAACCGATATTCCATTCTTAAGTGTTCAGCGTGCTCCTCTTTGGTTCTAGAATAGATCAAGATATCATCTTCTTTAATTTTCAGTTGATGGTACCCGAACCGCCAATCGATCTTGAAAATACTTTGCACCTTGAAGTTGATTGAACAAATTGTCGATTCTAGGTAGCGGGTACTTATTCCCAATTGTAACATTGTTTAGTTCTTGGTAGTCAATACACAATCTCATCGTACCATCATTCTTTCGCGAATAGGACTTGCACACCCCATGGCGAAACTAGGTCTAATGAAGCCTTTATCTAAAGCAACTCCTGCAATTGTGTCTTTAGTTCTTTCTGGGTTCAATGGAGCCATGCGAAACGGGCTTTAGAGATCGAGACGCGTTCCGGAAGTAAATCAATAACAAACTCGATCTCGCGGTCACGTGGTAATCCAGGAAGATCATCCGAAATACATCGAATACTCTTTCACTATTGGAACTTCATCAAGGGTTAGTTGGTGTTGTTCATCGAAGTTCATGACACTTACTAGGTATTCTTCACGGCCGCGTCTAGTAAACGTTGCGCCTTTAGTGGTGATATCATTGGAAATCTAAAACAGTCGTGATTCCAATTAAAGTAAATTAATCTTCTCCCGAAGGTCGAAAGGTTATCTTTGTCTTTTCCGACAATCGATTGTAGCACCATGCTTGACAACCAATACATGCCCAAAATGATATCGTAGTCATTCATGGTTAACACAATTAGATCGATATAAAGCTCTCTATTCTCGATTGGGATAGCACAAGCTTTCAACATTTGATTTGTTTGTTTTGAAATCTCGAGGAATTTTTACATTGTAACCCACTTCCGCTAAATCGGGTGTCCTACCCGGTCTTTTCACGTACTCAATGGATGCAAATGAATGTGACGCGTTCCCGAATCAAATAGTACGAATGTTGGGATGTCAAAGATAAGAAGTTTACCTATAACCACTAACGAAGTTCCCTTTGCGTTTTCTCTGGTGATAGTAAATGCTTTGATTGGTACATGTTTTTGTCCTATATGATTTGGACTATTTAAGCACACGTTCGCAAAATGTTCTAACATCCCACACGTAATATATATCCTGGTATTTATCAAGCATCCTCTAGTATGTTGAGTGTTGCACCTAGGGCGAAAAAGTAGTGCTATAGGTGCCTTACTCGATCAACTCTTTAGCGCTTAACTTGTTCCCATTGTTGTTGTCCTTGACGTGGTTGAAAGTTGGATTTGATGCTTTGAACTTGGAAAACTCTTCTTCTCGGGGACACAGTGAGTTATGGGCCTACCACGCTCACAAGCGCAACTCGATGGATGAGTTGTTGAATTTATTGATTGTCGCTAGATGAGTTTTGCAATTCTATTAATGATATTATCTCGATCACTAGTTAGAATAGGTGTCTCCCCTCCTTGGTTTCTATTCTCACCACTACTCTCACCTCTATTTCTCACCATGGCTAAAACACTGTCTTAGGATGACCTAATAACACATGGCCAATATAATTTCATGAAACTTAAAATGCATCGGACAATTAAATAAAACTTCATGGCATAGTGTGCTCCACAAGTTTTGAGTTCATGAACATGGATAGTCTCTAACCGTAGCCGAGCTCGATACCCACTGTCACGCCCACCCCTATTGCTACTATTAGAATGTAACAAATAGCACAACTCGACCACAAAGTCTTTTTTAAAACGTGTAATTTTTTTTTTTCTTTTCCCGTGTTTAAAGTTAATAATGCAGGACGATCAACGAAACAACCTTGTATTAATCGCAACAAAGATTTTATCATTTAGAGGCAAAATGCCGATCCAACCCTATTCGTGCGTAAACACGATGACTAGATATACAAACCCAAAACTCAAACTAAAGACTTTATTTATATATTTTTACAATACAACTTAAAAATAGATAAAAAAGATGCAGTTCCTTCATAAACACAACATAAGCAAAATCAACATGAACCCAAAAACAAGCCCGACAGTCGTCATCCGTATCCATGATCCTCAAAACGAAGGAACTCCAAGATCGCTGATGAAGCCAAAAGCTCGAGGCATTCCTATGCTCACCGCAATGCATGAACTACATGAGTTAAAGCTCGCCAAGTAAAAATCATGCATGTCCAAAGAATAATAATGCTTTTCCAACATGTAATGCTAACATGTAAAATCCATGAATCAAAATACTTTATTCAAAATCATTTCTTTCATTTGGGCCCCGACCCAACTACTATGCACCAGGAAAAGAGCTCGCACACAACAATAATCAAATGGCCAATAATATCATTATGGATCTACGTGTGGACCATCCTCCCCGCGGCCCCCAAGGGTCCTCCTACTTGCGCCCCTTGTGTCCGCCAAGAAGTATCCCACCCCGCAGATGCCATACATAGGTACTCACAAATGGACCATCCTCCCGTGACCCACCAAGAGCCCATCTCCTATCTAGCTCTGTGTTCACCGGGAAGATCCCACCGCTATACCTAAATATATATCATAAGCATGCCCAACATGCCCGGTGCCCCTGAAAGCGGTGGTCAACAAACATCAATTTTCTTCCGAGAAAATATTTTCGCATCGAACATCTCTTGTAATATGCATGCACATGCAAATGCCGTGAATGGCATGTTCAATAGCTCACCAAGCACCACATTGCAACATCATACAAGCCAATATGCATCATATAATATCCACGTATATTCAACAAGATACCACGGTCACATATAATACAATCAATTCACACAATACTATGTTCATGCATTACGATTTGCGAGATGGATTTTTACTTACCTTCTAGCTATAGATACTTTACTAAAAAATTAAATATTTGACCTTGCCGTTAAGACCACCTGCAAAGATATAATCTATCGTTTTCATTTCTCGGTCATTAAGTTCATTCTATCTAATTTCTTATAAATGTGGAATTTCAAATTTTAATCACTTAATTTACCGATTTTGAAGCTTAACAAGCTCGAATCAAATATGCCAAACATCTTAAATTTGTCATTCTTAAAGCATACTCCACATTACCTAATTAATGCATTTTAACCTTTACATTATATCCTTATATTTTAGATATCATTCCAATTACTTTAAATTAGATTTCTACATATAATCCCTCGTATGATTAAACATGTCTAATATACTAATTCTAGTATTATTATTATTATTATTATTATTATTATTATTATTATTATTATTATTATTATTATTATTATTATTTTAAATATATAATATGCTTTTCTACAAATCGACAACCATAACAATATGTTAGTTTGGTTAGAAAATGGATAATCCTACCAATCATTTGAAAGTAAAATTAACACTATTCCAACTACAGTTTCTCATGAAATAATTCCCATCTCTCTCTACTTTGTAATTATGCGGTTTTCTTGTTAATTATGTTATCCTAACTAATAAAAAAAAACTTTTACTGTTGTTTGCATCCATCTTTGCCACGACAGATTAACATTAAGAGGTAGGCTACCATTTCTATCTTATCTTTATATATATACATGTGTGTATAAAAGTCAAGCAAGATTATTACCCCAGAGTTTCCAATATTAAACTATATAATTGCTATCTTCCTATTTTCTTTCTTTCTTCTTCTTTTTTTTTTTTTTTATCATGTGGATACTCAAAATCATAAGTTCAACTGAATCAAAGAAAGTAGGAATAACATTTACAGAGCTACGATGTTCATAAAACACTCTTCTAAGATGGCCAAGCACTCTCTTTTTTTTTTTCCTCGTTTTGTACCTTTTTTTTCTTTCTTCTTTAATTTCTATTTGTGTTTTCCTAAGTCTTTTCCATGATCTCTCTTTATTCAGCCGTGTATGTCTCCTATTTCCTTTTATTCTCAACACGTGTCTATGTGAGTAGATTACACATTTATTCTTATCATTTAATAGTTTATGGCGGTGATGGTATGGCTTATCTATATGTTGTATATATGTACAGATACCTTAAGAGTGAACTAAGCTTTACATATATAAATAATTAAATATATGTATGCTTTACTCCTATTCATTCACGTAAATAACTCCTACATATAAAGTACAAACCTATAGTTATATATATTTATATATATATATATTGTTAGTCACTTAGATATGTTAGACACATTTATATATATATATATACTTTTTTTTTTTTCAACTTCTTAAATTAGTAATCTGATGACTAACATTATAGGTGAGGTCTAATAGTATAAAACTAGTCATGTCGTATAAAATAATAAGATCATGCAAATAGCACATAACCAACATGAAATGCATGAATTATATTGACCTAGTAAGTAGTGAGAGGCTCGGGTATTACATCTCCCCTCCTTATAAAAATTTCGTCCCGAAATTTTACTTACCAAAATAGATTAGGATACTTAGCTCTCATTTCGTCTTCTCTTTCCCAAGTAGCTTCTTCTACGATTGATTTCTCCATAGTACTTTAACTAAAGGGATTTCCTTATTCCTAAGTTTCTTTTTCTCGTAATAATATCCTCACGAGGTATCTCTTCGTAGCTCAAACCGCCTTCAACTCTATCGGCTCGCTTGTCAAAATGTGAGATGGGTTTGCAACATATTTCCTCAACATAGTAACATGGAATACATCATGAATTTGAGACATCGACGCATGTAAGTCAAGTCAAGTCTATAAGCCACATCACCAATTCTCTCAAGAATCTGGAATGGACCAATGTATCTAGGATCGAGCTTTCCCTTCTTTCCAAATCGCATTACCCCTTTCATTGGTGCCATCTTTAGAACACTAGGTCTCCTACCTAGGAAATTCTAGATTCTTCTTTCTTTGATCCAATAACTTTTTTGTCGGCTCGAGCAGTTCCCATCCTCTCACGAATTTGTATCACGGCCTCTGTCATTTCTTGAATCATGTCCGGGCCTAAAAGTTTTTTTCGCCAACTTCATCCCAGTGAACCAACGATCTACACTTTCTACCGTACAATGCTTCATGGAGCCATTCCGATTGTGGCTTGATAGCTATTGTTATAGGAGAATTCTATCAAAGGTAGATGCTTACTCCAAAGATCCTTGAAAATCTAGAACACAAGCTCTAAGCATATCTTCTAGAGTTTGTATTGTTCGTTCGATTGTCCGTTAGTCCGAGGTGAGAAGAAAGATTAAACAATTGTGTTCCCAATGCCTTCAGTGAAACTTCTCAGAAATTAGATAAGAATCTAGAGTCCGTGATTCAAACAATGGATAGTGGCACACCATGAAGTCTAACCACTTCTCAGATATAAATTTGTGCGATCGGTCCATGGAATAGGTAGAACAAATTGGAATGAAATGAGCGATTTTGTTAATCTATCTATGATTACCCAAATAAAGATCGTGTCCTCGACAGTTTTGGGCAAATCATCACAAAATCCATGGTGATTCTTTTCCCATTTCCATTCGAATAGGTAGAGGTTGCAATGTTCCACCGGGCCTTTTGTGTCCTCGCCTTTATTTGTTGACGGGTTAAACATTGTTCCACGATTGTATCTTCAAATCTCTATACATTTTAGTAGCTCCTGGATGTGCTGAGAATATGGCGTTGAATGTGCTTCGTTTAAAACATCCTCTCAAGATTTTCCCTGCTGGGCACGTATAATCGTTCTTTAAATCAAGTACTCCATCTTCGGATATTTTGAAGTCGGGGAAGGCGCTCCCGAGGCAATATCATTCTTCACTTTAGTATAGTAACCATCACCTTGTTATCCCCTGTTGAATTTGATCAAGTAGCGAGGTCGGAGTGTTAACGCCGCTAATTTAGCTTCTATGGATCCTAATGATACAATCTCAATGTTCATTTTCGGAGATCCATTAACTCGGTTTCGATCGCGAATCGCATTGCATTGCTTTGTGTTGATTTCCGGCTCAATGCGACGCTACAACATTCGCTTTACCAGGATGATAGTTGATCACACAATCATAATCCTTCACTAATTCCAACCATCGATGTTGTCGCATATTTAGTTCTTTTGCGTGAAGAAGTACTTTTAAACTCTTGTGATCTCAGTATAGATCTCACATCGCTCCCCGTATAGGTAATGCCTCCCATATTTTAAGCGCAAATACCACCGCAGCAAGCTCTAAATCATGCGTTGGGTAGTTCTTTTCATAGTCCTTCAATTGTCCTGGACGCATACGCAATCACCTTACCATTTTGCATCAATACGCACCTAGACCATTCTTTGACGCGTCACTATAAACTACAAAACCTCTAGTACCTGGATGGGATTGAAAGAATAGGTGCCAAGTCAATCCTTTTCAGTTCTTGAAAGCTTTGTTCGCTTGCCTCCGCTTCAGTTGAATGCGACACTTTCTCCGGTTAATTGTGTTAAAGCGAAGCAATCTTGGAGAATTCTTCCACAAATCGTCGAGCAGAGCTACCTAACCCTAGAAAACTACGTACCGAAAGATTTGTAGGTTGTGGTTGTTAATAGCCTCTATTTTACTTGGATCAACCGATATTCCATTCTTAAGTGTTCAAAGATGCTCCTCTTTGGTTCTAGAATAGATCAAGATATCATCTTCTTTAATTTTTAGTTGATGGTACCGAACGCCAATCGATCTTCGAAAATACTCACAGACCTTGAAGTTGATTGAACAAATTGTCGATTCTAGGTAGGGTACTTATTCCCAATTGTAACATTGTTTAGTTCTTGGTAGTCAATACACAATCTCATCGTACCATCATTCTTTCGCATTTAATAGGACTTGCACACCCCATGGCGAGAAACTAGGTCTAATGAAGCCTTTATGTAGCAACTCCCGCAATTGTGTCTTTAGTTCTTTCGGTCCAATGGAGCCATGCGAAACGGGGCTTTAGAGATTGAGACGCGTTTCGGAAGTAAATCAATAACAAACTCGATCTCGCGGTCGGTGGTAATCCAGGAAGATCATCCGGGAATACATCGGAATACTCTTTCACTATTGGAACTTCATCAAGGGTTAGTTGGTGTTGTTCATCAAGTTCATGACACTTACTAGGTATCCTTCACAGCCGGTCCGTCTAGTAAACGCGTTGCGCCTTTAGTGTCGATATCATTGGAAATCTAAAACGAGTCGTGATTCCAATTAAAGTAAATTAATCTTCTCCCAGGGTCGAAAGGTTATTGTCTTTTTCCGACAATCGATTGTGGCACCATGCTTCGACAACCAATCCATGCCCAAAATGATATCGTAGTCATTCATGGTTAACACAATTAGATCGATATAAAGCTCTCTATTCTCGATTGGGATAGCACAATCTTTCAAAATTTGATTTGTTTGTTTTGAATCTCCCGAGGGAATTTTTACATTGTAACCCACTTCCGCTACATCGGGTGTCCTACCCGGTCTTTTCACGTACTCAATGGATGCAAATGAATGTGACGTCCCGAATCAAATAGTACGAATGTTGGGGTGTCAAAGATAACAAGTTTACCTATAACCACTAACGAGTTCGCCTTTTCGTTTTCTCTGGTGATAGTAAATGCTTTGATTGGTACATGTTTTTGTCTATATGATTTGGACTATTTAGGCACACGTCGCAAAACGTTCTAACATCCCACACGTAAAATATATCCTGGTATTTATCAAGCATCCTCTAGTATGTTGAGTGTTGCACCTAGGCGAAAAAGTAGTGCTATAGGTGCCTTACTCGATCAACTCTTTAGCGCTTAACTTGTTCCCATTGTTGTTGTCCTTGACGTGGTTGAAAGTTGGATTTCGATTGATGCTGAACTTGGAAAACTCTCTTCTTCCTCGGGACTCGTGAGTTATGGGCCTACCACGCTACCGGCATTGCAACTCGATGGATGAGTTGTTGAATTTATTCGATTGTCATTTGGATGAGTTTTGCAATTCTATTAATGATATTATCTCGATCACTAGTTAGAATAGGTGTCTCCCCTCCTTGGTTTCTATTCTCACCACTACTCTCACCTCTAGTTCTCACCATGGCTAAAACACTTTCTTAGGATGACCTAATAACACATGGCCAATATAATTTCATGAAACTTAAAATGCATCGACAATTAAATAAAACTTATCGGCATAGCATTTTGTGCTCCACAAGTTTTGAGTTCATGAATATGGATAGTCTACGTAACTCGTAGCCGAGCTCGATACCACTCTGCCACGCCCACCCCTATTGCTCTTTATTAGAAAGTAACAAATAGCACAACTCGACCACAAAGTCTTTTTAAAACGTGTAATTTTTTCTTTTCTCGTGTTTAAAGTTAATAATGCAGGCGATCAACGAAACAACCTTGTACATCGCAACAAAGATTTTATCATTTAGAGGCAAAATGCCACCAACCCTATTCGTGCACGTAAACACGATGACTAGATATACAAACCCAAAACTCAAACCAAAGACGTTATTTATATATTTTTACAATACAACTTAAAAAGAGATAAATAGTACGAAGTTCCTTCATAAACACAATGAAGCAAAATCAACATGAACCTTAAAAACAAGCCCGGACAGTCGTCATCCGTATCCATGATCCTCAAAACCTCGAAGGAACTCGCAAGATCGCACGATTATGCCAAAAGCTCAGGCATTCCTATGCTCAATCGCAATGCATGAACTACATGAGCTAAAGCTCAGCAAGTAAAAATCATGCATGTCCAAAGAATAATGATGCTTTTCCAACATGTAATGCTAACATGTAAAATCCATGAATCAAAATACTTTATTCAAAATCGTTTTCTTTCATTTGGGCCCCGACCCAACTACTATGCACCAGGAAAAAGAGCTTTGCACACAACAATAATCAAATGGCCAACAATATTAGTATGGATCTACGTGTGGACCATCCTCCCGCGGGCCCACCAAGGGTCCTACTTGCGTCTCTTGTGTCCGCCAAGAAGTATCCCACCCGTAGCCATGCATACATAGGTACAAACAAATGGACCATCCTCCCGTGACCCACCAAGAGCCCATCTCCTATCTAGCTCTGTGTTCACCGTGAAGTATCCCACTTGCTATACCTAAATATATATCATAAGCATGCCCAAACATGCCTCGGTGCCCTAGCGGTGGTCAAGCAAACATCGAGTTTTCTTCCGAAAATATTTTTCGTGCATGCGAACATCCTCTCTTGTAATATGCATGCACATGCAAATGCTGTGAATGGCATGTTCAATAGCTCACCAAGCACCACATTGCAACATCATACAAGCCAATATGCATCATATAATATCCACGTATATTCAACAAGATACCACAAAATCACATATAATACAATCAATTCACACAATACTATGTTCATGCATTACGATTCTGAGATGGATTTTTACTTACCTTCTAGCTATAGATACTTTTCTAAAACAATTAAATATTTGACCTTGCCGCTAAGACCACCTCGCAAAGATATAATCTATCGTTTTCATTTCTCAGTCATTAAGTTCATTATATCTAATTTCTTATAAATGTGGAATTTCAAATTTTAATCACTTAATTTACCGATTTTGAAGCTTAACTGAAGCGAATCAAATATGACAAATATCTTAAATTTGTCATTCTTAAAGCATACTCCACATTACCTAATTAATGCATTTTAACCTTTACATTATATCCTTATATTTTAGATATCATTCCAATTACTTTAAATTAGATTTCTACATATAATCCCTCGTATGATTAAACATGGCTAATATACTATTTCTAGTATTATATTATTATTATTATTATTTTAAATATATAATATGCTTTTCTACAAATCTGACAACCATAACAATATGTTAGTTTGGTTAGAAAATGGATAATCCTACCAATCATTTGAAAGTAAAATTAACATTATTCCAACTACGCTTTCTCATGAAATAATTCCCATCTCTCTCTACTTTGTAATTATGCGGTTTTCTTGTTAATTATGTTATCCTAACTAATCAAAAAAACTTTTACTGTTTTTGCATCCATCTTTGCCCACTACGTTAACATTAAGAGGTAGGCTACCATTTCTATCTTATCTTTATATATATACATGTGTATAAAAGTCTAAGCAAGATTATTACCCCGTAGTTTCCAATATTAAACTATATAATTGCTATCTTCCTATTTTCTTTCTTTCTTCTTCTTTTTTTTTTTTTTTTTTTTAATCATGTGGATACTCAAAATCATAAGTTCAACTGAATCAAAGAAAGTAGGAATAACACTTACAGAGCTACGATGTTCATAAAACACTCTTCTAAGATGGCCAAGCACTCTCTTTTTTTTTTCCTCGTTTTGTACCTTTTTTTCTTTCTTCTTTAATTTCTATTTGTGTTTTCCTAAGTCTTTTCCATGATCTCTCTTTATTCAGCCGTGTATGTCTCCTATTTCCTTTTATTCTCAACACGTGTCTATGTGAGTAGATTACACATTTATTCTTATCATTTAATAGTTTATGGCGGTGATGGTTTGGCTTATCTATATGTTGTATATATGTACGATACCTTAAGAGTGAACTAAGCTTTACATATATAAATAATTAAATATATGTATGCTTTACTCCTATTCATTCACGTAAATAGCTCCTACATATAAAGTACAAACCTATAGTTATATATATTTATATATATATATATATATATTGTTAGTCACTTAGATATATTAGACACATTTATATATATATATTTTTTTTTTTCAACTTCTTAAATTAGTAATCGATGACTAACATTATAGGTGAGGTCTAATAGTATAAAACTAGTCATGTCGTATAAAATAATAAGATCATGCAAATAGCACATAACCAACATGAAATGCATGAATTATATTGACCTAGTGAGTAGTGAGAGGCTCGGGTATTACATTATCAATCTAGAGACAAGTCTTCATCACACATCCGACTTGCTCCTTGGACTCGATCTAGAGATGCCTTGGTCACACGCGGTTGGCTTCTCGTCCGACTCATCTTCTTTCAAAGTCATTTGCCTTGCTACTTTAGCTCACTTTGTCAAGCTTTTTGGATTTGATCACGAAGCCCTCCAATAACTTGAGATTGGTTCGACCTTGAACCTTCCTACAATCCTCCTTGGAAAGTAGACCCCTTTTGATTCTTAAAATGTTTCCTCTTCAATAGTTTGAAGTTGTCTTTCCTTCATGACTTTGGTGTCGGATCGATTTCCTTTGAGATTTAGGCTTGAGGATTTTGCTTGAATAACTTGAGAATATTTTGCAGGTTACAGTTTGAATATTGCTTGGTCGTTCGTGGTTCAGGTATGCAAGGTAACCAAGTTAACCTTTTCTCAATGAAATTCCTCAGCCTTTTATAGTGAACTTTCAAAAATCTGCCCGTTGAAGAGATAGGCTGATTTTCAAAAGTCACTTGTGTTCGTTGGCTTGTCTTTTCTTGGTCTTCAGTCTTGAGATGTAGACCTTTCCTCGTATTAAATGAATGTCCAGCTTTTCAGGTTCTGACACGAGGTGCAGTGCTTCCCATTGGTTTATTCCTTTTGCACACTTCTGGGAATGAGCACTTTAAGACATGGCAACATGGAAGTATTACTTATATAAGTAAACTTCTTGACTTCTGTGCAACAGAATCTTTTCAGTTAACTCCTCTTTGCAGCTGCCTTTTTCCCAGGTGACTTGAGTCTGCTCCAATGATTGAAAGACTCATCTGTCACTTCAACTTGTGACTTGGCTTCTTGGGTTGACTTAACTGACTCTTCACACAGTTGTCCCTCAGCTGTTACGTCTTCAGTCGAGTCCTTGATCTTCTATCTTGGCCATACTCAGTTGTTCCTCGGTGAGTCTTCACTTTACTTCTTGATTGACTTCTTGTATTCCCGGGCATAGTCGACTTGACTCACTCATTCAGCCCATATCTATTAGAATAAGAATTACTAGGAAAATGGGGTGCCAATATTCTAATCTAAGTTTTACATGGCATTCATCAAAATCTAAACAATAAATTTCCCAACATGCAGTTCGACACATTTTACCCAATGTCCTGTCATACCACATATGTTACAAAGATCACCACCAGTTTTTCCATGACATTTTTTCTTTATCACGATTTGATTGTTTTGGATGCCCTTGTTTGACCGTATAATCATTTTGGCAGGAATAATGATAATTATCTCGTTTATAGTAATTACGACCGTCATGGTCATTTCTGTGAGTATTTTGATGTGGACCACCACCTCTACGGCCACCATGCTAGGGTTTATACGCACGGCCTCTAAATCGGCCTCTTCCTCTATCGAAGTTAGCATGTGCTTCGGGATCGCATTAGACCCAAAAGATCGCAAATCATGATTTCTCAACAATAATTCATTTGTTTTCTCGGTAGTGAAAGAACCAGGGATTAATTGAATATGTCTTGAATTGCCACTGTGTATATTGTTGTTGGAGCACAATATTTGATTTATGCATAGTAGAGAATATTTCTCCAATTTATCATATTCAGATAATTTTGTCTCGCAAAGAGCCATCGGGACTCAATTTTTATATAATGACGAATTATAGTCAGCAACGGACTTAAAGTCCTCCAACCTCAGTTGTTGCCAATCATATTGTGCCTGTGGGAGTATCACCGTTCTGGTGTAATCAAATCTATCTTTGAGCTTTTGCCAGAGCTCAGAAGGCCTTTCAATTTGTATATATTCATTTTTCAAATCATCGGATAGATGATGGCGTATAAATATCATTGCATTCGCCTCATCTTTTACGTTGGTCTCTTCGATTTTAACAAGTTCAATGCTTTGGCCAGATCTTGACCTTGAAGATGAAATTTAACATCTAGGCACCATGATAAATAATTATTGCCAGTGGTATCGAGGATCTGGAATTTTTGTTTTTCGATACCGGCCATTTTTCTACAAAGAATATAAAATAAATTAGTACAAAAAATTCAAACTTGATATATACAAACTTTTTTTCGAGCAATAACTCGTGGTGATAACGTATTGTAGATAATAATTTATAAAAAGGTAAAATTTGTAAAATAAAAAGTAGGTAGAATAACAAGATGAACTATATTATTCATTCTGCATCATATATATAAACGAGATTATTCACTGTGCACATTTGAAATTTTTCTACACATCATTATCATTGAAATATATTTACATGCGGCACCTCAATTTTCTTTGTGCAAGTCCACAATTTTGACAAAGGAATTGCTCATATTTGGACAAAATATCACAATAATGATATCTGGACAAAAAAAAAAGTAATTTCACTCATATTCATTTACATTTGGTTGACCAATTTTTTAACAGGGGAAAAATTCTTGAATTTTCTTTTATAGGCAATCACAACCTTTTGATTCTCAACTTCTTTGAACTTTTGTTACAATAAATTCTTGTCTCGAAAAGTGAAAGTTTTTGCAAATATTACTCATGCGACATGGAGTATTAGTAAATAATTCTACTTAGAGAAAGTGTTTATTGCAATAGAAGTGAAAAATAATTAAAAACCAAAAGTTGGGAGTGAGTATTATGCAAATAAGAAAAAAATATTTTATTGCTATGTAAAGTCAAACAAAAAGAATTATAAATCAAGCACCCTCATCCCATGCTTTCAATTGTAAGATGTAAAATTTGGAAACACTAAAAATAATTTTTTTAACTAAAAGTTGACTATCACTTTTTTTTCTAACCGTTGGCACTCCTCAAACGACCAACAAAGGTAGATATAGTGAATTTTCCCGAGGTACGATGGTGGAACAATTGACATTGAGGGCTTAAAACGACAGTGTGGGAGGCCGAATCTCGATGGGAACCTGCGACTGGATAACTAGGGTCCAACATTGAGCAATCACTTGGGAGACGACTCCTTATGCACAGTGGTTGAGGATATTAGGGACCTATGAGTCAGAGTACATTTCTCGCGCTTTACATAAGAGGGGCAATTTCTGAAGGGCCGAAACTATTTCCTTGAGGACTAATCATGTGTAAGATGGAACGTCGGTATCAAAACAAATGTTAATAAATTGGAGTCAAACACAAAAGATCCAAAGACTCCCCTTCCCTCGACCCCACCACCCATAGCCATCTTCAACGACGCAAACTCTGTCTTCCCATCAACCACCGGCGGATCAGGGGGCCAACATGGATCCCGACCCCCTCTTTTTAAAAAAAAATATACTTTTAGTGAAATTTTTTAAGAAAAATATTTTTAGTGATAATTTAAATTATTTTTCTTGGATATTTTATCCTACACACCCCACTTTCGTGTATCGACAAGTGCCAAGTGGCTCGCCGTTGTCACCAACCCAACCAGGCATATACTTTCTTTATAGGAATTTCTCTCGTGTTTTACACGTTGGAATCCAGTATTTATAAAGATTTGCAGTGACACCCACCAAACTTTTTCAGAAAAATAAAAATAAAAAATGGCGCCAAGTAGGGTCTTTCTATTTAGACCATATCAAGCATTGCGCCTCCACATACCATCGCCTTAAGCCTTAGGCCATCTCCGATGGTTTGTCTTACTTTAGTGCGTAGTACGCACTACTTTAGTGCGAGAATCGCATTCCATCTCGGCCCAGTTTGCACTATTTTTCTGCACTAAAAAAGAATATTCCATAAGATTCCTTCTTTTATTAATTTAATATTAATTTTAATTACTTATAATTGATTTTCACATTATATAAGCAATTTTATTTTATATAATATTTACTAAATTTTTTATATTCAAAATAATCAAATTAAAAAAGTATATAAAATTTAAGAAAAATAATGCAAAATATTAAAATAAAAATTCATAATAATGCAGAAACAAATTACAATATGATATTGACTAGTTCTCCGAATTGGAATATTCTTCCCACAAATGATCAATTAATGCATTTCGAAGTGTAAAATGAGCCTCTGCATCTTTAATTTGCCTAAACCGAGCAAGAAAATTTTGAAAACGAGTATGTTCATTTTCAACAAATTCGATATCCGGAGATGGCACTTCTCTTCCTTCTTCAATTGGAGCATCAAGATCTCGTTCGTCTCGATTATCATATTATGCATTATTATGCCTTGATCATGATATCTTGCAAATCACTTTTACTCTAAAACGTCTTTGGATTTGACACAATTGCAAATCGGCTTTGGAGAACTCCAAATGCACGTTCCACGTCCTTTCTACATGCTTCTTGTTTCTTTGCAAAATATGTCTTTTTGGGACCAATTGGTGCATGGATAGTTTGCACAAGAGTTGCCCACTTGGGATATATGTTATCAGCTAAATAATAACCCATGTTGTATTCCTTTCCTTGAATAACGTAATGTGCGGGAGGAGCAACCCCTCTAGCAATGTTAGAGAACAAATGGGATGTCTCCAACACATTAATATCATTGTTAGATCCTGGCATCCCGAAATATGCATGCCATATCCATAGATCATAATCGCCTCTTTGCCTCAAGAATAATTGTTGGATGCCCACGGCCCGCATATTATCTCGCCAGGCTATTGGACAATTTTTCCACCTCCATTGCATACATTCCAAACTACCTAACATTCCTGGGAAACCTCGTTGCTTACCAATATAAAGTAGTCTTGCAACGTCATTAGCAGTGGGCGATCTCAGATAGTGCTCTGCAAATATCTCTCGGACAACACGACAAAACCTTTTGACGCATTCAATTGCGGTAGACTCTCCAATTTTGATGTACTCATCGATTTGCATCTCTTTGGGCGCATACGCTAATATTCGAAATGCAAATTACTTTTTGAAGCGTGAACAAACCAAGTTTTCCCGCTGTATTTCTTCGTTGTACGAAGTAATGATCATGATTTTTACAGCATTAACAATACGCATGAATAAACTTCGTGACATTCGATACCTTCGACGAAATTGCTCTTCATTATATGTTGGATTTTGAAAAGTAGTCTTTGAAAGAGGTTTGCGGCCGCTACTTTACCGATCCGGAATATTGTACTACGACCGGGCAGAACCTCCACGAGTCGGTTCAACATTTTGTTGCCTAAGATATTCAACAAGCATATGATTGTTATTATATATTTGTTGAACAATCAAATGATTTTACGTATCATAACTATTTATCAATTGTTGGAACTCATCATCGGATGAACTTGAAGAAGAAGATATGGTAGAAGGGCCAATAGAATTGAAATTCATTTTCTTGATGGGAGAAATAATACGTAAACAAAGATTGAAGTGATGAAATGATTGAAGTATGTATTTATTATATAATATTTTGGAACTACACTATTCTAGAAAGCACAATCCATGTGCTTTCAAATCCAACCGATTGGATAATATATCATCTTTAAATCCCAACCATATGTAATAAATCTAAAAGCACAATCCTTGTGCTTTCATCTATAAGCCGTTAGATACACTTTGTCTTTAAATCTCAACCCTACAATATGAATTTAAAAGCACAATCCTTGTGCTTTCATCTATAGCTAAGTTAGATACACTTTGTCTTTAAATCTCAACCCTACAATATGAATTTAAAAAGCACAATCCTTGCGCTTTCATCTATAGCCGTTAGATACACTTTGTCTTTAAATCTCAACCCTACAATATAAATCTAAAAAGCACAATCTTTATGCTTTCATCTATAGCCGTTAGATACACATTGTCTTTAAATCTCAACCGTACATTTTATCTTCATTTTTCTATAAATAGATGACATACCATATATTCTTCCACACACTTCTCCAACTTCTCCAAATTCATTTTTTTTACATTTGCTCTCTCCAAAATGTCTAAACCACGCGCTACTAATTACACGGTTCTTTGAAGACCGTCACCTTTGTAATATCTTTCTTGATATTTCACGGGATCCAATTGTGGGTACAAACCAAACCAGGAGAACAGTGCGAAACGCATTGAAGATAAATACAACTCGGAAAGCCAAACTCAAACATAAAAGACCGCAACCAAAGATCATTGCAATGTCGCATGCAAACGATTCTCAAAGATGTTAGAAAATTCAATGGATGTCTTCAACAAATTGAATATCTTAATCCAAGTGGTGCAAATGAACAAATACTCGTAAGTAAATTATATTTGATAAGTGTCATTTTGTACATATTTTGTATTATTAATTCGATAGTTTTTGAATTGTTTTGTTAAAAAATCATAGTTTCTCAAGTATTTCTGTAGCATTTCATCGTGTGATGTGTTTAACATTATAGGTGGAGCAATTTGGAGCAATGTGAAGCCAATATTAATTGAAAAAAGGCAAGAAAATCACTCAACATGACTTGGGGTGTCAAGTAACATGGCCATGTTCAAAAAAGAAGGAAATAAATTGGATAAAAATTGGAAAAAGGGTCCAAAACGGCCAAACCGTGTCACCGAACACGGCCATGTTGAAGGGGATCAAAAGAGGAGGAAAAACCGCACAAAACAGGCCCGAACACGGCCGTGTCAGGCGTGTCTTCAGCAAATTTATTGCAGCACGGCCTGGCCGTGCTGCCCAACACGGGCGTGTCCGGGACCTCTTTTTGCAACTTTTCTTTGCGGAATTTGGGGAAAACTCACCAACCAACCCATTTTGGCCACTTTTGTACACTTTTAACACCCTATTTTGCTGAAACATGTCTCCATGTCCCTCCTCATCACTTGAATACAAGAATTCACCAACCAACAAGAAAAATGGGGTGATTGTTTAATAAAAGAAGTACTATCAATGTATTGGTTGCCTATAAAAGCCAAGGGTTGAAATTGGGAGATTCATTCATTAGATACTCAGGAAATATTCATTGTATTCATTTCATTAAGTAGAATTGGGATCAAGGGGTCTTGGAGGAGAAAGCTTGGGGCAATATTGGAGAAGAAGGCTTGGAGCAACATCATCAATCAAGAAAGAAGTCAATTGAGATTTTGAGAAAGATAAGTACACCATGTCTACAATACTTAAATCTTCTTGTGTAATTTATTCTTTGGTCAAAATCATGTGTAGCTAAACTCCTAGTGTTTGAATGTAATGAACTCTAGAATGGATTTGTGATTAAGGTGTGTATGTTTTTAATAAAATCTTCATATTTTGTGTGATTCACCTATATTATGCTTCGTTCATTCGAATTGATATATGCGCAATATTGATTTGAAGTTTATTTTTCATCTGGAAATCGAGAGATTCATGGTGAAATAGAACCTATATAAGTGAAAAGAGTTGCATGCAATCCTAGATATGGGGCGACATAAATCTTATGGATTACTGATCCAAACCTAATATGGGAATTCACAAATCGTTATAATCTTTGTCTTGGGGGTTTTAACTAGAAAGAGATTTGAGTTAATCAACTTGAGATTAGAAGTTTTTCGCCTTGAGAAAGGATTTAACTTAAATTGGGAATTTCTACGGTCCACAAGACATGAGATTTTATTAAAAGAGGTTGGTTTTTTGCTTAAGGGCTTACGGTTGTATTTTTAACTTGTCAAATCACAAAAACATTCTAGAGGATTTACATTCAAACACATTTCTATCTCTTGATTTCTTATTTATAATTTGTTTTCCTTTTTCATCAAACAAAAACTCGAAAAATTGTTAGATTAAATAAGAAAAAGACGGTAATTATTAGTACTTACAATCCTCGTGGGAATGACACTCGGTACTCAATAATCTATACTATAAAACTATAAGTGCATTTGCCTACGATTTTAAAGGTAGCTTTTGAGCCATCAATATTATACATTTTATTGTTTTTGTCATATTATTAATATTTTTAAATCTCAATAATATTGATATATTATGCGATTGGAGCGTGCAAATGAGTTGTTGATGCAACAAAAGGATATAGCGGTGGATTCAAATTTGACCATGTGTGGTATGTTATGAAAAGAATATGTGCAAGATTTAAACCATCGGCGAGTCTCTTCACTTCCTCAAGAAGAAAATATCGAGTCTCCTATTTCCCTAATCCTTCACTATCTTCATTTTCAATCAATTTAAGTGATGAAAACATTAGTGGTGGTTCTTCATCACATCGTCCGAGGGCGTCAAAAATCTAAATTGAAAAGAAAAAGCAGTGAAGATGCATCCTTTGCAAACACGGTCAAAGAAGAGAATGCAAAACTTAGAGAAATATTATTAGGTTCAATTACAAAAAAGACCGCGTTGTTGAGTTGGAAATGAAAAAAATCGAAGCACAAAATCGTAAATCTAAAATAAATCAATTGATGAGAGAAGATAATATTTTAATGATGAATTTTGATACCATTTCGGATCCGAAGCAGGCGTGAATTCTTCCGATTGGAGCAACAACAAATTATGCGAAGAGAAGACAAGCACAACAACCAAACTCTAGTATATTTGGGGATTTTTTTCCGGATCTTGGAGGGTCCTAGGAAGTGGTCTTCAGTTACTAGAAAAATATTGTATCATTTTTATTTGTATTTTAATAATTTTATTTTTAGTTATTTTATGTAACTTTATCTATTTTTATGTAACTGTGTTTTTTTATTGTGGTAATTTTATGTTTCAAAAGTATTTTATAATGAAATTTTATGTAAGATTTATATATTTTTGTGTAGTATTTTAAATACCATAGTATTATGAAAATTACATCTCATATTAGTCAAAAAATAATTATCACACATAATTAAATTAATTTTAATATTATTTTCTATTAGGTTAATTGAATATAAATTCAATTACAATATTCAAAAGTAAGTAAAATATATTAAAAAATAAAAAAATAAAAAAAAAGGTTTGGCGCTTTGTAGCAGGATGTAAATTGGCGCAATGTATAGCGCACTCTTTGGAGGAGGGTGGAGATTGGCGTTGGGCGCTTCTTTGGCGTGTTGCTGGAGAAGCTCTTACTACAGAGTTCTACACCATTCTGTTTCTCTTCTGACTAGCAAGCCACTTCTTATTTTTCCCTGTTTATTTATTTGTTTGTTTGTTTTAACATATTGGTCTTCTTTATTTTTTCCCGGTGCCCCTTTAATTGCTTCAATTTTCTCGCATTGGTTTTGCTGCCATTTTGCAAAATGACTGTAATTTTTGCATCTTTACTATGTGGGATTAATGGGTTGATTCGATTATTTGTATGATGTGAAGTATCCATTCAGCTGTTCAATACATTCCCTATAATTTTACCGTAATGTAATTCTGGAAACCATTTCATTTACCCTTTCCTATGCTTATTCTGGTCCATTGATTCGTTTAAATGAAAAAGATGTTAGTTTCTTGAAATATTATGTTATAAGATGAATAGATGATATTATGATTTAGGTACTTTAAAAGTCTTGCCAAAGCTTAAGGTTGTGTTATTCCCCATCTTTTTGCATGTTAATTGAAGTCGCCCATAAGATTACTATCATAGAACATTGTGGGAACAATATTCTTGTTAATTCTATATAGATGTCGGATTACTTAAAAATTTGCGGCTCTATGGGAGTGTGTGCAAAAACTTCTACTTTTAGAATAAATGATTTATTGTAAGCGTAAGTAAAAGTAGTTGAGAATCGAAGTTGATAGATTTGTGAATAGAATCAAAAGTTGAGTAACAGGAAGTTGAGAGTGTTCGGTCAAAAAGTTATAAAAATGCTTATTTACTTGTAAAAAGTCAAACTAAAAAAGAATCGTAAATCTAAAGACTATCCGGTCTTTTAGATTTTGATTAAATGAAGCGAGAATCGAAGCGGTAGAAAACACTTATTTTAATGATTGCAAACACTCCCAGTATATTGGAGATTGGAAAGTGGATTTTTTTGGCTCAGCTCTAGTTATGTTAACTCATCTGTGGTTTTGTATGAACTTTATAGCTAAATGCATCCAATCTTATTAAGTATTTGATATCTTTTCGGTCTAGTTATTGTTATACACTACGGTTTTTAACCCGATTTCGTATGTACTTCTCTATAGATCGTCCATCCAAAAAGACAACCACATTTGCAGAGCTAGTGACGAAATGGAGGTTGATATCTCACTAAGCCCTAGAGTAAATTCATTGACGCCTTCAAAGACGGTGGCTATTACAGATCAGGCAACTGCACTTATGCAAGCCGGTGTGCCTGTTATTCTATTAACATCGGGAAAACCTGATTTTGATACTCCAGCATCAATTGCCGAAGTAGTTCCTAAATGCTCAAAAATCCAGTTTTTTTTTTTCTCTTTCGTAAAATCTAAGGAAATCATGGCGATTGTTTTAACAAATAATGGCGTATTTTGCTCTACATTGTCCCTTTACCAATTTAGGCTGGAATTAATGCAATTCGTGAAGGATACACAAGGTATACTCCTAATGCAGGCACCTTGGAACTTCGTATGGCTATCTGTCACAAGCTAAAAGGTAATTTGCTTTATACTTGTTGAGTTCTTTTGGTATCTTAAGCACAAAATCTTAGTTTTTTTTAATAACAGTGGAGTACGGAATATCCTGCACACCTGACCAGATTTTGGTGAGTAATGGGACAAAACAGTGTATTCTTCAGGCAGTTCTTGCGGTTTGTTCCCCTGGAGATGAGGTATACCTTAAACTTTCTAACCATGACATCGGTTTTCCTTAATAATTGCATTTGACAAAGTGACTAGTACATAAATTTCTTCGTACTGGTTATTTTGCATTCCAGATTTATGGGCTCGATTCCGGTTATGGTAGAAGTGAAGCAGATAGAATTCTTCAAATATATTTTAAATTATCCATCATTGTCAGTTATGATCACATTCTGGTTGCATTCATCTTACAAAACTCTCGATTGAAAACTTCTCCAAATTTTTTCTCTTAGCGCATAATGCTTGATTCTTTGAGTTATGTGCTTATAAAGAATTGTATATAATTTGAGTCTCAAATTCTTTTCAAACGATGAAAAATGATGGGTAAATCGATTTATTAGACTTTATTTTTATCCACTGTTTTAGTCCTTATCAATTATTGTATTTTATCCGAAACGTTCAGGAATCACAAATAATATGGTGATGCTTTCTTTGATTTTATTGGCATACCGAAAAAAAAAATGAGTAAATCCTCACACAAGGGGTGCAATGGGAAATAATTAGGGTCATGAAGGTTAGGAGGATTTCTACGTATTTTTTATTTTATTTTTCTATTTTGTGGGGTTGTGGGGTTGAGTGAAGAACATCACATTTGAGAGTTTTAGTTTTAGGAAAGAAGAAATCAATTGACCTTTGTTCTTCAAGATGTCAGATGCAGCCAGATTATGTTGGTATAACCTTTGAAGTTTGATGAAAATTGTGGTCTATTTGTTTATTTAAAGTAGGGAGAATTACAAAAACCACCTTGAGGTTAGGGCTAGTTACAAAAAGAATTCAGATGTTTTTGAAAATTGAAAAACCCCTTAAGGTGTGATTCTTGTCTTACATTTTCCTAATCAAGAAAAAAACATTTCAAAAACATGATATTTATAGAAATATTACAATTAACCCTTTAAATTTAAAACAAAATAATACCTGAAGGCTTTTTGTAATTTGGAAACATCTCCAAATTTTTCTGTAAATATCCCTTCAAAGTATTATATATACTTATGCAGATGATGATTCCAGCTCCATATTAGATGAGCTATCCAGAAATGGCAAGGTTGGCTGATGCAACCCCTGTAATTCTTCCCACTCACAGAGCTGAAAATTATCTTTTAGATCCAAAGCTTCTCGAATCCAAACTGAGTCAGAAGTCAAGGCTGTTGATTCTTTGCTCTCCTTCCAACCCAACAAGATGTGTTTACCACCGTAAATTGCTTGAAGAGATTGCCGAGATTGTGGCAAGGCATCCCAGGCTTCTGGTAAGCTTTCAATGGCTAAATTGCAATTTTAGTCCTGTAACTATCGGGGTGTGGCATAACTAGTCCTTTTTTAATTCCGTTTGACAGAATCACGCTTTATGTTTAAATAATTCTCGGAGTTAGTCCTCAATTCACCGGAAATTTCAAAGTTGTTTGAATAATCTCATGTGAACACAAAAAATTTGGAATTCTGAATCTCCAGCTAAAAATTATTATTTCCGTTAGGTAAAAATGTTAGGGACAGCCCCAATATTTGGAAAGAAATTGGCTGAAAAAATGACATTCCAAGCAATTTCGAATTAAAACGATATAGGATGATTTTGCCAAACAAAATTTAACAAAGGACCAATTTATCCACACCCATATAGTTACATAACTAAAATTGCAATTTACCCCGTCAGGTATATATTATTAACCTGCATTTAAGATGGCTAATCTATCCTCTCCAAAGAAAAAAAAGGGACGGCTAATCTAGCTTTATTTTGTAGCTCTCACTTTTTTAGTATTTCATCACAGGTGCTGTCTGATGAAATTTATGAACATATCATTTATGCCCCAGCAGCTCACACAAGCTTTGCATCTTTGCCAGGCATGTGCAATAGAACTTTGACTGTAAATGGCTTCTCAAAGGTGAGTGTTCTTGCATTCATATGATTATTTAGTTTTAAGAATACTTAATTATATCGACACTTGTGCAGACCTTTGCCATGACTGGTTGGAGACTTGGGTATCTTGCTGGTCCAAAACACTTTGTTGCTGCTTGTGGCAAAATCCAAAGTCAGGCATGTATACCGTTTCATTAAACATGCTTTACAACTCTTATTACAAGTCAAGTAACATTTTTCTAATTTAATTTTCGATAGATAACTAATATGCTTTTTCGTCTTTAGATTTCACTGAAATGGCAATATAAAAAAAGCAAAATGTCTTTTTGCTGTTAAAGAAAACCAGATGTCCTATTCGACAGGGATATGGAGTTTTCTCAATTGTGCTTGCACTTTGCTTCATCTCTGAACTATGTAGCTAAGTTCTAATATTGTTCAATGTATACTTGAATTGGTGTTTGAAATGAAAGAACCTCTTTATTTTGATGCAGAAGCAAACTCGGTCACATATGTCCATCTAATGTATAGGGGAAAAACGTGGTTGCATTCGTTATATATTTGTATGTGGGTGCCAAGTGTCAACTATGGGAGTTTTGCAAACGCTTAAAAAAATGTGATTGTCAGCTTTTGGCTGAAAAAGTTTTAAATGTTTTCTAATGCCAACTTCGTTTGATTCTGCATAATTTAATCGAATCTAAAAGCGAGGAAGAAAAGTGCTTTAGATTTCTGATTCTGTTTCCAATTTGATTCTTACACACAAACAAAACACTTTATACCTTATTCATCACTCCCTCCTTTTTTAACTTATTCGACTTTTAGCTTCTATTTGCAAACACTACCAATTTTTGATTCTCAACACTTTTCGTTTTTAATATAAAAAATCACTTCCTTTGAAAGCAGAAGTTTTTGTAAACACTCCTTATATTTGTTCATTAAAAGGAATTTCAGTTGTTGTTCAATATGTTTTAACTACTTTATGTTACGTGATCCACTTCATGTGCTGCAAAGTATATCTCAAAAAAGTTGCCTTGCTACCTTAGGATTTGGCTATGCCTAGCGGAGAAGTGGTTTCCGCTACGGTAAAGGCATTTCGTGAGAAGAGAGATTTTAAGTCGAGAGTTTTGGAGAATTGTGGGATGTTAAATATTTGGAGCCCTGGTAAAAGCTTAACTTGTTTTTACTAAAGTCGAGAAGACGAATACACATCTATTATTGGTAGTCGAATGGTATTTGTATTTTTCTCACTCAGTGATTTGATCTCCAAACTTTTGGTGTCTTCTTGCAGGAGCTCACTATCTTTTCTTGATCTCGAGTTCTTACTATGGCTCAAATGTTGATGGCTTTGGTGTAATCAATGGTTCCGAGTCCATAAGTTACCTACCAAAATTAAAAATGCCCCTTGATATTTGTTTATATTTTTCAATTGCACTTGTTATGGGGAATATTTGTTGAGCAAATACAAAATTCAAGGGGATGTAATGTAGCGGAAGCATCCGAGTGAGGATAAAACAACACGGGAGAAAGAAACAACACTCCATAATGTGTAGGTTTACTCATGAATACCAAAATATAGGTTACTCAAAATCTCGTTGATTCCTAAGAATATCGAAATATTGGGAAAAGTAAGTGAAAACTCTCTTTTACATTTTTAATAAAATAAAAGAAAACATTAAATAAAAGGGAATCATGGAATAAAAGACAATAAATCTAATTGATACAATCCTATTTCTAGTCAACAATAATTCTTGATACTCCTTGATACAAGGCACCATTCTCTCCACGGTGAAGAAACTCATCGTCAATTTCCATCATGATCCTCTTCAACCGCTCAAATCACTCCTGGAATTATGATGATTAAGATATCAAGGTTGAGTTTGGATATATAGCTAATAAAGCTGCAGTTGTCTCATTGTTGATCCATCCATTGTTCAATCTCGTCATGTTGTCACTATGATCTTTTATTAGTGATTCTCATTTCCTATATATTGTATGTCTTAGGGCTTCTTTATAGAAGGTGAAGAAAATAATAAAAAATGTAGGAGAGAGGTTTCTCCTTTTTCTCCCAATCTCTCCGTATTCTTAGGATTAACAAGATTTTGGATGGCTATAGTATGGTGTTCGCGAGCTTTAGATGTCTATAGTCTAGTATTCGTGAGCAAATCACCAGACTATGGAAGATTGTCTCTTTCTTTCATGTTGGTCTTTCACTTTTTCTCATTAGATGCTTTCGCTATATCTATATGTTTGGAATACCTTGAGGAGGTATTTGTAATTTTAAAAGATAACTTGATTTTTTGTAATTAAGATAAAACTGAAGGCTGGTTTTTGTAATTTTCCCTGTTTTAATTCCGCGAAGCAAAAGAGAAATCTTGTTGGTTCTATAATCCACAAATTTTCCCAAAAAATATGATCTTGCGTAAATCCTTTGTTTTACCAACTCGTTTAAAACTGTCTAACGAGTCAAAACAAATACATATAAATAGGTCGACCAGTATAATGTATAGGATTTTCTGAATAATGAGTCTGATTTTGAACGTATGTACCTGGTAGGAAGGATAGTTATACTTAGTGAAACTTGAGGGGATCTTGTTCTTGATACTAATTATTATATGTTCATAGGTTGATCTTTATCCGGGCGCGGCTTTCGGAGACGATAACTGCATCCGCATCTGCTATGCAGAGTCCTTAAGCACTTTGCAGACAGCGGTAGAAATAATTAAGAGAGCACTCAAGCTTGCCATTGCTGTTTAGTCCACTGTTCTAAAAATCCCCATTTAGAGGGTGTTTGGCTAAACTTATTTAAAACATCTTATAAGCTTCTACATCTGATAAGTTGTTTTAAGAGCTTATAAGATGTTAGATCTTATTTTAAAAATAAGTTGTCAGAGTGTTTGGATAATATAAGATAGTTGAGCTTATAAGTTGTTTTTATATCCTATAAAATTATTAAGTATATCTTTGTCTTTTAAATGTTTAAATAAGTAGCTTATAAGCTCTTTTAAAAAAAGTTAGGGTAGAGGTACTTTTTTTTAGGAGCTTATAAGCTCTTTGATAGCTTTTTTTTAGAACTTATAAGCTCTTATGGAAAAAAACTACCAAACACATTTTAAGACCTTATAAGCTCTTAAACATCTTATAAGCTGTTTTTAAGAGCTTATAAGCTCAGCCAAACACCCTCTTAGTCCAACCTAGGCGTTAAGCTTTCCTTGGCCCCTACTCTTTTTTTCTTTCCCGATTAGGCACTAAAAAATTGCGGTATTTGTAAGTAATCCCGCTTAATTGCGATTTTTATCCTGTATTTCTTAGGATTTGGCAATCTTAGTCCTTGAATTTCTTGATGTGGCGGTTGGGTCCTTGATGATTTTACCCTTTAGTTAAATAGCAATTTCAAATATTGTAGCTTTTAATGGTCCATGTATTCTGGGTATTTTGACTAAAGGATAAGAGTATTGTCAGAGCAAATGAAATATTGAATCTACCAATTACTCTCAAAAAAAAAAAAAAATCTACCAATTGAGATCAAAGTCGCACAAAAGCAGAAATTGTTAGACAAAAATTGCTTAAGTTAAACTTATAGGATCAAAATTGCTTAAAAACAAAATTTTATGGGATCAAAATTGCCATAAAAATATTTACAGCACTAAAATTGCTAGGCCCTATAGTTATGGAACCAATTTTGCAATTAAGTCTAAGTAATCCTGTTGATGCATAATTATTAATACGCCTCTACATTTCTGCTGCAATTTTCCATAACCAGTTTTTATTAGACAATTGAGAAATATTATTGATTGAGAAAGAAATTAAGAAATATTGACCATTAGGATTTTTGTGGTCTTGGGTTCAAGTACCTCAAGATATATCTTAATTTATTGTCCAATCAACAAAGTTGTTTTGCTTCCACCACTAGGATGTGGGTTGAAACCCACTAGAAACTAGCGATTTCTCGACGGAGGTTAGTAGGGGGACAATATGACGTTACGTGCCCTTTGTGCGTAGAAGTGTACAAGTCTTATGGGAACATGATGCTAGTTGATGTATATCATTCAATTCACATATTTTAGGAGCCCAAGATTAGTCTAGCGAAGCCGAGAATCGAGACACAATAATAATAATAATAATAATAATAATAATAATAATAATAATAATAATAATAATAATAATAATAATAATAATAAGAGATAATTACGATTAACACCCCAAACTATTCATGTTTTTACACTTTGCCCCCTCAACTTTGAAACGATATACTTTGCCACCTCAACTTTACGAAATTTTGCACTTTGCCTAAATTTCCGATTTACCCCTAGTTTCATGAAAGTTGGTTTTCGATTTTACCCTCTAAACTTTGAAGTTGTTGCAATTTTCAATTTTACTCCTCATGGTCTTGCGATCCTTGCAAATGGTATCGAGCTCAGTTTATTAAGAACTTTTAGTTAAATTTATTATATTTATGTAATTAACAATTGGTGAGGAGAAATTACTCCGAGATTATGGATCCGGACCGATGTCCGAGATGTACCCTTACAGGGACATATCGTCAAATATTGACGATGTATGCACAAGAACACCTTGGCCAGGTTTCATATCGGGAATACCAACATGAAGAAAAGAAAGGCGGGAGCCGAAGCGGGAAACCTTAAGCGCAATGCAAAATGCGAAAAGCAGAATATTATAAGCGATTTGGATGCTTAACGGACTATATGTTCACTTGATGAACCTTCAAGAAAGCGGTTCATGAAAATTCCCATCGAACAATGATTCGATGGAGTACTCCGAGTGGACGAGATACTTCCAGACAAATCTAAGATCTCCAGAAGATCTTAGAGAAATCGTAAGACGGTGCGAATTATGGCAACCGCCATATTCATCTACAAAGACAAGTTCATCAGATCAGGAGAACAGGATGGAGACGATGGTGAAATATCAAAAGGAAACTCTTGAACTCCTTCATCATATTCAAACGAGTCAAGAACCACGGAGGACAAAGCCGAGTTCATCCGGAGGAAGGAAACGATTGATTTTGGGACGGTACCTATTTACACCAAAAGGAAACCAACCGGTTATACAAAAGATGAGATGAGGAGAAGCTCATTGCTCTAATCAAAGGAAAATCCATCAAAAATTTAAAAGATGGATATGGAAAAGATGAATGTTAAAGATCTACACGACTGGCAGAATCCTTCGGGATTAGGTATTGTAGATTTAAAGATAAACGCGGTGAGGAATCAACTTTGGTTACTTATGACCCACAAGGTAGACCGATTCCACCACCACCGCCACTAGTTAATCCTAACGTCGAAGAAAAGACGAGTTCGCATCATGGAGCTAGGGACGAGAGGATGCCACATCCGGGATTTCACGATTGGGAGTGATCCACTTTCAGAACAGGAGGCGAAACCCTCTTGCGGGGACTAGACAACCTACGGAGGGCCGAATGTTTATCGGGGACGCCTTATGGAAGATCGCACCTCGACCCAATACATCCATATGGGTTGATGTTAAAACTGGACATCCTGATTTTAAAAATAGAGAAGTTCTCATTGATGAATGGGCTTGGCTATGAGAATTTTCAGAACCCTCGATCTTACGAAGGATTCATTCATTTTACTACTTGAAATGAGTCTTGAAGGATCGGTGAAGATTGCTCGGGATATGACCGATGCTAGTACGAAAAGTTCGGTCACATCGGGGAATCATCAAAGGAATTGTCGATGGTATGGCAAAACTATTCAAAATCCAGTTCATTGGCACATGTTATTTCGAAGGATTAGAGGATGAAAAAAAGAAAGAGATATAAACAAGCCCTCTATAGCCACGAAGTTCTTTGGATATTTGTCATATTGACGAATATATCAAGTTGTTCACCGAATACCGGTGGAAATCAAGATTGAAGAAAAAGAAGTCGACATACCTATTCTTTGCAAGATTCCGAGTCCGGAGAGAAATGCTTATCGGGGAATACAAGGTGGTGGAGTGAAGTAGAAAGCGTGGCGGAAAAATGTCTTTCCTAAAGCTGTTATATTCGAATGGTGCTATCAAGTAGCTCGCACAGAATTACAAGAGATTAAGAGAAATTAACAAAGCGATTCCTCTATGTTGCATGGATAATGATATCCCAACAATTTGTGGGAGGTCAACCAAGGCGGCACAAGAAGAAAAAGGAGAGAAGCCATCCATACCGATTTAAGCAACAACAAAAAAGCAGGTCTTCATGGAGACCTAGAAGGTTAAGTCAAAACAAAAAGCCCGGTTATAAATCGGGACAAAGACCGACCAGAGAGTAGAGCCTCATCATCGGGTTCTAATCAAACAAGTACTGTGAGAAATCAAGGGAGAAGAACTTTCGGGCGTGCTCACACTAGAGCTAATGAAAGTTTCAAAGATGTAATTCTTTGGACATGCGGAGCAAGAGGGCATATCTCCACGGATTGCAGCATAATCAAAAACGAGGAGTCGATAGTTCGAGGCCACACCGAGAAATCGAAGAAGGTTTGTCTATTATCGTGGATTTAATAGGTGTATCAATTTGAGGATATTCCTCGGATGAAAGTATCTATGAATAAGAGATCTATTTCGATGATGGAAGTGACTCATTTCAGAATCGAGTAAAGAAGAAATTCTTCGTGACGATCGGGGAGGATATGTCGATTCTCTCTCTCACACGGCGCGGTTTTCTCATAAAACTCTTATGAGAATCATGAAGGAAGATCCAAAGCTTCAAGTCTATGATGGATTTACAATTAGAGATATGGAAAAAGCATTGGATAAAATTGGGTTTTCATGTGAAGAAAACACCAAATTATCCACAGGGTAACAAATAGAAGAATTTGCTATTAGATGGAGTTTAAGGTAAGAACTGATCGAGATGCGAGTTGGTCCCTATTAGAGAAATACAAGAGATCAAAAGCAAAGTTAAAAGAGAAGTTGCAAATACACTCTCATGGATTCATATCGGAGCCATAAGAGTAATTATTAAAGCAACATTCAAAGAAGGAATAGATTCGCCTCTTAATCTTGCTATCTTTGACAAGCGAATCTCGCATCTCAAGGATTCATGCCTTGGAGCGATTCTGAAATTTGTATGCAGGGAAATTGGCATTTAATGTCTATCCTAGAATTGCATACAATTTGGGAGATCGAGACTTCAGTAGAGTCCTAACCCTTCATCAAGATTTCAAAAGAATCGATTTGATGAAAGAAGGAAATAGGCCTTACTCGATCACATACAAGATTTCCTATGCTCTCTCGAATACCCATCATTCCGAAGTATTCTTGAGAAAGGAATTTATTGAAGTCCCAAGAATCTTTGAGGACTTTGCCAGGGTGGTGTTACGAGAAATCATTGAATCTCCAACTATTAAAGAGATTGATATGATAATTCAAGATCAACCGATCTTCAACAAAAGTCGGAGTCTCGAGTTGAGCCTAGAAGGATGTCTTTCCAAAGAAGAGAATGGTGAGTAGCGGCCGTTGGGAAGAAAGTTGACCAAGAAATGCGATTCAACGCATCCCCGATGTTTTTAAAAGCAGGAGAGCTGAAATGTCCGAAGGATGGCGAGAGGTTGAAGTAATATTCGACATCACTCAAAAGGATAACATTTTTCCTTGTGATGTTCTATATTATCTCCAACAACCAATCGTTGGAAGGTATTAAGGAAGCTGAAGATAGGCGAAATTGAGCTTACTATCACGGGAGTTGCGGGAAAGATCCCGAGAACAATTAATACTAGGAATTGAATTTCTTGAGGAGCATAAACCTTGGGAAAGATTACAATACGGAATGGAGTTCACGAGTGGCTAATAAAAGATCTGAGAATCGATGACCACTAGTCCATTCTCCATATACATTTTTATTGGAATGTTATATCTTTGAATACAAGGCCGAGTATTTCGCCGCCTATATTGATTCAGTCGGAATATGTCTTTTGCAAAGCGAATGTTTTCCTAAAGAAATTGAGAAGATTTACCAGCTATTGCGGGAAGAGATTTCTCTAAAAGGATTCTTATCACAGGGAATTAAACAAGCGAGAAATAATGATCGGAGGCGCGGCGCCACCCCATGGTATAAAGTAAAGACGCCACCAATCTATTTCCATGATACAGTGCAAATATTTTGCCGGGAAACAATTTCCTACAAACATTCAAGCGGTTCACACAAGAGAAACGAGGCGAGAAGACTTATTTTCACAACTTTATGTTATCATAAGATTATTGTCCGAGATCGCTGGGAAGCATTTTACGAGAAAAATGCCCATTAATTTTCGCAGCAAAGCGTGGTGATGAAGCCAAACCGCAATCCAAAAATGGCGGATCGAAGGAAATTTGGTGAAGCTTTATTATCCTATAGACAATTTGGTTCCATCCGGAAGGATCGGAAGATATGGGATAATAACTTGTATTCATTCAGTACAAGGAGAAGAACGAGTCACTCCGAGGAAGCCATTGCGGAATTATGGATGAGTCTAATGGAGAATCCACAGTGATGTAACCATAGAGGAACAAATATCACTCGAGGATATCGAAAGAAGATCAAAGGAATTACAATGAAGATCCTTTGGCTTGGTGTGATAAGAACGAGCTTAAAGCTTCCTTAAAGGTTAAACCTGGAAAGGAGTGCGAGTTCGTAAGATTCAAACCAATCCTTATGAACCGGGGAAGATCGTGAGGATATGCAAAAAAGATACTTAAGGAACATCTTGACCTTAAGTTAATTTCACGGGGAGTTTCTCCATACAATGATCTAGGATTCTTAGTAGAAACCATGGAGAAATCAAAAGAGGAAAGCAAGACTTGTTATTAATTACAAAGGGATTAATAACATTTTGGAATTCGACGGATACTATATCCCAAGCGAGAGAACATCACGGTTAATCAGTATCAAAGGTGCCAAGATATTCTCAAAGTTCGATTGCAAGTCCGGATTCTACCAGATTAAGATGGAGGAAGAAAGTAAGAAGTTTACGACTTTTCTACACCACGGGGGACACTATATTTGGAACGTGATGCCTATGGGATTGGCTAACGACCCGGATATATCAAAGAAAGATGGATAATCTTTTCAAAGATTATTTTCGATTTCATGTTCGTGTATATCGGCGACATTCTAATCGCATCAAAGAACATGAAGGAGCATCTCAAACATTTGGAAATATTTTTGGATGTTTGTCACAAAGAAGGATTAGTGCTTTCGGAAAAGAAGGTGGTAATCGCAAGCAAGATGATTGAATTCCTCGGAATTGAAATCGATGAATCTGGGAATTATTCTACGAGAATCATATTGTGGAAAAGATACGAGGATTTCGGATACACTAAAAGACAAGAAGCGACTTGAGTTTTAGGAGTTGTTAATTTTCTTTGGAATGTTTATTAACAATCTAGCATACTACGGGAAGGTGTTTAGCCCATTACTTAAAAAAAGATGCAGTATTCAAATGGGAAGATGAACATCAAGAAGGAATTAAGCAACTTAAAGAAGTTTGTAAAAAGCTTCCAAAACTTGCGATTCCCCAAGACGAGGATGAAGTGGTTCTATATACGGATGCGGTGATGATTGGTGGCGGAGTTCTTCGAAAGTCACACCAAGCGAGGAAGTGCCATGTAGATCTTTGCGGTTTATTCACCCCTAGTGAAGCAACTCGGTGGCATATTAACGAGAAAGAATTCTTTGCGATCGGAAAGACTTTTAAAAAATGGCCTCTATTTTTCTTGGCTAAAAAAGTTTACTTTAAAAATTGATAATTCAAGTGTCAATGCTTTTAAGAAAAACAAAATTGAATCAAAACCAGAAAAGGCTCGATTACTTAGATGGCAAGCTGAATGTCAATATTATGATTATGATATTGTCATTATAAAATCTCATGAAAATATTCTTGCAGATTTCTTGACACGAGATGGAAGGACGCGTTGTTGACGAGGTCTGAACGAGTAAGACATCTCGAGGAAAACCGGAGAGTCAGAACGAGATTTTGGGACGTTATGTCTCAATGCGAGAGATTCTTGGGCGACTTCAATAGGTGACTGACAAATCCATTTCTAGTCAAATACGAGCATGCCGATTCGCTCAAGGACAATCGTTCTTAGCGCGCAAGGGCCTCTCTTCCGGCCGCATCTCTACGGTGCAAAAGGGACCGAGAAAGCGGGCTCTAACCCGGAGGTTATGGATTCAAGTACCATAATCACAAGTGTTGCGGTGATGCATCCCCGAGGGTGTACAAAGCGTAACGAATGTTGAAGCTCCGTGTCACAACCCGAGTCTTCAAGTCAACCCGGACCACCTGCGGGGTAAAAGAGGGAGAGTTGAATCTTAGGCCATAGACAGCAAATCTAAGGTTCAAATTGACGAAATTAAGATTTCTCCTATGCGGTATACCAGCGGCAATGGGAGAAACTAGTTACAAGACAAGGTATTAACCAGAGAAAACAATGGTTGATATCTCAGGCAAGTATCCTTAATTTGGATGAAACCAGGAAGTCATCCAAATGAAGTACAAGAATGGTATACGTTTGGAGCTTTAGCTTCAATCTATCTTTGTGTCACCAGGATTCCTTGATATTTCAAAATTACCGAAATGGATTGAGAAGCGATTTACGAGACTGGGCCAATAATCCACACTTGGCTAGAGGAGATATTTTGGAAGCTGTATTTTATCGTGCGGCTCACGAACCAAAGCAAAGAAAGGCTTTAATGAAGCTTTTCATTTCATCAAGCTAAGAAGACGGATGGAAATGCATTAAAATACATTAAGCGCAAAGCTTCACCTAGGAAGAAGGACCAGTGTTAGTAGGAGCATTTTCTCAAGAAGCTTCCGCCAGGCGAGCATGGGGTCTTTGGGTTTGTCTAATGAAATGGACAAAGTCAAATATCCATTCAAGTTCTTCCAGTCGGCGAATGGATCTTTCTTTTTAAATTCGATGATTTGGATCAACCACGGGGTTTGCGGAAGAACTCCTCGAGACCAAAAGAAGAATTCTCCGGGAAAACAAGATTTCGCAAACAAAGAAACTTACCAGGAAAGTGCAGAAACATGGCGCATGTTGGCCGTTGGATGGATGTTGGATCTGCCAAACATGCCCCGAACAAAAGGAACCCGAGTTTGGGAAAGGATTCCGACCCAAACCCGACCGACAAGATCATGTAGCTGGAAAGGATAAGGGCCCACTTTCGAGAAGACACATTATCCTCGGGGACCACGTAAACCAAATTTTTAAAAGATTCCCGACAAACATCACATGGGCTGAGTCGCGGGAGAAAAAGAAAACGGTGGCGAGGCAATAATGTGGGATATGACGAAGTCTTGATGACGTCATATATCGCAAAGTAAGATTTGAAGTCCGCCTTTGAAGTCCGGACTTACCTCTATAAAATGCGAGGATTTGAAGGAAGCCGAGGACATCGAACATTTCCTTAGTTTTCTTACAATAAAATCTGAGTGAAAAATTTGTAATATTTTGAGTGTTTTAGTTTTAAGTTTTATGTATTTACGAGTGCAAGCCTCACTATGAGAGGCTAAACCGATATTCTCCTCCCAAAAGGAGATTACTAATGTAATAAATATTTATATAAGTTCTTAATAAAAAGAGGCTTTCTCGTTTCAACATGTGTTCATAATGTACTATTAATTCATCCCGTTTAAGAATTACTTATACGCGGAGTAGGAAACGAACCAAGGCATGTCTTGAATAGTTTTCGAAGGAGTCGGATAACTTGCGAGATCATCTTCCCGAGGGTGAGGTTGAGCAGGTGAGGAGAGCTGTTTGTCAAAAGATCAGGGGCGATAATTTTCCGATTGGTGGTGTTGCGAGCCATCTCACCCGATCTTTATTTCGGTCAAAGAAGGTATGAATTTTAAGGGATTTATTAATTTTACGGAAGCATGTTGGGCCTGATATGGTCGTAATGGACTATGTTCATTTCGAGGTCTATAGACCTAATTTGTATACGAATTTATACTTGAAATGAGAATTTTGATTAAAGTATGTCTGTTGAGTTTATAGCCGAAACCTCGACATGATCCATTTAAAACCTCCGAATAGAGACTGGATCTAAGTAGGTGTAACAATGCCACGAACAAAACAAGTGACATAAAATAAGAATTCTCGTTTCTCGAAAAATCCGAAAAACAAATTGATTATGGAGAAAAATTTCATGTTTAATGATTAATGCAATAAATTTATTATTATGTAGTAGATTGTTACAAACTAGAGTTTAAAGGGATAACTTGAACTATTGTTTTAAAATGATAAAGCCTAGGGGCAAAATTGTCCATAAGGGCGAAGTGTAATAATTTTCATAGTTCAGGTGCAAAGTGTCGCGAATGAAAGTTTATGGGGTAAAGTATAAAAAGGGGTAAAGTTGGGGTGGTTAAATGTAATTATCTCTAATAATAATAATAAAACATTAGCAATACTTGTGCTTGGAGGTTCGAAATTAACGCATCACTAGGGGCCTTCATATCTCCTTTCATAGCAACCTTTGTTTCTCTAATCTTGTTCCATATCTCAATCTCCTTAACCAAGTAATCTATATATGCTTCTCTTTTCTTCATCCCTTTCCTACTATTATGAACTTTCCTTTCTTGAGTGTGTACGGCAAATTAAAGCACATCCTTCTTGTCATGGCCAGTATACATTACGGCGTATGCCTAATACGATTTCTAGTCTGGGGTTTTCTCTGGAGAAAATTCCCTTAGCGCACGCCCGTCTTTGGTTCTTCCCCAATGGACCGTTTTCAATGCAAACATTCCCCGAGAATTTGTCCTTCTCCCGGTTGGCTTCTTCAATTCCTTTGACCGAGATATTCTCTTACCCCCTTTCCTTTGCTTTTTCTTTTGCTTTTTCCTCTTTCCCTCTTGTTTTACTCTTTCTTGCCTTTTTCGCTAACCTTTTGTGTTTCTTGTCTTGGTGCTTTGCGAACTCGTGCTTTCACAGTTTGAAACCTTGTGGTTCGTCTCATTTTGCCAAAACTTGCCTCTAACTCTGCGCGCTCTCGGCTCCCTTCCATGGGCGAACAACTAGACCGGTTGTACGCAAGACTTTTTCTTGATGAAGAAGAACAGAACAACATCGAAGTTACAGAAAAACACATCACCCCCTCGGATTTTTCGGCTTCGCTCGTGGGAAAACTATTAGCCCCACGCACCATTGGAATCGACCAAATCTCCTCCTTTTTCGGAAATTATGGAACCCAGTGCGGATCTCTCACTTGAGTAACACTTCATGATAATGTGGTTTTATTCTCCTTTGGAGACATGGTTTGAAAAAGAGAGTTGGTTGGGTGCGCCTTGGTTGCTCGGCGAGATACATTTTACTCCTCGAAGAAGCCAAGGAAGACATGGTTGTCTCAAACTACACTTTCAACAAATCGCCATTTTGGATTCAAATCCCGACATCCCGTTGGGCCTAATGAACAAAGAATTTGCTACGGTGATTGGAAAATCTTTTGGATCTTTTCGGATGTAGAAATGACGCTATGGGCTCGGTGGTAGGGAAGTTTCTCCGCATCCGCCGTGAAGTTGATATCTCCAGGACCACTACGAAGAGTTGTGAACATCACCTTCAAAATCAAAAACTCATGTTGCCCCTCAAATACGAGCGACTACCGATTTCTATTTTTCGGTCGTATTGGCCCACGTTCTTAAAGATTGTGACCTCCGGATTATGAACGCGGCGGAACCAAAACAATAATTTCGAGTATGGTATGTGGCTTGAGTTTCTTCCACTATCAACCCCTTCTCTTCAAATCGGAAATCCCCCAACCCTTTGATTCTAGACCCGCACCCTCCAATCCACAACATCCAACTCCTCCCAAAGAACACCGATACTCCACCACATCACAATAAATCCCCCCACTCGATCCCTACCGATTCTCGGGCTGCTAATCCTAACACATTGCAACGCCAACCTACCTTAACTCACTTCACAACCACCACTTCCGTACTCACTCTCCCCACCTATATTCTCCCATAATGACTCCCTGCTCCTAGTACTTTCATCTCCCAACACCCCACACAACCCACAGTCTCAAACACTCCTGCTGGCAAAAAATGTAACTACATGCCCCCCAAAAAATCGCATCCCTCCACATCGTCTCTGCCACCACCATCTCCAAAAAGCACATGTCTTCCTCCTTTCACCTCCCGGACCCTCTCCAGCTCTCCTTTGACTGCTGCTGCACCATCCCCTCATCAACCCAACATAATAATAACCACTCCCCCTCCAAGAATAATGTAACCATTTCCCCCACCTTCGCACTCTTCAGCCCTTTCCTTGTCCAAGTACCTATGCTCCTCGACACTCCTGCTAGAAAACTCGCCCGTAAATTCCAAAAAAATCCGTAGTAAATCTACTTCCACATCTAACCCTCTACCCAACAAAACAGACCACAAAAACCAAACGTAAACTCCAAATATAAAGCTTCTAACTACCCTATTGAACACATTGACGTTGAAATCATCGGCAAAAAAGCTAAAACCAACGGTCTCCACCTCCTTGACTCTCTAGAGAATGTCTCGACATCTCCCCAACATCTTAATGCTCAAACGGCGGGGCTTGGCAAGTTTAGCCACCCCTGCCGATCTCCATGAATCTTCTATCTTTGGAATTGTCGAGGCTTGGGAACCTCGAACAATTCACGAACTTTGCGAGTTTACTCATCTCAAGTCTCCCCACTTGATATTTTTATGTGAAACAAAGTGTGCACAATCAGGGGATTGGCCATGTTATGGCGTAAAAATATTGATTTGTTGGCTTCCACGGTATCATTGTTGACTCGTGGGGACGAGTGGGGATTGGCCATGTTATGGCGTAAAAATATTCAAGTGTCTCTCCGTGTATTCTCTTCTCATTTTATTGATGTTAATTTCTCCTACCAGGATTCTACCTTTCGCGTCACGGTGTCTACGGGGAACTAGGCGTTTCTCAATGCGGAATTTCTCGGAAATTTTTCAAGCAAGCGAGAACTCCTTCTACTACTCCTTGGCTTTGTATGGGGATTTTAATGAGGTCCTTTTACAATCCAATTCGGGACGAGGCCACGCGGGTGAATGGCGGATCAAAATTTCGAGAAGCTCTCCATCATTGTGCTCTTTTCGATTTGGGATACTCGGCTCTCGGTTTACTTGGCACCGACTTCTTGTCCACCCCTTCACTCGAAAGCCCGTCTTGATCGCTGTGTAGGTAATGATGCTTTGCGAACTCTCTTTCCCGACATAGAATCGAGCATTTAAACTCCATATCCTCGGATCACCATGTTATCCTCATCACCTTATACCACACGCATGGCCAACCGTACCACTCTTGTAGAAAGAATCCATTCCGATTCGAGGCCCTACTTTGTAAATCCAAAGATTGTGAGAAAGCGATTAAAGATAGTTGGGGCTCAAACCTGGACTCTCTAAATGACAAAATCCATAGTTGTTCTATTGGCCTTCTTAATTGGAGTCGAACCTCTGTGGGTAATATTTCCGAAAAAATTAAGGAGACTAAAAAAAGTATCGAGAAATTGCAGCAAGGGCGTATCATTGAAAAGGTGAAAGCTCAGATACATGAACTTAAAATGTTGTATGATCTCCTTCTTGAGCAAGATAATCTGAAATGGAAGCAACGCGCTAAACAACATTGGTATAAGGAGGGCGACCGAAACACCAATTTTTTCCACCAGTTCGCTTCCAAACGACGGGAAACAAACCGCATTGCCCATTTAAAAGATCCTAACGGCTGTCTCAAAACGGATGATGCTTCGATCGAGAAAATAATTGTTGACTACTTTAATGACATTTTCTCCTCATCGGCCCCTCCCCTCGATGTTGATCCGCTATCACGAAGTTGACCGCGTGTTTCGGCGGACCATGAGCGACCGGCTTGATCAACCTTTCAAAGCAGGCGAGGTTCGCAGTTACGGCTGAAGGAAATGCATCCTTTCAAATTCCCGGCCCGACGGTCTAAACCCGGTCTTTTTCAAAAATTTCGCACATAGTTGGTAACGATGTGACTCTTGTTGTTTTAAACTTCCGAATCATAATAATATGTCTCCTATCTCAAATTTCACTCACATTGTGCTTATCCCCATAGTTAAAAATGCCGACATGATTACCCGGTTCGCCCTATTAGTCTTTGTAACGTTGTTTATAAATTAGCCTCAAAATGTATTACTAATAGAATTCGGATTCTCGAAAATTATTTCGAGTCTTAATCCGCTTTTATTCGGGAGGCTAATAACGGATAACATCCTTATCGCTTATGAAACTCATCATTTACGAAAACAAAGACTAAAGGTAAATGGGGTTTATGTCTATTAAATGGATATGAGTAAAGCTTTTGATAGGGTTGAATGGGACTTCCTCCTTCTTTGTCATGAAATCTCTTGGCTTTTCCACTTGTATAATCAACAAGATTCACATGTGCATCTCTTCTTCTTCTTTCTCTTTTCTCCTTAATAACAAAGAATTTGGTTGTGTTACACCGAAGAGGAATTCGCCGGGCGACCCTCTTTCCCCTTACCTTTTTATTTTTTTTGTGCGGAGGTTTTTTCTTGTCTGAGGATCCGGAGCTTCTTTGGGAAGATACATGGGATCGCGGCATGCAAACATGGTCCACGTATCTCCCATATTTTCTTCGCAGACGACACTCTTCTTTTTGGGCATGCGAGAGTTCGGGAGGCCAAACACCGCTTTATGCCATCCGATTATATGAAAAAATTTACGGCCGGAAAATCAACTTGGACAAATCGGGGTCCTTTTCACCCAAATTTGCAACTCGACACAATTTCCTCAATTCTTCATATTCAGGGATGCCCAAGTTGCTAGCCATGGTAAATATTTAGGCCTTCCTTGATCGTGGGAAAGAGTAAAAAAGAGGTTTTCGCCCGAGTATTAAAGACAAGGTCCGGATGAAACTCCAAGGTTGGAAAAACGTCACTTGTCTCAAGCCGGGAAAGAAGTTCTAATAAAATCATCATCAAGCTTTGCCTACATTCGCCTTGTCGTGTTTTAAGCTGCGGACCTAATCCTCAACGATATTGAGAAACTTATTGCGGCCTTCTGGTGGGGTGATGGTGCGATGGTAAAAAATGCATTGGACCTCCTGGAACAAACTCTCTATAAGCAAATCTAGTGGAGGACTCGGATTTAAGAATTTTCGCGCCTTTAATATGGCTATGCTCGATGTAAACAAGCTTGGCGGATACTCACGAACCCGACTTCATTGTTAGCTAGAGTTTTTCGAGCTAAATGTTACCCGCACAGCGACTTCATGCACGCTACACTTGGTTCACGCCTGTCTTGGTCATGGAGAAGTATTCTCGATAGTCGTTCTCTTATCCACCTGGTGCACGCCGCCTAATTCGATCAGGTACTTCCACAAAGGTGTGGAGTGATCTCGGATTCCGCGCTCTTCCGGTTTTCTCCCAAGGACCCGCCCAACACTCTTGCCCACTCTGCCGGGTCGCGGATCTCATCGACCAAACAACGTGTCAATGAAATGAAAGTCTTGTGCGAGACATTTTCGCCCTGTGAGCAAAGCAGGCATCCTTGCCATCTCCCTACCTCCATCATTTTGGACCTTTGGTGTTGGCATCACACTAAGAATGGGAAGCACTCTATTTAAAATTACCATGTTATGCTTGGCTCTCCTTTGTCTCCTATTCAGAGATCACCAATGCTAGCTCGATTCGGGCGTCAATCCATTTGGAAGACCCTTTGGAAGATAAATGTTCCCCCGTATCAAAATCTTTTTGGAAGTCTTTGCCACGTCCACCATAGCTACGTCGGACAACCTTGCTCGTCGGGGAATTTTCAGCTCGGAACCCTGCACACTTTGTTTAGCGCCGGAAAACTACGCTACCCACACGTTCTTCTCCTGTCCATTCGCATCTCAAGTATGGCAGTCAGCTGGACTCTATCACTTCCTTGCGTGCTTCACACAACCTTCGTGGCGGCTTTGGCTCCAAGATATCATCTCTTCTCCCGCTGACACGCCCGTCGATCTCATCGCCATCATTTGCTCCCTCATTTGGTTCCACAGAAATCGTAGTAAGTTCGACAAAATCATCCCAGACCCCCGTTCGGTTGTCCTCACGGCCCACTGTATGCTTAAAGATTTTCAAGAAGCTTTTTCTTGGCCGGAAAGACCATCCCCTACTCTTTCATCCCACCCATTGCTTGGCACAAACTCTCACGACCCCAGGATTTATTTTGATGGCTCCATCTCCCCATCCAAGCGATGTGCCGGTGTTGGGGTGGTTTTCATAAATGAACATGGAGATTTTATTTCCGGTTTTGCTAAAAATTCCCAGTGTTTCGAATCTGAAGAAGCCGAGTACTTAGCTCTCAAAGAGTCGATGCTCTTCGCTAGAAGATTTGGCCTTCAGAACGTTTCTTTCTTTGGAGATGCCGCGACAGTTATCCTAGCGGCATGCGCGAACGGCTACATGCCCTACTCACTGTCTCGCCACCTTGGAAGATATCAATCGCTTTGAAGAAATCCTTCAATTTTGTTGAATTTTTTTGGATTCGTAGAACATCGAACTTTTAGCGCATGAATTTGCTTTCCTAGCTAATAATATGTCTACGCAAGAATGCGTTTGGGATACCCTCCCACCCTCACTTGTTCATTCGCGGTGGGACGATTTCAGCAACATTAATCGAAGTTTCCATTTTCAAAAAAAAAAAAAAAAGCATGCATTACGACGTATGACTATTATATATATAATGTCATTATTAACGAAACAATAGTGTATAAAGATTTTTTAGTTGTTTTTACTAGTTTATTGGTGATGATATCTAGGATAGATTTTTTAATTAAAACCTAGCGTACGAATAAATATCTCATATAATTTATTTAATTTGGGGAAAGGTATGTAAGACTCTGCCATCAAGCCAATTGGACCCTAATTTTGGAGTCAAATTAATTTAAGGATGTTTTTATTGAATGATATTAGAGAAGAGAGCTATTTAATATTTAATAGCTTAACACGTCTTCTCCATTTTTTATTACCTCGGTGCATGACGGATTCAATAAGTTTAAGTGTGCCATTTAGTATTTTAATCATTCTAACAGTTTTAATAATGGAAGGAGGAATAGTTAAACCAATGTCAAATCTGATAATGCCTTTTGAGCCACATTCTGAAACACCTTTTTCCCTACATGAAATTGCAATTCTTTCCTTTATTGATCTACACATATGACATTTGTCTATCTCGAGTGGCTTCGATTCTCTCTCTAATCTTTCCCGGGTTCCAAAACTTTCTTTCCTCCTACTTCATCCCAATAGATAGACAACCTACCCTTACACCCATATATCTCGTTTGGGGTCATCCCCATTGTTGCTTAGTAACTGCTATTATAAACAAACTTTATTAAAGATAAATATGCAGTCCAAACTACTCCTGAAGTCCAAAATACATTCCCTCAACATGTCCTAATAGACTTTACATTGTTCTTTCAGTTTGTCCATCCGTATGATGTAGTGGTTAAATGATATGACCCTTCCTCTAGCGCCAACTTGTGGATTTGGAATTTCGACATGTCAATCAAAGATATATGTGTCACACGTAGAAACGATCGTGTAAAAATATTAAAATACGCAGATTTTGCCAATCTAGGGCAGGTCCGATTTAATGTTCCTTTTATCAAACTTGGTAGCTGAATACAATTAATGCTCTAGCATACAAAGTTATTATTGGGAATCATTTTTCAATCATAAATGATGGTATTTATAGGGAAAGATGGATCATCTCTTTCATGCATAACTTTAATAGTTTTAGGAGTGACGATTCATCATCCATAAACTTGTTGATAGCCTCGGTTTTGAGTGTCTAGTTTGTGCAACGATAGGATTGGGGCCTGGGGATGTGATTGACCGCATGATGCCTTTTGCCTGGATTTCATTGATTGCGTGAATCTTGTTCATTAAGTTATATAGGAGGTTGAGCGAACCTATAAACTAATGACGATTAGCCCTTCAGGTAGGTAATCATGGCTTCCTCTTGTAAGATGCCGGATAGGCGTGCATCGAGTCCAAAAGGGGGTTATGGTCTTCTCCTTTGATAGGCCCTTTGTTGGGCGTGGAACCTGATCGTTCTTTCCACGTTGGATGGGGTATAACAACTATATAATCCTAGGGTGACAATCTCCGAAACGATATGAAAACACAACCCGAACTTAACACAATATAAGCGGGTTAGGGTCAACTCATTTATTATTTGGGTCAGGATCATGTTAGACCCAATTAACCTGAATAATAGCTGGGTCAATTTCGAGTTGACCGAAACGACCCACTAAACCTGTTTAACCTATTTGAAGAAGAAAATTTTAATCATTTCTACTTTGTTATTTGGTGAGTTAATTAATTGTCTTTTCATTGATATTTGTATAATAAGTTAGTGTTTTCTCTTGAACATTAATTGCGTTTTTTTATTTAAATATTAACATATTGTGCATGTGCAACTCTTTAGGAGTTTGTCCATGTCTATTGGATGCCTAATATGATAATTCTTATGTCAAGCCAAATTATGATTTGCATATTTTGATTGTAATTCGTTATGTTTTTAATATTGTATATATAATTAACCCAAAATCCCAATTTTATCGTAATAAATAGATAGTTTATTCAAGGTTGAAAATATACATGTCATTTCGGGTCGTGTTTGGATTACCCGTGTATTAAATAGGTCGTGTTCAGGTTGACCCATATGACCCAAATAATTAAATAGGTCGTATTGATTGGCTAAATTTGTGTTATTATCGTGTCCTAACACGACCCGCGAACCCGAACACGACTCGAATTACCACCCTATATAATCCTTAAAGTTTTGGCTTAAATAATATGAAAACATTCTTCATCCTGGTAAATCTACTACGTGCCAACAAACCCTTTTTCCTTTTAACTTCACAAATGACATAGTAAATAATGAACGCAAGTTCAAGCTAGAAACAAATAAGGTATCATTACAATATATATTTATTGAAAGCTAAAATATATATGGATATTGCATTTCACTAAATTAACTCAAATCTTTTATTTCAAACATCAAGTCATGTATAAAATACTTTTAAAGATAAACGTATGAATAACACATGCTTAAATATGTGTAACCTTGAAATTATGTGATGAAACATAAATTCAAATAGACAATCGGCCATATTAGAACTCCACAATTTATGCTTGATTTATGCTTAAAAATAAACATGGTAAGTGTAATACACGTGTCAATCATCCACACGGTTGGAATAGGAGATGAAACACGATTTTGGAATAGAAGATCCCATCCGACAATCCATAATGCACTCCGATGTTACAACATATAAAATGAATAAATTAAAATTGAATTTCATAATCACTACACATTTATTTGTAATTAAATAAACTCCCAATAACAATATATGACATGAATTAATACTTAAATCCCCTTTTCTTCATTCTTTCACCAGACCTTTTTCTCAACCCATGGAGCTGCCTCTCCCACACCTCTCTAGAGAAGCCATCCTCTCTCCTCTTCTCCGCACCGCGCCCCCAAAACGGGACGCAAACGGGTCGTCCAAACCCAACTCACAGTCGTAAATTCTTCGCGAATTTGGGTCCGAAAGGGTTTCGTATGCCTTCCTCAGCTCGATAAATCGTTGCGTAGATTCCTCCTTTGTTAGAGGTGTATTATTATTAGTGCAGACATCAGGGTGGTATTGAAGAGCCATACTTTTGTAAGCTTTTTTAATCTCATCAAAACCAACATTTTGAGAATTGAGAGAAAGGATTTGATAAAAATTGGTTCTTTTTTTCACTTTGCATGCCTAATATTTGACAGGAGATCATCATGGGCTTATAATTATTATATCTATGGCTGCTTGCATGGAAAAGAGGAACTCTTTTTGGTAAATTGTGATTAATTTGCATGGACACCTCCATTGTGTGTGTGTGTTTGTGTCTCACAGAGAAAGGGAGCTATTAGGACTTGGGGAAAAATGGTGTATGTATGTGTATATATATATATATATAAATAAACAAGAAAACGCACCGTGTGTGTGTGTGCGAAGGAAGGTTCTTTCAAAATATTGCAGGAAATTTTGTTGTAATAATCAATGAAGATATTTTGTCTTGAACTGTACAATTGTTAACATGAAACGCGGTTTGGTCCTAATTGAACGTAAATTTGGCCTCAATTTATTGTCTTTTTTGTGTTGATTTAATATAATATTGGGGTCTAAATGTTGATGTTTGAATGAGGGTAAATTATGTAGCTATTTGCAAAGTTGGCCTGCATGCCTTGTTGCACGTAGTTTTTATATACTTATGAACATCAGGAAATTAGGGGGGTGTATTAAATAATGTAACAAGTGATATTTTTAGTGTAAAAAGTGATATTTTGTTAAAATGCACTTCACTTGTTACACTAAAAGTATCACGGTCTCACAAGAGACCTGGCGATATATAATTACGTACTAATATTAGAGCTATCAAACAGTCCATTCGGCTCGACGGGCCAAATCAAAAAAATGGGCGTTTGTGTCGGGCCAAATAGTGATCGGAAATACATACAAAATATTGGGATCGATCGGATCGCCCGGTGATTAGGGTCTAATGGACCAGGCTAAATAAGTTCGGATCATTTCGGGCCTCTAAAAATGAAGAGCGGGCAGGGCTCATCTTACTAATATTGAGGAAAAAAGAATATAAAAATGAATGGGGAAATCTCATTTTATCATCTCGTATTCTCATTGAGCAAAGTATATTTTTAACTATTTCGTTTCACGATCCCTTGTATATTTAATTAATATTACTTTATTCTCTTATACTTCTAGATATCCGATTAGTGTGAGTTTTGCATGTAATTTGGGCATAATTGTGGATAGAATAAGTTGATATGCATGCATTAACTTAGTAAAATGGGCCATGTTCTTATAAAGTGGAAAAGATATTACGCTTTGCTCGTTTTGTAGAAATTTAATGGTATTTATATCACTTTGGTGAGAAATCGGATCATTGCGGTAAAGGACCATAGAGAATCGAGCGGATACGTGAAGTTTGGAGTTAAACAGAGAAGAGATCGGACATTAGGGCGAAATAAGGCCACGCACGGGCAACCGTGCTCATAGGCATGACCCGTGCGTGTGTAGGGTAGCGATTCGACCCGTAGGGACGCATAGGTTGGTCGTGCCTTGATGCACGCCCTATCGTCAATTCAAGAAGAGAGCTTTCTTACGGCGATTTGGCCGCGACAGTCGGTCGCGCGTAAGCGCCTTTGCCCGTCTTGTCTGTGCGGGAAAGTCGACTTATGTGATTTTTGACTTAGGTTTTGTTAGGAAATTTATTAAGTAGATTTTGATGATACCATGTAAAACTTAAACTAGGAAGTTGGCACCCCATTTTCCTTGTAATTTGTATTGTAATAGATAGGGCTGGAAAAGCCTGAGTTAAGTCACTATGCCAAGGAATACAAGAAGTCAATCTATGGATTTGGATTGAAGACTTATTGTGTCGGTGAGTATGACCAAGAAGGAAGTCAAGGACTGAAAAAGTGTCGGTGAGGAACAAATCGTAAGTGTCGGTGAAGTTATCTCAAGAAGCCAAGTCTCAAAGTTGAAGTGACAGTTGAGTCATCCAACGATCGAAGTCGACTAAAGTCACCTGGGGTAAAGAAGGCGATCTAGTCAAGACAATCGACTTAGATCCGTTGATTAAAAGTCAAGAATGTCAAAGCTGTCGGTGTAAAGTGTTAATCCCGATTTGTGCAAAAGGAATAAACCAATGGGAAGCACGCAACGTGTGTCGAAAATGCTGCAATCTTTGCAAGACATTTAATACGAAAATATCAACATCAAGGATCTGCAGATAAGACAAGCCAGCGAACACAAGTGACTTTTGAAATTAGCCTATCTCTTCAACGGGCAAAATTTCAAAAGTTCACGATAAAGGGTGAGAAATTAATGAGAAGATGTTACCGAACCACGAACAAGCAAGCAATATCCAAGCAATTAACCGAAATAATATTAAGTACATTCAAGCAAATCCTCAAGCTGAAACTCGAAGGAAATCGATCCAACACAAGCCGTGAAGAAAAGACAATTTCAAATATGTTCAAGAGGAAACTTTTGAAGAATCAAAAGGGTCTACTTTACAAGGAGAATCGTAGAAAGGTTCAAGGTCGAACCAAGATCAAGTTTATTGGAGGGCTACGTGATCAAATCCAAGAACTTGAGAAGTGAGTTGAAGTAGCAAGGCAAAATTGCCTGTGAAGAAGTTGAGTCGCAAGAGAAGCCATTTTGTGTGATCAAGTATCGTCTCAGATCGTTGACCACTTTGTAAATCGATCTCATATTTAGTGGATTCCTCCGAGTCGGAGAAGAGAAGATTAGAAGAATTACCCCATCTTCGAACCTCTATAAAAATATTTTTGTGTCATTTACTTTTAGCACATTTACTTTCTTGCATATTTACATCATATACGCTATTAGAATCATATTTGCTATCCAACCGATTAATAACCAAGTGCTAAAAAATCATGTGTTAAAACAAACTTAAATCTTATCAAGGGTGTTAAGTCTTCCGCTGATAAAACCAAACCAGCCAAGTTAAGTTTAGGTTAAACAACCGAGTTATTCTATCAACCGCTCTATCGAGTCTGTTGAGTGGCTAACTTAGTGAATAACCAACTTAGTTGTCCCTCAAGGACACAGCTGTTTGAGTCACCTCTGTTGTAATTTAAAAAAGGACTAAAAACGAAAATTTGGTAAGGTTTATTCAACCCCCCCTTTTAAACCTTACTCACACCCCTTGGGACCTACATGTGGTATCAGAGCGGTTGGTTCATTGAGCCTTCCGCACCGTTCGAACTAGATCTCTATCTTTTCAAAACGTTTTTAAACACTTGTATTTTCAAAATCTTTCATTTTAAGCAAAGTTATTACTATAGAAACAAATCGACACGCATTCCTATGTTCACTATTCAAGAATTTGATGATTGAAAATTCGTATTGTGCTCATCTATCCGCTTTACATGATGAAAGTGAACATGATCGCAATAAGAAGCATTAAATTTGAAGGAGAAGAAAATCTTGTTGAAGAAAGACCAGCCATGGTTGAAAAATCAAGGATGAGTGGACTAATGACGACATGAGGAGATATAACTTGGACAATGTGGCTAAGGACATACTCTACAAGACATTGGACAAAGCAATGTTCAATAAAGTCAAATCTTGCAATCAAAAAGAAACGGAATAAATTTACTTTAATTTGTGAAGGATCAGAACAAATTAAAGAAAATAAATTGTATTCTTTGTTCAAAAATTTGAAAATTTCAAAATGCTTGCAGGTGAAACCATGGATGGTGGATGCCGATTCACTGAAAACACAAATGAGCTTCCACTCTTGGGAAAGAATATACACAAAAAGAAATGTGTATGAAGATCTTAAGGAGCCTCCCATTTGAATGGGAAATGAAGACTATGGCCCTAAGATACTCAATGGACCTCTTAAGAACATCTAACCATGAGTTATTCTCGGACCTCAAAGCCTATGAGTTTTGAGAAGAGAAGAAAAGAGAAGGAGACAGTACCGTGACTGATAGCAAGGATGGAAAGAAAGTGAACTTAAGGAAGCCATAGACCAGGAGAAATTGCCTTAATGGTTAAAAGATTCAACAAGTTCTTCAATAAGAACTATAAAAGAAACAAGGGTGAAGCCTCCAGTAGACATTCAACTCCTCCAAGTCAAGGGAAGATAGGCCACCCAAGAGAGTCGAGCATCAAAGGGTTGAATATCGAGAGCCGACAATCCAAGAAAAAGAGAGCTGGTCAAAGAGCGAGAACCCGTGTTGGAACTACAGACAACCAGGACATCTTGCGATTGATTGTTCCTATCCACCAGTCAACAAATATAGAAATGAAGAAGAAAGAAAAGTCCTCAGAGAAAGAAGACAAGAAAAGAAGAAAGCCATGTTGGCTGCTGAGACTGCTGAAACAGCCAAGTCTAAAGAAGCAGCAGATTCAGAGACTAGTGAAGCTGACTACTCAAGTGACTCGAGGAAGAGGCTATGATATGCCTTATGGCTAGAGAACAAGATCAACCAGATCAAGAAGATGAGGTACACTCTAACTCATCTTATTGATTTAAGTGATAGTGAGTGTGATACACACACTTCATCACCCACCGATCTTTATGATTCATTAGGCAAAATGATGAAATATTTTGAACATATAAAGTCCTCACACACAATTCTAAATGAGGAAAACAACCAGCTTAAAAGCCAAAACTCACGGTGACTAAAGAGCCGAGTATTTCGAGTCACATAGCCGATGAGAACAGGCGAATCTTGAGAATGCCAAGATCATAGCAGTTAGTTGCTATAGAAGAGGGAAAAAGATCTCAAATATGTGATTGCCTCATTTACAAAGACATCCAAATCATTGGATGATCTTATCATGAGCCAAAAGAATGTGGAGATAAGACATGCATAGGGTTTAACTCCTTTGCACAAATAAACTCAAGAGTGATTTTGGAAAAAGGATCTTCAAGCAATAAAGCATCTCAAAAATCCAAAACACCAAATGTTGCACCCACATTCACTCCCAAGCACAATCAAAAACAAACTAGCATTGGATACAAATAAAAAGGAAAACAACCGATTGAGTATCTTTGAGAGGACAAGCGAGAAGAAATCCAACCGAGTTCACCCAAACTCCAAACAGAAAACACTCTGTGAAAAGCAATCGAGCTACCAAAACCCCAAGAAGTTTCATCGAGAAAAACACACATGACGGGAATGGTAGAAACTATCCAAACTATTCGATTGAAATAATGTGAAACATCGACAAAGAACTATGGAATACAAGCCTAGATGGCAAATACCTAAAACTCAAAGAAAGGTCATTCCAAAGGCAAAAGAGTTACTATCAACACACATATGCACCCAAACACTACACTCTTAATTTTCACAACTATCCCAAGAAAGCAATTGCAAAAACATACACGGGCATACAAACAAAAGAGACAACTGTATGAACCTAAAACCCTCAAGCAATTTGCAAATGTGCACCATGATTATTGCATTGATAGATGGAAACCTATTAGAGTGAAGTCCTTTGGCTATAGGTTGGTTGGATCATCTTATAGCACTAACCCCTCAGGACCAGGCAAGTATGGGTACCAAAAACCGATTTCCTTGATTGCGGGTTCAAGGAACAGTGAGTGCCAAGGAACCTGGTACATGGATAGTGGTCGTTCGGACATATACGACAGAAACAAGAAAAACCTGTCAAGATTTAAGGAGATTAGAGGTGCAAAAGTCATATTTGGAGGAAATGAAGCTCGGGAAATCAAAGGCACATGATCTATCAAGAAAAATGGATTGAAATCACGAGATGTTGCTTATGTTGAAGGCCTCAACTTCAACTTGTTAAGCATCAACCAACTCTGTGATAAAGGCTACAATGTTGGATTCAATATGGGAGTGTGCCAGATCAAAGATGCTGAATCAAATGAAATAGTGCTGCAAGGATCAAAGGAAGAATATGTATGTGGTAGATTGGTCTACTGCTACACCAAGCACTTGTCTGCTAGCAAAGAGCACAGCCGAATCAAGTTGGCTGTGGCACAAGAAGTTGAGTCATCTGAATTTCAAGACAATCAACAAGCTTGCAAGGAGTCATCCTGTAGAAGGATTGTCAAACCTAGTGTACAAGAAAGAAAGTATACGTGATGCATGCCGGATGGGAAGACAAATAAAATCTTCATTCATGGATAAGCAAGTCCTTCTTCAAAGGATATTACATACATTTGCATATGGGTTTATTTTGGTCGATTGAAAAAGCTAGCATAAGTGGAAATAAATACACCTTGGTGGTGGTAGATGACCGTTCACTTGGTTTTATACCATTGATTTGGGCTTCCGATACTAGATTTCGTGTTGTTTTTGAGTATTTTGAGTCGTTTTTGTTATATCTCATAGGTTAGGCATTAATTTCCATTGTTTCGAGTCATTTGAGGGGTCAAGCCATGTTGAGAGCCAATTATATCGAGTTTATAGTCATATTAATGAATCGTGTATCAAAAGAAGTACGAGCGAACAAACAACGAGAGATTGATTTGAAGAAAAGTCCAAATGCGTCTGGAATTTCTACACTGGCAGGGTTTCGTATTTTGGTCATAACTCTCTCTACAAAATGGATATTGAGCTGATTCAAGTGGCTATAGAAAGCTAAGAGATAGGGCTACAACTTTGATGAAGCACGCAAAACCAAATTCGCACGTTTGGGTAGCGCTACAGCACCAAAGAGACGCGCTGCAGCGCACAGCGAAATCCGGACTGTGCGCGGCGCCGCAGCACCGGGGCGGAAAATCCTATGTTCACCTACCCCTTCTTGGACTTTTGTGTACTATAAATACCATCCTTGGGGCTTGAAATTGGGGCATCTTGGAACCCTTGAAGACAATAAAAACAGCTACAAGACAAGGAAGAAGGATTTGAGCACTTTGAGAAGAATTTGGAGAAGAAGATTGGAGGCTTCTATCATCTAGAAATAGAGAAGATCCCTCAACTCTTGTTCTTATTTTGTTGCTTTCTTCATATCTTGTAAGATGTATTGTTGTATTTTCATGGATTCATTTTCTTTAATCATGAGCTAAACACTATAATTCTAGAGGATTGATGTAATCTATGTTTGAACTTATGTTTTGAGATTGTGGTTTGTCAATCTAGATCTATCAATTTATTTGTGCTATTTGGATCTATTGCTTCTAAATTACTTGATCAATAATTTAGATTGTTTGGTGTATTTGATTTGACACTTGAGAGAGGTAATCGAATACATGACCTTGGAATAGCATAACCTAGGATTTCATAGAATTGAGAGATTTGTGAATCCTTTGAAGTCATTTATCAAGATTCATAGCTTTTATTGAGATTTTGATTGGTGATTTTTATAGAGATATTGATTTCCCAATTGAATCTAAAATCATTGACACTTGAGAAAGGGAATGATTATTGTAGAAATCTTGACTTATAAATTGGTAATTGATGATTGATAAACCATATTGACAACATAAGGGATAACTAGATTCATCATACCTCTAGAATTCATTTAATCATTTGGATAAACTCATTGATATTTACATAGTCTTAATTTATTTTTAGTATTTTTAGTATAATCAACTCCATCAATTATTGAATTTCTAAATAAAGTTACACTACTATATGATAGTACTTAGCAATAATTCGATAATTATTCCTGTGGATTCGACAACCTTACTACTCTATATTAAAACTTGACACCGTAGACTTGCGGTTAGAAAATTCTCTAACAAGTTTTTGGCGCCGTTGTTGGGAATAATTCATCTTATTTGCGCTAATATTATTACTTAGTAGTTTTACATTAATTTAGATTGGTTTCTTTTGTTACAATAGGGTCATTGTCATTTTTGTGTTTTCTTGTTGATGCGAAAAATAAAAGTGCTAATTTAATCTTATTTGATCCAGAAATTGAAAGAACGCTTCGAAAGATTAGAGTCGCACGAAGAATCGAATTCACAAAAATGGCGGGGAATCGGTGATGATGAAGACCGCATACCTATTGTTGCACCACCGAAAGGGCCATTCGGGACTATTTTCGACCAACCACGAATCAAAATTATTCGGGCATTGTTCGCCAACCTATCAATGCGAATAATTTTGAATTGAAACTAAAACCCTAATAAACATGGTGCAACAGAATCAGTTTGGGGGAAGTGCCGTAGATGACCCGAATGCTCATTTGGCTATTTTTCTCGAGATATGTGATACTATCAAAATGAATGGGGTCCCCGATGAAGCTATTCGGTTGAGATTATTTCCATTTCACTTCGTGATAAAGCTAGACAATGGCTTCAAACTTTCCCACACTGGAAGTATCACTAGTTGGAATGATCTCTTTGAAAAATTCATGGCAAAATTCTTTCCACCTAGTAAGACACTTCAACTGAAAAGTGAGATTGCTCAATTTCATCAACTCGACTTTGAGCCACTCTACGAAGCTTGGGAGCGATTCAAAGAATTATTGAGGAGGTGTCCACAACACGGGTACGCAGATTGGCAAAAGGTTCAATATTTCTACAATGGTATGAATGGGCATTCAAGAACTATTATAGATCTTTGCGGGGGAGGTACATTGATGGCTAAAACTCCAAGTGAAGCCATGCTTTTACTCGAAGAAATGGTCGCTAATAGTTATCAATGGCCGTCAAAGATCTACGCCAAGAAAAGTTGTCGGTGTTCTTGAACTTGATACTATGTCCGCATTGGCCTCTCAAATTTCCGCCTTGTCAAAGCAAATTGCTACACTAAGTTCGGGTGGAAAACAACAATCGGAGACAATCATGGAGATAAGTCAAGAAATTGTGAATCCCAATACAGAACAAGCTAATTATGTGAATAATCGGGGTTTCAACAATAGAGGGAATCAATTGCCGACGCATTATCATCAGGGACTTCACAATCATGAAAACTTCTCGTATAGCAATACGAGAAATGTGTTGCAAACCGCCTCAGGGATTTCAAAACTAAGCAAGTACGCAGTACACACGTGGAGAACAAAATCCGTCTTTGGAAGAATTACATAGTTCATTCCTTGTAGAAACACGAGCAAGGATGAACATGACTGATTCTAACATGGACAAGCTCTACCGAGAGAGTTACAACAATAGAAGGTCACATCAACTCCTTGGTGACACAAGTAGGCGATTAGCAACAACGGTGAATTCATTGCAGAGAGAGGAAATTTCCGAGTGATACAGAGGTTAATCCAAGAGAGCATTGCAATGCAATTTATGTAAGATCGGAGGTAGAAATTCAGCTTGCACCCGAACGATCGCCCATTTATGTGAAACCAGTGGAATCCAAGAAAATGAAGTTGGAGGAATTTGAGACCTGTCTACTTGACAGAGGAATGTAGTGCAATAGTCCGAGTAAACTACCTCGAGAAAATGAAGGATCCGGGAGTTTCACTATTCCATGTACTATTGGAGGAGTTTTTTTGAGAAACCACTTTGTGATCTTGGGTCAGTGTGAATCTTATATCTCTTTACGATGTGATGAAGTTTGGGCTCGGGAGGTGAAGCGTCCAATATCACTTTGCAGTTTTGATCGATCCATCACCTATCCGTGGGGAATCATTGAAGATGTATTGGTAAAAATTAATAAATTTGTTTTTCCTGTGGAATTGTAGTGTTGGATGCGAATGAGGACAAGAAAATA